>JBBPCY010000002.1:22167430-22179317 GCA_037974405.1 Brachyalestes nurse | reverse complement strand
AATTTGATTACTTTTCAAGGGAGTAATCAGTAATCAGTAGTTTAATTACATTTTTAAAGTAACTTGCCCAACACTGATGGGCAGGACCCCCACAGGACCACCAGTAAGCAGGTATTAATTTCGGCACACCAGTGACACTGACATGGTTGTGCTGCACAGAGTAGGTCATACACAGCAGTACTGATGTTTTTAGACACTACGTCCACTTACTATAGACTTCATTAGACACAGCTAACCTGTTGGTCCACCTTGCAGATGTAAAGTTATTGATGAAAGCTGTTCTGATACTGTACAGTTTAGGTTAAATAACATCTAATCTGTGTAGTGACAAGACACTGCTGATCCTAGTTATTCATGAACACGGTAAAGGGGGCTGATGGAAACATGGCAGGTAGTAAATGATGTGATCAAACAGATAACATATAGTTTATATCTATAAACTTCAAAGTACACATATAGTATGTGAAACTAAAATATCGGCAATGAATGTAGATACAACTTTTTTTTTAAATAAGAGCATCATTGTTTGGGCTTGATGAAGTTTCCATCATTTTTTTACAAAAGAACATATTTCTGAGGAAAGCAGGTGTCAGGCGGCTGGTGGCCTAGTGGTTCGTATCCCAAGACTACTAGTGACACCTCTGAGGTACACTTGAGCAAAGTACCGTCCCCACACCCTTAAAATACAGCGGCAGAAAAAACAGGTGTACTGTATACCAAGGAAGTTAGACAGAAGACATCCTGACTAACTGTGACCAGTCACAGGGTGTTTAGCAGGACATGTGCTTAATAAAACAATTCTGTGCTGTGTGACAGTCAGGAATCGCACAAAGGTCATTCAGTTTGTACTTGTTGCTTCCATCAAAATTTTGTCTTAAAAGCAAGAAAAAGAATAGCGTGAACTTTTTCGGTTCAGAATCCATTTCCGGCTCTGAAAGGCTCAGTGCTCAAGAAAGACATGTTTTGTTTGTTTCCAATTGTTTCCAGTTGGACTGCATAGAAGCGTGGATAGAGATGAAGGGAAAGATTCTGGCGTGCATGGTGACTTTTGCATGCAGTTTAGTCTGGGAAGTCTGTAACTTTATAATTGAGTGTCAGAGCCTAAGACCCAACATAAATTATCCTACGGTGAATATCTCACACCATCTGCTGCTAGATATGATCTTAGATACATCTTACTCTTTTTAGTAACTACTTCATTTTTGAATGTTTAGTTGACTAGTAGAAATCAGTAGTCATGCAACTCCCAGCATGCACAAGTCAATTATGACAGCAGCTCCTCAACTTTGATATCTAATATCTGTAATCCTACCACATCTCCATTAAGAGCACTAGGTATGCCACTGTCCGAACGTACCTAGGGGCCAGCTTGATTGTGTTTGGTGCTAGTTTGTCATGGTTGGGTCTTGTCCAACTCAGTGGTGGCGCCTGCAGTGTGTGTTTGGGAGACAGATGGCAGGGTCAGCTGGTGTCTTACCTCAGTCTCTCTCTCTGTGGGTCATCACAACATGACCCTGGATGTGCATTGCAGTGTTGAACCCCTCTCTGCAACCCTCTCTTCAGTCTCCTGGCTGCACCCCTTTGCTGGAGCTTTTAGAGGTTTCAAATCCATATGTCCCCTTTCCAGAACCAATAAAGTTTACCCATAACCAAGGATTGTTGCTAAAGGGCAAAATAAAACCTCTCCCACACAATAAAATGTTTCCTCATCTAAAAAAAAAAGACGCAGTGTGAATGTTCTGTTCAGCTCCTGCTGTGTTGAAGGCCAGCTCCTCAGCCTCATTCACCTTCACGCTCACCCTCCACTGAGTGCTGTGAAAGCAACGGCTGGCAAAACATGCCCTGAGGAAACACCACTTCCATCACACACACACAGAGGCTGGGCCCTGCAACGCTGAATGCGTGATGAATGTAAGAATGAATGCATGATTCGAGGTGTAGTGGGTAACTGTTTAGGAAGAGGAAAGTCACTGTATATGTAATTAGGCATGACCTCAGTGTAAACCTCACTGGCTAAAGGGATTTAATTACCACCGTTCATCATTTTGAGCAACCAATGACTTGTGGTTTGGAGCGCAGGTGGTAAACTTGTGTCGGGCTGAAGTGAAATGGCTCTCATACTCTTTTGTGGGAGGAAAGCGTGGGCAAAGGCAGGCTATTTCTGTAAGAACTGACATGGTGTTACATAACCCATATAAGGTGATGAGCAGCGCAAAAAAACTGCAGAGTTAATATTTGCATGCCACATTTGGTGTTTCTAAAATAAGGTCCATGTTCGACTGCTTGTTATCCTGCTCCAGAGCTGCTCCTGAATTTAGATCTCCATTTTGATCATTCATAATCATTTGCAGATGCCAGAAATCGGTGGTTGGAAGACAAGAACATTTAGATCTGAGAGGTTTTTTCATAATTACCCCATTAAAGCTGCACTGTGTGAAAACTGTTGCTATGTTCAATACACTTAAAACATCACAAATTACACACTTTTACACTTTCCTGAGACGCACTCAATCAGCCAAGACCTGTTTGGAGTCTACACAACATTTTAAAGTACTCAAATGTTTAAAGGTAAATAAGTACATTTTACATTTTCCATTTCCTTTCTTTGGTGATGTGTAAAGTAGTGGTGTGAGAGACCTCTAATTGGTGTTATTAGTCCTTACACAAGGACAAATAAGCGGATTCATGAGCAGTATCATTTTTTATTGAAGGTTATATATATATTTTGAAGGTTTAAATGAAAATGGGAGAAATTCATCGTTTTCAGTGATACTTAGTATGAAGTGTCGAAGTAGTAGTATAGTAATGAAGAACAATTACTCAAGTAATTTCCAAATGTAGATATTCTATTTATTTACAGTATATACCTAAGGACTGATGTACGTCGCACTGGATAATGTAAATGTACTGTACCTTACTGTATATCTATTTTTTCATAATTAGATATTATTTGGTCCCAGTGTCTATAATTACATATCTTATGGTCATTCCTGAATCTGTTTAATTGGTATTTGCTTACATTTTTTTTGCCACACAATGTGTATATATTTTTTGTTTCCTAGCAGAATTTTTAATGTTTTCCTTTCATTAGTGGCAACAGAGAGGATGATTGTCTGTCCTGTAACTGATACCATGAATGAATGTATTTCCAAAACAGTGTTTAACTACCGTGTGGCTTCGCCCCATTACTGTGGTCCACCAATATACAGTGATTAAAAGCCTCTCCATTATGCACAGCCTCTGTGGCTTCCAGCTCTGCCTGAAGGCGGGTTTGGAATAGAAATGGCCTCATTCTGACTGACGATAATGATATGCTTTTGAGCGAGAGCCCTGGCTCAGGCCAAAACCCCAAATAAACAGCAGATTTCCCCAAAATCTGTCCAAGATGCCTAAGAAGATTATTATTGGTCTTTACATTTGATATTAGCTTTGGAAAATGACCAGTGGCTATTCTTGGCCATGCCATGTTCCGAAAGGTTTGCAGAAAAGACTAGCAATTACGAAAAGTCACCAAACTTATCTTTAATAGGCTATATTTCCAGGAATGTGGGCGAGTTGTTTTTTAGAAAATGACTGTGGGTGGATTTTGTGGTGTCCCTGTCCGATTCCAGCAGGTGATTTTCCTCACCCAAATTAACCATTCGGTGCTGTGCTGCTCTCACAGATGCGAATACGGATATCTTATCTACACCAAAATAACACCACAGCCCTGCTCATGTCTGCTTTTCTGTCTTGTGTTTGTGACAGTTATAATGATCTCAAAAGCAGGATCCCAGGTCTGTGTTATTTAAACGCTATAATTTGACTTGCCCTGTGTAAGAGACATTCTTTCAGTGTCTCCTTGTTTACTGTCTGTTCCCGTCTCCCCCTGACATTTTGAAAAATTACCCTTTCCCAACAACTTATTCATCGTCGGGGTAGAGAAGCATATGGGAAATTGTTTAAAACCAAGATCCCAGATGCCCAATGGAAACATTCTGTGGTGTAGCCTACCATTTAGCCATCCATGTAGGTAGACTGCTTTTGATCCCTTTAGATTTATTGAAATTCATTACCAAAATAGTGTATAATCACATCACTTGGTGGCTATTACAGCATGATAGACACTCCAGTCATTAGACGGTGTATGTTTCAGAATATTCCATTCCAAATAGATGCCCACCCTGCTGTTCAAAATGTCCCTAATTTACTTATTAATGAAGTAAACAAAAACCAGGGAATCACATATTGTTGCTGTCCCAACAAATTTCCAAAATGGTAACTACAGGCAAAAATGTTCTAAATGTTTATTTTTTACTTTTGTTTTGACCAAAAATCAAAATAATAGCAGTGCATGATTTTTATATGGTAACAATATACAAAAGGGTGCTTGAGAAATGTATTAGCTATTAGCTGACTTTGAATAGTACTGTTTATCAGATTTGTTGCTCTTGCTTAAAGATGACTTAAACATTATGTTAATGTGGAAAAATGGTTTTGGTTATGAAGATTAGGAGATAGAGATCATGTTATTTTTACAGCAACCATAGAATTGTAAATAAAATTAACAATCAAATTTGCGGAAACCGCAGATATCCTCCGCATTTTTTTTTTTGGCTTTTGTGACGCTTGGGCCTTGTCTGCCACACACCTCGTCCTCGTACTGGTTGTTTATGTTTGGGCATGGTGGTTAGCAAGGCAATTTTTGTACCACATCACATGCTTTTGGAACATAACACCGCAATAGTTAGGTGTTTACTGTGTATGGTGAAAATCTGCAGGATATTTAAAAAAGAATGAGTTACTGAGGTTTTTTATAACAACAGTATATATGCAACATAAAGAAAGCAGGAGTTGTGATGTCTTATTCATATACAGTATTCCCCCATTTTACATGGCTCAGGATTTGTTTTTTTGAGAACCGAACTCATAGTTTTATGCGGAAATCACCACAATAACATGGAAACTGCAAATACACTTTGCTTTTTTGTGGCAATGAATATATTTTTTCTGGATATACTTTTTTCAAATTCCACGCCAGGGTTGAGCCCCCAGTGCTCCAAGCGCGATTTTGCCACGGTGCAAGCACTCAGACACTTCAAACTCCACAGTTCGATTGAGCTCCAGGAGATCTTTCCAACGAGCCCTCATTTGTATTTTTAGCCCGAGTAGATCAGGGGTTATTCCATGTAAACCGTCCACCTCACCACGGTGTCCCAATACTTTTGTCGCATGACCTTCCCAGTTGCATATCTTTTGAATTAAAAGAGGCGAAAACTGGTTTACCTTTACATTTTCTTTAAGGGTAATGCATTAAACTGAGTTTAAAATGAAATTAAAGTATTCTAGGAGCATATTGGGGGCATATTTAGGGTTTACATTATACAAATAGGCATTTTAGGCATTTTTTTAAACCAAAACACAACAATGTGGTTTTTCACTATACGCGGGTGCTCTTGGAACATTGCTGTACTTTATTTCAACATGTTTTATTTTTGTGGAGAGATGATTCTAATCTCACTGCTTTCACATCTCTTTGCTCATTAGCAGCTCAACACAGAGTCACAGCATTTCACACACAAAGAGCCACCAGAATTACACAGAAAATATAAGACATTTGATTCTATCAGATCAATTTAAATTCCATTCTTTTGGCAGAATGGTCACTAGGGGGCCTGCAGAAAGGAGCTGCACCATGATGTGGTGATTGTCTTTTGCTGTTGATGCCTTAATGTATCAGTAATGTGTTTAGGTGCTCATCTCTCCCACTCTGCTCTTGATTAGAGCCATCCTTGCTGGACTGAGCCATACTTTGTCCTTGGGCTGAAAGTCTCACTAAGTTGCATGTGGACTAAACTGTTTTATAAGCAACTTTATCAAGTTCTCATGCTCATCAGAAACACCAAGCTGATGCATGTTTTCCAGCATTAGGTAGACTGACTACAGGGTAGTGTTCTGTTTGAGAACAACCCGCAGGGTGGTCCTTCAATAAAACACCTCATAAAATACTCTCGGTGTGAGACAGATTTGATCTAAGCCACTTTAATCGTGAGTATCATGCAGAGAAAAGGCTATGAAACTTTAGGCTTAAAGGTGTATCTGCTGTAGCTGTGTTGATCCCCACTCAGGCGTGTGCAGCCGTCAGTAGGATGTAGCGCTTTATCTCTCAGTCATCTGAGACCAGAGAGGAATTTTGGCAAAGGCAGACTTGTCTGTCACATGTGCTCTTTCCCTTTCTTTCTCTCGCTCTCCCTCTCTCTCCCTTTGACAGGATAGCAGGGGTAAAGTTTAGGGCAGGCGATCCAGTGCCTGGCACAAGGACTCAATCTGTCGGTTTGAAGCAACCAAATGCACTCTGGGTGATTGTAATGCAGATACACTACCCGACTTCATCCAGCTTCACCCCAAGCTGTAATATTGACATTTTGAGGGCAAGGCACACGCATATCTTCACAAAAGAGTTGATTTATTTTGCTCAGTCAAATAGGTCAAGACATCTATACTTGGCAACTTATGTAAGAAAGTGTAAGAAAGTTTGCAGCAAATTAGGCCTTTTGCTTCTCCTATCAAAACACAAAATGAACATTAGGATCTTTAGGATTTAATCCACCAATCTGTGACCATATTTTTCTTAAAGTTCTTAGTTTGATATTTGTCTTGCTGGATGGTTGTCAAAATTGTCTGCCACTGGAATTCAAAGGTTTCGTCAAATTGCTGCTTATCTCCTGTCAGGTCATATTTAGGATATTTGTTCATGAACAATGCCTTGTGATGAGTTGGGATCTTTTAAACATATTTTTCTCTGGATTTGTTTTGGCAGCATGAAAAATCTTTTATTTCTTCTTTCTAGATTACCAAAGCATTGTTTCTGCTTTGAAGGTCAGTCCAGTGAAAGGGCAAGAATATTTTAATTTAACCCCTGAACTGATTATTTTTACTTATTTCAAAAAGGGTTTACTGCATCCTTCTGTGAAGACCCTGTGTTTACCATCAATATTCAACACAGAACAACAGGAGCATTTTATTTACATAAGACCAGAACAGAAGTCCATCATGTAGAAGCCTAAAAAGCGAAATGTTACTGCTATTTGTGGACTGACCCTAAACTCTGTCAAAGCAATGACTCAAACTGGAGTTATGAAATAACTGGGGTTTGGTAGACAGATCACACCTGAAACTCCCTTCTAATTTCTATTCCTCTTTTCTATTTTCTGTATTTCTGTGGAGCCCCCACCCTCACTACCTCCGTGTTTCATTCCTGCTTTTCCTATGACTTGTCTCAGTCCTTTGAAACCCAAAAACCCCAGAAATGGCCTAGAGCAGGGCTGCAAACAGTAGGGGACAGAATTACAGAGGTGAGCTGTCACTATATACATTTACTCAAGCAATATTTTGATAGATTTCTCGAAAAGGAAGATAATAATTTAATTTTCTTCTACACTTCTACAGAACTGGAAGGATCTAAACAGCAGAGGGACTGTATTAACTGATGTTCTGTATTAACTGGCCTCAGCTGGAGCAGAATTTTGAGGGTTGGTGGTATAGTGGTGGGCACAGCCGCCTTTCAAGCAGTTGACCTGGGTTCGATTCCTGGCCAATGCGTGGTTGTTTGTTTTGGGGGCCGCTGGTCGGAAGGCCATGGGTTTGAATCCCAGGACTGCCAGTGGCACCATTGAGATGCCCTTGAGGAAGGTGCTGTCCCCACCCAGTCCTTCAGCTCCTTCACTTGGTGAATGGGTTAATCCAAAGAAAGAACTTCAAATTGTTCACACTATGTGCTATGCTGTGTTTGTTAATGATATTTCTACTCTATGCCTAAATTAAACATTTGTATTTTTTGCAGTGAGACCACCATTGGCACTACAATTTAGTTCAAGACTAGCCTTAATTTATGGCTGAGATCCTTCCACTAAGTCTACTAAATATTAGGGCAGTTTATTGCTGGTGAAATCTGGCCCTGTATGTTGTGCAATAGCAAATACACAGCCCCTCCCCAACTCTGATTCGACTCTTCTTCATTCTCAGAATCTTGCAAGTTCGTGCTTGCAGGTTAACTTGGCAGGAAGTGTCTTTCCAGGAAGACAGTATGAAATGCACCTGAAGACTACAGACAGGACCACAAGGTTCCTAACATTTTTTTAAGGTTATTTGATAAAGTTTTCACTCATCAACCAGACCTTCATTAGAAACAGGAGAAAACACAGTAATCCATTCAAACGATACTGAATATCATATTTAAATATGAAAAGACTAATGTAATTGAAGGCCACATATGAACTTTTGAGTGTACTGTAAAACATATTTAAACTATTTGATAATATACTGTCTAGTGCTGTTGCCTCACAGTGGAAAGGGCCTGGGTTCCATTCTTGACTGGGCCAACTAGGTCCATTTCCTTGTGTAGTTTGAATGTTCTCCCTGTTTTTGTGTGGAAGCACTATTTTCCTGTAAGACAGAATACGTAGCTCAGAAAATGAATAAATGAATGAATGGATGATATACTGTCGCATATCTGAACAAAAGAGCGGCCAGAAATGGATGTGGCTGAGAGACTGGACATTAGACAACTGTGTTTAATTTATTTCCCCAGTCTGTAGGGGCACTCAGCTGGATATTCTACTGCTGTGTGTGTTATTGGGAAGGCACTGCAAGGGTCTAACAATAGTTTTTGATTCTGACGAGTGATTTGTGCTGTTGGGATTTATATTTAGAATTTTGGAAAATTGCGTCTTGTTCAAAGAAATGTGTTCAAGCAGTTGGAAAAAGCTACAATTTAACACTAGCAATTTTACTGCACTCGTCTCTGGCAGCTTGTTTGTACCTCTGGAGGTATGACATGAAACATGTTCACTGAGCCTTGCATTGCTGCAAAGCAATTAGCGATTCAATGCTGAAGGACGGCACACACTCTAAGAAAAACAGGCGCAAGCTGTTGAAATGAGTCATACATGAATTGATGTGAAACGAAAGATTTTGTTGAATGAACAATTTTTTTGCTGCCACTCACATCCACGACATACGTGGCCTCATCATGGAACAGTCTTGCTGAATGGGGGAAAATAGCATGTCCTGACCTTGGAAAGATTGTTCACAAATTTATTGTTTTTAATCTCTTTAGCACACGGAGGGGGGGCATCCCTTCGGAGGCCATCAATCAGTGTAATGGAGAAGAGGAGCAGGAGGTGTGGTGAGGAAGCCCTGTCCCTCTCATTCAATCATATACAAACACACACCGCCAGCCAATACCCACAGTTCATTGCGGTGAGGGGAATACTAATGCGACCTTCTGAAAGACAGGGCAGTCTGATTATCTAAACAAGAGATGCCTGCTGTTGGCTGTTGAACGCCAAGCGTCGTTTAAGGAGAAACAAAAGCGGCGTCTTGCGGCACGGAGGTAATAATATCGTCCTTCAACCAGTGGGGTTCTGCACACACTGAACGCCCAGAAGGGCCACTCAAGGACTAATTACAAAAGCAATCCCATCACAGCTCTAAGAATAGACTGCCTGAGTCCTGACACTTCATTTTACAAAGTCATAGAAACTCTGAAGTATCGATCCCATCTGTTCCTCTGCTCAGACATGAGCCCCAGCAGTTTTTCCCAATGATCCTGATTCCCATTTTGTAATTATTTCCATCTTGTGTTTTTTCCAATGAGCTGTGGATTTCTGATGATTTGCATATACTACAACCTCGTCCACAGATTCCTGTAGATTGCTTACAAGGGCGATAGCTCAGCCTGGCCACTGCGATAAGAGTGGTGGATTGATGCAGGTTTCCTTTTTCAATTTTATACTTTTTTTCATGTAACCACCACCTGTCTCCTTAAAATTCTTTGAAAACATGTGAACTTGCTCTCTGCAGGAGGAATATAAATTCCACTCTCATGTCTGGACTGCCCTGAGATTTTATGTGTGTCTGTGCTAGCATTTGTGCTCTTTCTTAAGAGATTTGACTGCCAGTAACACAAAATGCCTCAAAGGAAAATGGCGCTAAATCAGACTCTGCGTCTGTGGCTTAATTTTTACATGGATGTTTGTGTGAAATTGATCAGAGATCTGTTTTTGTGGAAATGTTTCTGCATGTTTTAATGCTTGATGCTTATATGATGCTTCACAGTGTCTCCTCAATAGATTTCTTTTTTAAAGCTGTCATGCATCAGCCTGGCTTGATGATTGTGGTAAAAGGACATTTCGTAGGAGCTTCTAGGTTGCTAATGGGTTTCCTCAGCCTGTAGAAAACTGTGGCAAGTCAGTGGAAGAGTGCAGTGCAATATACTGACAACTTTTTTTAAAAAGAGCTTGTAAATTCCTCCCTGGCTTTCAAGAAGAGAAATTTGAACATGAAGACTCTAAAATCACCATCCTAATAACATGAGTTTTATTGTGAGTTGCATATTTTTGAAGCCAGTGTTTTCATGCAGTCACTTCTTAACTGGGTCAGTCTGCTTTCCCCTTGTTTCTTTCCACTCTAGATGAGAATCACCAAAGCTACGTGTGGAATTCAAAAACAACAAGGTCAACTAATCCAGCTCTTAAAAATAATGGTTCTTTGGAACCTGCCAAATGCTCCTGATCTGTTGGAATGAAAACCTGCAGCCATATCAGCCCTTTGCAGGTAAGATTGAACACCCCTGTCAGAGAAGAACTACCTTTGGTTCCATGAATGTAAGTTTGGTTTGAAAAGTGTTCTTGTCGATGGAGAGGGACATGCTTGCGATCGTTTTCGTAGATGGGGGTTTAGTCCGATTTATTACAAGCTTTGTCACTTACGAACTCAAGTTCCTTGAATGACAAATGTAATTTCTATAAAACATCCTTTAAATAAAGTTTGCCTTTTTAATAACCAAAATTAAAAAGTGTCAAGTTATTTTAACCCGCTGATGCTAAGTGGCCTAGAGGGTAGGATAATTGCCTGTGGACTAAGAGATCATGGGTTTGAATCCTACCTTCAGCACACCACCACTGGGTTCCTGAACAATACCCCTAACCCCAAGTTGCTCCAGGGAGACTGTTCCCTGTAGTTAGGGAACAAAAGTCGCTTTGGATAAAAGCGTCTGCTAAATGCCGTGAATGTAAATTTATTTCAGTGAAGAGATTTTTAGCTTTTAGCAGTCTGTTTCTCTACATCTATCGTGTGTGGTCCACCTATGATAATTTAGACTTTTTCTCTTTGTATTTTGTAACAGAACAGAAAAACCATTCACTGAAAAGTGGGAATGTGTTTTGTGTCAACATATTTTCTGTGCCATCAACTGAAGCATTCTGTGGGGAACCTGGGAGATGTTATTTTATGGCACTGGATGAAAGGACCCCTTTGGCATCTTTATTTTAGCCATTTAGAAGGAGTGTCTGTGCACTTTTGTGCTGGCTGGGTGAGTTTTGGGTGGTGGAGTTAGGCCCAGCTCGGTGCTCATGCTGCGTCTGAGTGATGCTGCCCGCTGCTCCTCACAGACTCGTTTATACTCTTGGTCTGTCAGCAAGCTGCTAAAACATCCCAGAAAGCCCTTTTTTCCTTTCAAGAGCCGTTTTTTCGTTCTTTCAAAGAGTCTGCTGTTTAATTCTTTCTGGCTCCTGATTCAGTGTGACTTTTGTATGATGTGTTTGCCTCCCTTGATACCAAAGCTTCCCATCACTTTAAGTTATGCATACCTGAATTTTATGATTAATGACTTGAATGCTGACTGTTTACATGTTTGTTTACGTTTTCTGCCAGCTCAGTCAGAGAGGAGACTTTCCTGGTGAAAAGTGACTAGTCAGAGCCATAGTTTCTAGATTTGAGTTTTCCTTATAATACAACACTTGCCACATATATATATATATATACAGACGCTTTCCAAAAAATTAGAATATCATGGAAAAGTTTATTTATTTCCATAATTCCATTCAAAAGGTTACACTTTCATAGA
>JBBPCY010000002.1:22144303-22162217 GCA_037974405.1 Brachyalestes nurse | reverse complement strand
GAGGAACCGAGGAGGAATCTGGAACCGAACCTGTGTTCTCCTCACCAGCTCACACAGTATCAACTACTTTTACAAACGAAACAAATCTGGATACTCTTTACTGCTTTCTAGTTTATTTGCATATTTTCTAATGTTCAATCAGATCCTCACTTTGCTGAATGACACTATCACGTTGAGAAAAAATGGATTGAAACAATCTGCATAGGAGGCTAAGACTTTTGCAGTTCTGTAGATTAAGCCTAAAATGAGTGATTCACTATTTGCATAGAATCTTAGTCTAAACCTGAGCTTAATCCACGTCTGAGAAACAGACCCACAGTGTGTGTGATAAGTCTGATTTATAATACTCTAAGCGTTTTATGGTTGTCCATCAGTACCTATTTACTTATGATAAGCAACCTCCTCACCAGACGGACTCACTTTTATTACAGTACAGACCAGACTTACTCAAACACTGGGATTTCAGAAGCTCTTTCCTCTTATCATCTCTTCTTTTATGGAGCAACGCCTCAGAACAACCAGTTTTGCTTCTTTCAAGAATCTTTCTTTATCAAGCAGTTCTTTAAAGACCAGGTTTTGATGAGATGTCAGCATGAAGAACCTTTTCAAGATCTACCAAGAACCACTTGAGAACTTTTATTTTCTAATGTGGACACTGTAGGGTGGTCTATTTCAGAACCTTCTTTAAAAACTGTAGGTCAGTGAAACAAGCTTTGATCTGATCCCTCAGAAAATCTGTTGTAGATCAAACAGCATGTCTCCAGCATGTTCTGCTGGAGAACCCTGGGTCCTGCATTCATGCTGACGTTCATAAATTAAAAAGGAAAACTACAAGCTCTTTTAAAAGCCCAAAAGTGTGTTTACATGTCCAGACTCTTTCCAAAAAAATTGGAATATCATGGAAAAGTGTATTTATTTCCATAATTCCATTCAAAAGGTTACACTTTCATAGATTATAGATTCAGGGCCCACAACTTAAACGATTTCAAGTACTTAGTAGTTTATTTGTACATAATTTGGGCTTCCAGCTCAAAACCTACGAAAACAGGAATTAATTCGTTTAAGTTGTGGGCCCTGAATCTATAATCTATGAAAGTGTAACGTTTTGAATGGAAGTATGGAAATAACTAAACTTTTCCATGATATTCTAATTTTTTGGAAAGGGTCTGTGTATATATGGGTGGATGAGTGTGTGTGTGTGTGTGTGTGTGTGTGTGTGTGTGTGTATGTGTGTGTCTGTGGGTGTGTGTGTTTATATGCTGACTGAATTCTTTTATGGAAATAAACCTAGGCGAAGTAATAAACTACTGTAGCCTTCACTTCAGCAAAAAGAAACTGCTTGTATAGTCTGACTGTAAGTTCTGGAGAGCAGCACTGCACTGACTGTGAGAGAATTATATGTATTTATGCTTCCAACGTTTTTCGTCTTGGGGCCTCAGTGGTTTATGATCAAAGTCTGCAAACCTTACAACATGTTTAACAAACCTGTAAGTTATTATCAGCCTATATGATCACACTCTTCCACTGATGCCCTCATGCTCTCATATGTTAAAGATATGTCAACATAGTTTTGTGGACAGCTCCTCTTGGAGGGTTTTGCTTCAAGGGTCCATTGAAGTAGCAGCTAGAAGACAATAAGTGTTTTTTGAGTTCAGCAGTCATCTTCACCTGAGTGTTCAATTCAGCAGTCGTCTGAAGCGTCCACCTTGTGTTTTATATACAAGCCTTGGTGGGTTTATCTAATGGCTATTGCTTTCCTACTATTGCCCTAAGTACATCCTGTTTCATAATCTACAACATTCTATAAATGTTCTTTACTGAAAATTTTGGTTTACCATTATTTAAAGCAGTATGATGCTCTTTGCCCTGCTATCTCTCTGCTGGAAGATTTGGCTAATTGGAATCTCCCTAATTTGTACAACACAAACTAGTCTGGAAGTGTGAAGGCAAGTATGTGCTTCCTCTGCGACATACATAAACAATAACTATGTGTTGCTCATGCAACATTTTAGAGAAGCTGAAACACTTGGAGCACTAACAGCCCGATTCTGTATCCAGGCCAATAAACAACTTCAATTTTCCGTTGTAGATGGATAGAGGAAAGAAACTGAGCTAAGTCATCCTTCAGGGCCAAGTCTTCTCTGAATTCCTGGCAGCAGATAGGTGTGTTTTCAGAGCTGGGATGCAATGGAACACAAATATTAGGGATATGTACTCAGAAACACAAATAAGAAGTAGTTGTATTCAGTCCAAGTTTCATTTTAAAAAGGGTGGCATTCATTTTTTAAATATTTTGGAGAATTAAAGGAGACAAATAAACATGCAGTCTTTCAAGGAAACACTATCAACGCTGGTTTGTTAAACATATTGACGAACACTAGATCAGTGCATGACGTATATTTTGAAGGCCTAGTTTGGGAGGAACTCTAAAGCAGTAGTTTTCAGGTAAAATGGGGCACTATGGTGGTTTATAAAGACCATTTATCAAATGTTTAATTTGAAAACATTAAGACAGTTCTAGTGGTGATTGTTTTTCAATATTTTTCCTGTACTACAGATTGCAATGTGTTTAAAGTATGGTTACACTTTAATTGACATAAAATTTGAAGTATTTTGTATTCATCACATTCCTCACACATTTAAAAGGCTTATGACTACATATACAAACAAAAGATATGCGTATAAGATGCAGCTACTATGTCATGGATATCAGTGTGAATTAAGTAAACATCGCAAGAGCACAGTTTCCCTGTGCACTTAATCAAGATGCATTTGAAATGTGTTGTATTCTGAATGGTTTACTTTTTAATGCACTGTTCTGGAATATGTTACTGAATCCTTTCAGAACAGTGAGTTTAGTATTCAGCCAGCACTATGAGGAACTGGCTCCAACTCTGCAGATGAGCTTGGAACTTTAGCCAGAGTTCTCCGATCATTTTTTAAAAATAATTCCAATAAAATCTCATCACTTGTACTTTAATAAGATGCACATGATTTATTTACGAAGCATCCGTCCTGCTCTGTGTGAAGTACCAGGTGTGTGAATCAATAACGTTCCCCAAACATGGTCCATCATTTAGCCAGAGGCCATCTGACTTTGACTCTCCTTCACCTTCTTCAGATAGAACATTTTTTAAAACCTTTTTACTTCTCACCACAGAAGCCTTGGCATTGATGGCAGCTGGGATCTAAATCCAAATCCCAGCTCTGAGGCTCACCTTTAGACTGCTAAGTAGAACGTTGCCGTTCTCCTCTGGGGCCTGCAGGGGGGCTGCAGAGTAAAAGGTTGCAGGTTGTGTTTGTTTGTGTGAATGGCTCTGTAGTGTGGCAGACCGTGATCCCTCCTGACTGTCCCCACGCTCCGTTTGTGCCGTGACGCCCTGCCTCAGGGCTTATCTGAAACAAAACTAATGCATAAATAAAGACATGGATGTGATTATTTGTGGCAGTAGAAGACACATGAGTGTAGTATATGGATGGATAGGTTTGGCTCTGTGCAGTAGAAAGCCATTTTTTTCTTGTATTTTAACATAAATAGACTTGAAAGATGGCTGTAAGATTTGTTTTAAAGAAGATGTTATTTTCTCTTGAAGTTCCCTTATAATATTTATGTGGTTTTACATACCAAAAACAGTTCAATTTACGTGAACATTTTCCAAACAGATGTTTTTATTGTTTTTGTTATATACTGATAAATCACCTGTTTTCTGATTGACAGCCTTCATAGTGTTCTGTTCAAAAAATCTGAAATCTTCAGGGACCTGTGGAAAAAATGAACTTCAGCTATTCCTTTTGGATGAGTCCTGAATCTTTTGAAAGTCTGCAATGAAACAGTCGGTTCCCGGCAGCCAGAAACAGCTCCTCTTGCAGCAACTCTGTTACAGACTGTCTGTTGTAATGACACTCTTAAACAGTGAATGGGCAGTTAAACTGCTCTAACTGTGCCTCATAAATGTGTTCATGCTTGGAATGTAACAACTATCATTAAGTCTAAACACTGTCAAAAGTAACCGTTAGGTTTTTTATGCAACTTTTAAGCTTTTAAATAAATAAATACATGAATAAATAAATACATAAATAAACAAATAAATAAATACTTGAAAGAGCTCTGACGTGTGTATATTTTGGTTAAAATATATATATTTTTAACCGCATCATGTAATTTCCCTAATTCTGTAGGTGCAGTGCGTATGGGAACTATATTACTCTGCCTCCACTTGATATCGGATTGAAATTTGTTCTTTGGCTCTGAAGGGTTATGTTGCCTCGTTTGCACCTGTTCTGCTACTCCATGCCATGGCCATCTGGTTCCAGTGTTTCTCCTCGCCTTTGATCATTCCATTTAATCAACTCCATGAATGCACCGTTCTTGGAAAGTCACCTACTCTTGGCCGCTGACGGTCACATGGCTAGCTACAGGGCTCGTCACGGTGCAGGAACAGTGTGTAATTACGAGCACAGCCAGTGAAACAAAATCATTTTTCCAGTTTCATGACTGTCATGTGCCTTGGATTCATCATTCACCGGCACTCTACAACTTTCCACCCTTGCTATTGTTCAGTAATATTTACTCTTCATAATATTTTGACATTTTAGCGGAAGACCCATCTTGGTGTTCCTTTCACCCTGAGCTCTGTGCTGCAGAGGCTGTTAAGAGCAAGAGCTGAGTGGAATCTCTCTAAACTTACAGAGTGGAATTGATACTCTTATTGAAAGAATACAACTATATATGAACTGATGTAAAGCTGGCATCCTCAGAACACAGCAGGATGTGGGATGTCTGTCTGGCTCCTGACATTTCTGTGCAGTACTGACTGGAAAAACAGCAGGTGCAAATGAGCCTTAAAGCTATATTTTGCCCACAAATACTAATGAGGACCATTAATGAAACCTTGAGGGGACCTGTTAGGCTGATCGTATTTGCATAATGTCAACTGATGCCTGCTTGTTTCATTCTTTATTTGCACCGTTAGAGTTTTTGGGTTGATATATATCCGTAATTCATGTTTCCCTCAAGTTTATGCAAGATTAGTTGCTCCAGCAGTAGCAATTCCCTTAGTGTAAACCATGTGCTGTCCCTCTGCCTACACACTGCCATGCTCATTAAGAGTTTTTTTTTGCTTACCTGTTTGATGTTTGGACATCTGCAATTTATTTGCACACTCCTTCTCCTCCTGTATTTTGCTCTCCCTGTGACAGTTGTGCTGTCAGAGAGTTGAGCAGTGCCACTCGGGGAGAAAACAACTGGACCAGTCAAAAAGTGGGGGCCGCTGAGAGTTCTGGGCCTTCAATTAGGAGCCATATTTATGCTTGGTCTGTGCACACTGTTAGCATTCCCCCAGGTTCCTGAGAGCCTTATGAGCCTGTAAGAATTTTGCTGTAAACCTTTCACTCTGGCTTAAGGATCCGGGTACATGTTTCAAATCAGCAGGCTTCTTCTCGGTGTGTGTCTCTACGTTGCGAGAAAACAGAACACTCAGCGGAATGAAATCCTCTTGCTGGAGTACATTCCCCTTTAGCAGAGGTGCAATGACATGAGCAGCAGCGGGATTTCACTTCTATTAGGCTGCACTTGAGAAACTTTTTTTCTCCAAAGAAGTTAAACCTGGCATAAGCAAGGGGGCTTTCTGAGATCCCTCAACACACCTGTCTTTTTATGGCATTCCAGCATGTGTCAGCTGCGAGGGACATCAGCTTCTATGCCGATGGACTACTATGTGCTAATTACCTTGCAGGCAGCGACCCAACTCGTTAAAACGCAGCGAGTGACAGAGCCACGGATTATATGTGCTGATGTGTCCTCTACAAAACAAAACGCTGTATTCCAGATGAGCAGATAACCCTGTGTAATAAACGAAAATCCAGCTGCTTCACGCATGGAAGATTTATCTGTGATGAACTGGGTAGCCATTGTTCTTTCTCATTTGCTGTAAATTGATGGGTCTCTGTAGAAATGTGAGAGAGCCAGCTCCACTTTCAGACGCCACTGAGAAAACTACAGCTACAATGGAGGCTTGCCTAGAGCCTGTTTAAATTATTTACAAACTGTATACCTGGGCCTTGCTTAGACCATGAGACTCTAAGATTGCACAGGGTGAGGACTATGCATCTGTTGTTGTGAATAAGTACAGCATAATGAACTTTTCTGAGCATACCATGGCTATTGTGAGCTCTTAAAATTGTTGAACAGCTTTATGTTTGATTGCAAATAGAGCACAGTGCTTGAAATGTTGAATAAAACTAAATGTATTTATAGTTTTTGGTAGTATTTTTGTAGCACTGCAGGTCTGACCACAGAAACAGAAACACTAAGTATGAGATGCAAGTCAGGTATTGTGATGTGTTAATATTTATATTTATATGTATATGTGTGTGTGTGTGTGTGTGTGTGTGTGTGTGTAAAAACACATGACTATTTACCCTTGGAAAAGTAATTATATTTAAAATATATATGCAAATGTCCAAAATGTTGACTCTGAAGCTTTAAGTAACATTAAGTAACTATGCATTCAAATGTATTGCTTATACCTTCTAAGGGTTAAACCCTGTCAGAGGCCAGAATGTTTCTGATATAATGAAGATTACTAACAGTTAGAGAATTCTAATAGCTGCAGTGTGAGCTGTGATCATAGTAGTGAGATATGGCGGTGTTTTGGGATACTCTGTAACAAGCCAGCTCGTTGATTCATTACTCTAAGTACGCCAAGAAACAGAGTAAATGTCAGACATCTGCAAGTTCTAATATCACTGCCCTCCCACGCTATCCTGTCACTGCACCCTGAACACAGCATGTATGCTCTTCAGAATGAAAATGTGACATGATGTAAAGATTCTGCCTGAGAAAGAATATTTTAGTGCCAGCAAGCTTTGTTCCTCCATGTTTCAGAACCTTTACCAAAAGGCCTCACAGTGGCATGAAAGGCATGCCCATACAGAAACTGGAATTGAACAATTCCAAAATCTCCTTTGCATATGCATGAGGCTATTAGGTTCTTCCCCGCAATTAAGCTAGAATAGTAGAAATGAGCTTGAACCTTTCCTGTAGCTTGCTGCTTTAAGCCTTTGGGGCGCTCGTGTAGCAGGAGTAACTCAGGGCTGTGGTCGATAGTTTACATATGGGCTTGTTTCCACAGCTTGACAGCAGGGTGCGTTTCTTTTGGGGTCTGTTTAATATCTTAGTGTCGTGTATATGTCTGTAAGTGTGTATATTAAAGGACTAGACCATGCATATCTATTATTCATTAGGCAGGGGTCTAGGGTAATTGTGCATTTATATTTCAGCCGGGCTGGATGAAAGAGACGAGTGAAAAGTGAGTCACTGAGTGCAGAACAAGACTCAGTGAAGGGATCTCTGCTTTGAAGCCCTACCGCAGAAGTGTAAAAGCACAGCTATAACACATGCCACGTCTCTTGCACTGGACTTTAACGCGGCTGTAAAGGAATGGCAGAGGTGCATAAAGTGCAGGAATAAGGTCCGTGACAGGGGAGATAATGAGAAAGCAAAGAGGGAACAGCCATGATGAGAGGTGATGACAAAGGGAGGGAAGTATAGAGAGTGGGAGTGAGGGAGAGAGAGTGAGAAACAGAGGGAGGAAGGTGGGGGTGGCAGCAAGATAGAGGCTATAAAGCATGGAGGCTACATGCCGACTGTGGAGAAGCAGTATGCAGCACTGTAAATCACTGTAGGCCTCGGGCTGCAGTGCTGCTTTACTGCTGAGACTCCACCTCCCTACACTCAGCTGGAGTGATGCACCGGTCAGCTTTTTCCCATCACGCATGCACCTGGCCATAATAAACATGAAATCCAGTAAACAGACCTGTTCCTGATTATTTCGAAAACAACCAAATTCTGATCTTAACCAAGCCTGCAGAATTAACCCCTAGAAGTCCCCATTATTGCCTTCCATACCATTTACATTAAATTTACAGCATTTAGCTGACATTCTTATCCAGAGCGACATACATCAGTGCTCAAGTAGTCCTTGAACCTGTAAAGCTACACTTAAATCAACATCCGCTATTTAACCAAGTTACTGCAGGCTAAGTACACATAAACAAAATGTCAAAGAAAAGTCAAAAGTTAAGGCAAAAGTAAAGAAGGCATGGAGGTAAGAGTATTTTTTTGGGGGGGGCATAGTTAGTCACCAAGGTAGTCCTTGAAGAAGTGGGACGCTTGAGGACAGCGAGGGAATCTGCAGATCTCATTGGAAGAGGGCGTTTGTGCCACCACTGGGGGCCCAAGACTGAGAAGAATCTTGAAAATGTCTAATTTTATCCTTTATAGATCAGGACACAAAAAGAATATATGTTGAACGTGCACATTACTTTTGATTCTTCAGAGTTGGGTAATCCAGGTCCAAAGAGTAAAAGGATTTTGTTTCAACTGCCATGGTTCTCTAGTCCCTTCAAACCAGCAGTAGCAGGATACAGGTGGTTGCAATAAAATCCCTGGGGAGGGTTTTTACTCTTTGGACCTGGACACTACTCAACACTGTGATTAATAGTACATTTTTGTTCGTAAGTAGAAAAGAAGATTGACAAATACATTTCGGAAGTAAAATACCACATAACGGTACTGATAAATAAAGGAGATCTTTGAGTGGTGCACTTTTGGTACTTATAAATCAGATGTACAAGTGTGAAGTACCATCCTAAAGTATAAAGAATCTTCCAGAAAATCAAATTGCTCTCCAAAACCTTTTTCAACTCTATATCAAATTGAGGAAACATCTGGGAATTAGCAAGCGAGTAAAATAACTCTTAACTTCTGTTTAGTTAATCCGAGAATATTTCCTAAAAGAGAGAGAGAAACACGGAAGTTCTCTGAACATTTTTGCTCAATGAAAGAGGGGTGGAAGAAGGGGGACGATAAATATGATATTATTGTATAATATTATTATTTCTCTGCTCATTGGTGCATACTCACATAATCAAAACTTGTTTAAGTTGGCAAAAGTAATTTTGTTTGAAGATTACATGCACATATTAATGTTGGCTCTTAAATGATATGATTAATGTGTTTAATAAAACCCACTGGACAAATAGTCACTTGCATCATTTCTTTTCTAATACGCATCCCCTTGCTTTAATAACAACATCAGTCCTTTCTCATGCCCTTTCTCATGAGAACGTTTCAGTCCATGTCCACTCTTCCTTTAACTGGGAAGCCAGAGTTTGTGTAAATATTTCAGCATCTCACCTATGAATCTGGGAATTGGCATTGAGGACTGATGATTTCCCCCGTCAGTTTTCCCAGGATCTAAATGATCCATCTTGTCTGAAGAATCAGTTTCATGCAGACACCCTACTGGGATGTTAACATACCAGTGTTGTGTTCTGCACAAAGTTAGCAGAAGACTAGGCTAAAATGAAAAATCTCAAGAAAATTGTGTAATTCCTCCTTGGCAGGACTAATGTGTTTATAAAGAGTCAGAATCAGAAAACTGTTTATGATATGACTGCACAACCGCAGACACACAAAGACAAGAACAATAGAAAATATAGTAAATATAGTATATAGTAAAGTAAAATAAAAGTCAAAATAAACTCCACAGATGCTAAGTACTAAACGCTATGTACAAAAATGCTTTAGTCATAAATAAATAAAATTACAGTACTGCAAAAGTTTACAAGAACACAAATCACAAATAGTAGTTTGGAGCTGCAATCTATCGTATTACACGTAATAGTGACCTAAGTACTGAGATTGCACGTGATAAGACTATTGCACATAATAATAAAAATAAAGAGGCAGGAGGATCTAGGCATGACCAGGTATTAGGATTAGGATGTTATGATGGATGTCCATTTAGATTTCTGGTTAGCCTTTAGCACCATTTATTAAACACTAATGACACTATGTTGGATATTCTAAAAGTATTCTGAGTCTATACTAGTTGTTTCTTATCCTGGCATGAGCCTGCGTTAACACATGCACTTCAGGAGGACGGGCTTGTTCATGGCTGAATAGTTAAGTAAAAGTTGTGCAGTGCAGGGGTTCTGCTAGGCCAGGACTGGACATCACTAGCAAATCATTTTTTTATTCTTCAACCAAACATTCTGACTGCCTGTGGGTGTATGGCAAAACATCTCCACTGCGTCTCTTGTCTTCGGGCCTTCACCATGTTCTCAAGCCAGTAGCAATCACAGCAGTGAGCTGTGAGCACACTCTATCAGGAAAATCTCTCGGCTAGATTTGTTTGCGTGTTTCACTCTGCTGGTTCCACTGTGGTGTTTATGTTCTCTTAACATGTCCATCACAACCTGAGTGAGAGTGTGTGTTTGTGTGTGTGTGTGTTTGGGAGTCTTACGTGTGGGTCTCACAGGGCATTTCTGGCTTGGGTGCTCTAATGGGAGTGAAAATGTTATTTGCCTGCTGAATATCAACTTCAGCCGGGCGTAAAACTGTCCACCAAGGTGCTACATAAACAAGCTTTACACTTCTTCTTCACAGGTAATTACCCTCGGCCCAAACAGCAGAAAGCCTCTCTAATTGAAACTCCAAATGGCCATGCGAACCTCACTTATCAGAGGTGATTCATGCTACAGAGCAAGGCATTTAACCATTTCACAGTCAACCACGACCCCTCTTTTTGTTCCCGGTATGGCGTGCATCGAGGGCTGGTATAAAATGACTTGACTGGTCCACTCTTCCCACCTATCCATGGCTCATGATTGGATCACTGAGTGCTTCCATGGAAGCTGCAATCCATCAAGTGAGCATACGCCATGACATTTTCAGGGCATTCATCTTCCCAGTGCCGTTTACCACCCCTTACATCATCAGGCCAGTGTTGCACACACACACACACACACACACATTCACCCACACACACTCACTCATACACACACATAATCGTGACTAAGGTTCGCACAGTCTTTCATCTTGATGCTGGATCAAATTATCAAGGAGAAAAAAATCACAAGTGAGGTGTTAGAAGGAGATGTGTGAGAGAGAGAAGGGAGAGTCTGTGATTGGTGAAATGGCATCAACTGACATGTTCCTTTAATCAAAGGCAGATTATCACTGTTGCAACGCCTCTCGTCTCTCGTATTTTTGAGCACTGCATGAGTCTAATTAAATCCAACAGACGAACATGGAGCAGCCTTGGAAAGGAGAAGTATTGTCAGGCACTTGCCATTTATGGCAAATGAATGAACAGATGGCATGTAGAAATAGCTGTAGCCGTGTGCCTGGGAGGCCTGACAGAGGAGGTGGGGAAGCAGGAGACAGCGATCACAGCATATGCTTTATATATTGCACTCAGACATAGCAAGGCTGTCAAAGCAGCATGATATGTGTGAGAAAGAGACAGATCTGTCACGACTGTGACGCATAGTCGAATTCCTCGCTGAAAGATGTGAGGCTCCATAACTGGCCTGCCCCTATAGCATAGCGGTGGTGCTAGCTGCAAGTGTTTTAGTGGTTTAATGTTGTCAACAGTGGCCACTTGCTTTGATCCCAGAAGCGAACCTATTGGATAAACACAGACCCATTTGAAGTGCAACATGTTTTTTTCCCACCAATATACCACAGCAAAGTCTCTAAAAGAAGATGTTTCCACTATTTGATGGATGTCCAGGAAGAAAAGCACTTCTGTGGCTTTGTTCTTTCATTCTTCTGAAAGGTTTCTGGAATGCTGGGATTCTGCTCCACCCTAGATGCAGCATGACATGTTGATGTATCTGATGGAAAAGGCTGGAAGGCAAAGCTATTTGTCTTGTAAGGCAGATGAGTGTGAAAGCTAACAGAGCCCGGGTCTCTCATTCTCCCATCCCAGACACACCCTGTTATCCGCAGGCAGGACCAACCTTGTCCATCCACAAGCTGCAGGATCACCTCAGGAACACGGGATCCCAAATATGTGATTGCTCTCATCCTCCTATATGCCTCCTTTCTTCTCAGAGGGTAATTGGATTTTGATCCTTGTGCCCATCTTTATTTGCCTTTGCTACACCAAATCAGTCACTTTCAAAGCACTGTCTGTTCTGCCCAGTGTTGAGGCTCATCAAAGTGATGGGTTTACATGAGGTGGAGGAAGAATGACTAAACAGGGTAGATATCCAAGAGTAGCTGTACAGAGATTCGCTTACAAGCCTGTAAAATGACACACAGTCTTGGCCCTCATAGTCACTTCTTGTAATATTTTGCTTTACTTTGCAACTTTTGCTTGTCTGTGTCTAGCCATGTGTAAAGAAATGTCCAAAAAGGACCCCACACTCTGCATATTCCAGGGAAAAATCCTCAGAAATCTTTAGCGCATTACCATTATACTCTGAACAAAAAAAAGCACACAAAGAAAGTGACAGATGATTCAGTGAACCATAAATTTGCTATCCATGCAAACTGTCATAACAAAAACCATGAAAATGTTAATTAATCGTGAAATGTGAAGAAGTATGAGAAATATGAGTGGGAAAAATGCTATTTTTTCACAATGGCCAAATTTGTCATTTTTTCAATTATTCATGAAGTCAGAACAGAAAGTATCATTAAATAGTGTCCAGCAATATGCTTCTGGAAGTCTTAAATACAAATGACTTATTTAGGTGCCCAACCTTTGTCTTTCCTCTTCATCTTAGTGTATTGCCTAGGCTTGTTAATTAATTAATTGCATGGATCAGAACAGAGAAAACTTTAAAATGTGCAGTGCAGGAGTGCCTTCAGGACCAGCGCTGGAAAATGCTGGTCTAAATAACTCTAAAGCTTCAAACACAGTAAGGATGTGTCAGCGTATTGTTTTGCATCTGTATGCAATTATGTCTGAAATTCATGTTGCACAAATTCCCTTGCTGAGTTTTGTTCAGTCGCAGTAGCCAGCCAGGAAAGCTTAAATCAATTTATAAATATAATAATGTTCCTAAATGTTATCATATCATGACAGTACACCCTGTGGCACATTCCGCCTTTTACTAGAAGGCATAATAAGAGTTGAAATCCCTTCAGTCTTCTGGATTATACTGCAGCCTTACATAATAAATGCAACTTAATTCCGTCAGTCTCCAGTGAAAACGTCTCATGCAATAAAACGTAGGCTATAGTCTGCATTGTCAAATGCAGTTACAATTATGAGAAAAGTTTAAGGTTTGAGGCTTTCGTATAAGCTCAAGCTCACTGCATTGTATGGTATTTTTTAACTTCTCTGTGGATAGAGGCAGAGGAGAAAGAGACTTTTTATCATCCTGATTTTCATGAATATGAATGCGTTGACATATCTTATTGTAACTCAGGTTGTCTGCAGAGCACTTTGTGACATGCCGGCAAAGTTCTGCTTATGGGATTTGTTTTGTTTATCGATGGTGTGGCAGTTCCTCTCCTGTGTCCCTAAAACTGTCCTAAGCCAAGGTGTCTGATAGATAAAGTGCATCTCTGACACTCGTTTGGATATAAGCGCTGAGACCATACTTGAGATATCCAGTTTGGGAGGCTGTGAGGCATGAGACTGTATTAGCTGAGCTCCAGGAACTGATTATGGGAGATTATCTGTTCAGACAGCCTCCATCCTTCTCTCATTATGCAGTTAGAAAACGACTCGGCAGGCTTCATCTCTCAAAAGCTAAATGGCAAGGACACTTTCAATAACCTGGGCTAACACCTGAATGTAACTGAATAAAACTGATCCCTGCTATTCGTAGCAGACACTCGGGGGTGCTTATCACTTAGACGTGTCTCATGTGTTTTATTCCGCGTCCTGCTGGGCAGTCGCAGTCTGGATGGAACGTACCACTGTGCGTACCATGCTTTGGTGTCAGAGTTAAATGGTCATGGTGAAACATTATGCGATTATGTCTCTATGAGTTTAGCAGCTCAAAGCCCCTGATAGTTTTGCATGAAATATATGATTTCATTGGAATTCTGAGAGAAAACCACCTCTACTGTGAGCAACATAATACCTTATATACTGTCCCTTAACACAGTCCAGACACTGTGGCTTCCTCTGGTCTCCATGTGAATACTCACTGCTGTGTGAAACTGATCTGCATATTCAGGCTAGTCAACCATTTTTAGTCTTCTAGTTTTGAAAATTAAGATGGAGAAATATTCAAGACTGTGCACTATTTCTAAACTACTATTCAAATGTAAGCAAATTTGTGACCTTGACCATTTAATGCCCTTTGAACAATTTATTTTCCCCCAGAATGATCCCTTCTAGTGTAAGGGAACCACTCTCTCTCTGTCTGTCTTTTTCCTGTTTATTGGCCTTTTGTAATATTCTATTGTATTTTTCCTATTTTCTTATTGTTGTTTACGTCCTCCCTGTATCATGTGCCTTTGTTTACCCTGGCCATGTGTGTGCCTTCCATGTGAGTTTTGTTGTTGTTGTGGTCTTAGCCACCTTAGCTCTGCCCCTTGTTATCCTGTTCACCTGTTCCTGTCTCCTCCCCTGCCCAGGTGATCTTGTTTTCCTAGTCAGCTTATATATTTACTAGGGCTGTAATGATACACGATACAAAACCGAAATCATGATACCAGTGGGCAGTACACCTCCTAATAAATTACGATTAAAATGATTCCTCCCCTTTGGCTTTATAAATGAGCCGAGACTGCTCTCAGGTCAGCCGAGCGCTGCAGTGCCTCATGTGCATTTGAGTCTCTGGGTCAAGACCGAATTCAGGATATTTGAGGACATTTGATGGGGATAATTGTCCAGCAAATAAGAATTTCAGGGGGAAATAGGAGCTGCACTGGGGAAGCGCGCATGTCCGAGCTGAATTTCTTCAAATGTAAGTAAAAGGAAATTATGTCACATTGCTTTAGAAGTGTCTATAAGCTGGCTGGTTGTGATAAAACTGGTGAGGAGTTTGTTTGTAAGAGTTTTGTTGTTTTTGTGCGATTTTGAACTGGTAGCTGAAGAATCAGTTCTGTGGCAGCCTGTGGCGATTCCTTTGGGTCTTCTGTACAGATTGAATGCAAAAGAAGCGGTCTCGAAGCGTTCATTGATTCATAATTCTGTTGTAAACATGAGGACTCGAAACAAAATGGCGTCTTGAATGGTGCTGCTTGCACTAAGCACTAACCTCTCCTCCACCACCCCCCAAAAAGAATCGCGATAGGAACCGAATGTCAAAAATCGTGATACAAACCGAATCGTGGGTTTGTTGTGTCGTTACAGCCTTAATATTTACATTAACAGCATTTAGTAGACGCTTCCATTCCCTAACTACAGGGGACAGTCTCCCTAGAGTTAAGGGTCTTGCTCAGGAACCCAGTGGTGGTATTTGAACCCATGACCTATTGATCCAGAGGCAAGTATCCTACCCACTAGGCCACCACCTATAAACATATACCTCTATGTCTATGTCTGTATTTATTGGTTCTTTGTATTAGTGTCCTTGTATTTCTTGGTTTGTTTTTGCTCATTGTTTGTTATTTGTGTTAATGCCCGGGTATTACTCTGTTTGTTTTTGCTTTGTGTTTGTTCTCTTTGTTAACAGGCCACTTTGACTTGTTTTGTTTCTTGATTGGTGTTTGTCTTTGGATTCTGTGTTTTTGCTCCAGTGTTTTGCCTGTTTTTGCCCTGTGTATCTCTGTTCAGCCCTGTGTCCTGTTTCCTGTTTTTCTGTTAACAAACACTGTTCATGATCACATCCACCTTTTTGTCTAGGTCTCTATGTATCTCTCACATATTCTGATGCATGAACTTGGAATAGGTGCCTGCTCTACTGCATGCTGTCATTAAAGCAAATCAGACACACACCTAGTTTTACAAATTTTGATTTTGATTTTTACTTTTAATTGTTATAATGATTGTATACATTTTAATGAAAGACAACCAATTTTGGTTCTGTGAAGAACCTTTCACAGGTTGGTTCTTAAAAGAATCAGTTTTTGAAATGAGATGTGTGAGAGTGAAAAAACTGTTTAAAGAACCTTCACATACAGAATAAAAGTTATTAGAAAACCCTATTAGGGAACAAAAACAGTTATTCTGTGGCATTGATCAAAGATGCCTCAAAAATGCCTCAAACGTTTGCACCTCTCTGTGTATACAGTTCCTTGCAATAGTGTTTAACCATCAGATTTGTCTGGATAACAAATTACATGTTGATATTTTGTGCCGTTCAACAAAATATTGTTTTTTGTTCAGAATAAATAAATACAAATATTCAGTGACAAAATTACTGACTGAACTGAAGAGGAAGCATATAGTTCTAACTAGCAGCTACCTGTGATTTGTTAAAATCTTCAGCTTTTTTAAATAAAAGACCCCTTCAAGTACCTGAGAATCTAAAGATCAGCTGTAAACTTAAAGACAGAAGAGCATTCTAAAACAGCGATAAAGAAAATAAAAATGTTCAAGATAGGAAACTGTTGGATCAATAGTGAGGAAGCTGCATCATATCACCCATGCACCCACCCATGTTGAGACAGTCCCGCAAAAAGGGGACTGGTGAGGAAGCCAAAGAGCAGCCAGTAATCATTTGCAAGGGGCTGAGGCTGAAAAGAAGGTGCACCAGTCAGCAATACCAAGAGCTCTGCAAACAAATGGCCTGTATGGAAGGTTGGCTAGAAAATAGAAATTACTGACATTAAACACATCAAAGCATGTCTGGGGTTTGCCAGAAAGGATCAGAGTGAAACAGCTAAAATGGGATAAAGTCTTGTGGTCAGAAGAGACCAAAAAAATTAGCTTAATGCCCAAAGTAACAATATTTGTGGTAAGAGTTCTCATTCCTCAACAAAACCCATCCCAATAGTAATGTTTGGGGAGGCAGCACTGTAAGGATGCTTTTCCATCTTTTTTAAACTGAAAGATGGATCATTGGTGCAAAACACAAAGAGAATCAGCGAGACAAACTGCTTCAGACTGCAGCTTGGGAGAAGCTTCACCTTTCAGGAGAACAAAGGTCTGAACAACAAAAAAAAAACAACCTGAACAACCTGAAGCAAATGTTCTTGGAAGAACGGCTGAAAATCACAGTCATCATATAGTGGAGTACACTGTTCCCCAGCCACAGCTAATCAGATGACAGTAGGGTCCAAGCCTATTAAAGAGAAACCACAAAAAGGCAAAGAATAGCACTGGCACACATATTCTTTTACTTTGGTATATATATTCTCCACACTGAATTATGAGTAATTTACTGTCGACACAGTCCTAACCATCACAGTCAATTCTGTAGAGCATTTATGAGGTCAGGCACTGTAAAGGGATGAGAAGTCCTTCCAGTTCATCCCAAAGGTGTTGGATGGGGTTGAGTTCAAGACTCTGTGTGGACCAGTCAAGTTCTTCCACACTGAACTCCTCCAGCCATGTCTTTATGGAGCTGCTTTGTGTACGGGGACACAGTCATGCTGGAATAGAAAAGGTTCTTCCCCAAACTGGGTCCACAAAGTCGGAAGTGTGGTGTTGTCCAAACTGTCTTGGTCTGCTGAATCATTAGTATTTGCTTTCACTGGGCCTAACCCAAACCCTGTAAAACAGGTGTGTCCCAATACTTTTGTCCATATAGTGTATCATCTTTTCTTGTCTGGTCGTTATCCCTCAGTGACACACACTATCCTTTCACTGGCGTGCTGTCTGACCTGCTGTCCTGTGCTTTAGAGTATGAGCGTGCCTCCACAGCCTCCTGCAGCACCTCTCAGAGTGCTGAGATTTAGCTCAGTCTCAGGGGGGATATGGGTCAGCACTCTCACTCTCTCTCTCTCTCTCTCTCTCTCACTGCTTTCCTTCCCTGTCCCTGCTAAGATTCGGATGCTGAGGTTCTATTATGGCTGCCTAAAAGGACTGCTTGGCAGAGGTGGTTGTGCTTGTTTGGCCGGCTGTTGTTTATTTATAGGTTCAGTCAGCGTCTGACCCAGCAGAAAGAAGATGTTGTAGAGATGTAGGGCGCTGCATTCACCTCTCTCGCTTTCTCTCTCTCTCTCTCTCTCTCTCTCTCCCCCCTCTCACTCTCTCTCTCTCTCTCTCTC
>JBBPCY010000002.1:22123813-22140457 GCA_037974405.1 Brachyalestes nurse | reverse complement strand
CATGTTCTTTCTCTCTCTCTCACCCACTCTTTCTCTCTCTCTATCTCACCTTCTCTCTCCCTCTCTCTCTCTCACTCTATCTCACTTTTTCTCTCCCTCTCTCTCTCTCACTCTCTGTCTCACTTTCTCTCTCGCCCTCTCTCTCTCTCTCTCTGTCTCACTTTCTCTCCCTCTCTCAGCCTCTCTTTCTCTCCATCTCTCAGTGCCCCTACCCCAGGGCTAAGCCAATGCAAATGCGTCCCTCTTTCTTCTGACAGGGTGCCCAAATGCGTTCTCCCACATGCTCGTTCTCCCTTTGTCGGAGAGCCTCATGAATAATCTCAGTGTGTGTACTTGCTGTTGTTTACAGGTCCAGATCCTTCTCCTTTTAGAGGAAGGTAAAGGAGCGCGGTGGCCTGCTGGAGCAAATTACACTCGGAGGTCAGACCATCTTCACCGCATTTGAATTTGAATTTTTCCGGCATTTGTAATGCGATTCCTGAATTTAAACACATGTGAGGGCAAATCCGTCTCTTCCTTTCCCTCAACCCTTACCTCTGGTGTTGTTTTCCTTTTTAACCCCTTCAATTACTGCATCCTATAGTTTATTATAAAACAGTTACAATGAAAACAGACCTACATTATTTAGCTGTTGTTAGTACACGATAAAAACAGTGTGTCTGTTGATCCTACAAGAAAACTTTAAATTAATTAGTTCAACATAACCAGAAAAATAGTGTAGCAGAGAGCAATAGAGGCTTGACCTGCTGGGTGTCCTGGGATTTTTGGGGCTTAAACCCATGTGCAATGTAAGAAGTGGAACTGATAAGAAGCTGATTTGAAGTGTTTCAGAGAAGTATGCTTTTTGTTCTTTTTTGGGTTTTATTAAACGTATTTATTTATTTTAGTTCAGTAAATTACTGTTTTTTATACAGTACAGTAATTACTGTTTTTTACATTGTGGGCTCATTATCCAGCTATATCTAAAATTATTCAACAACTCTGAGAGAGAGGACCACATATGTGTACACACACAAGCCTTTAGACGGATTTAACCTACAGAGAGACCAAGCCAAGCAGACCAAATCTCCACACTACCCCATACTTTCCTGCTGTTTATACTGTTCTACCTTGCTGCCCTGTAGTGAACTGTCACATTCATATCAAACATCTCAGGGCGAGAACGCTGATCTAAGACCTTTTCCACTCTACATAATTATATTCTTTACGGTGTCTTGACTTGACAGCCTCCGTGGTCTGTGGAGTGGACTTCCATTGAGATCAGAGGGCTCCATTAGCAGGCCTTTCACGCAGGTGTGTGTGTGTGTGTGTGTGTGTGTGTGTGTATGGACCTTTATACTGTGCAGAGGCTTTGGCTCACCTTGCCAGTGGAGGAGTGTGCACCTGACACACAGGCAGCCCAGCAGAGTCTAGAGGAAAAAAACCTCTACAAAACAAAAAGAGACAGAGAGGTCGGAGGGTGATTCATTTGCTTTCAGTATGCTAACACCAAAGTGCCCTCCCATAATTACGCTTCATAAAAATGTATTGTCCTTTTTCACTCTTTCACTTGCATGTTAAAGGCCTGGTGAATGCATGCATTACATTGGTCCATATTAGCCTCACTGACTAATTTAATAAAACAGAGGCATGCCCAGGACTGTTTTATGTTCAATAAAAGAAGGTTCGTAAAAAAAATAGCAATGTCTATACATTATAATAGTAATTGTAAATAAATAAATAACTATTATTAAAAATGCACTGTCTAGACACCCATGTCTGTGAAAAGCTCAAAATAAACTGCACCAAGCTTATACCACTCATGAGTAGAGTTTTCTATTTAAATGGAAAGCTTCATCCCTGTGACTAGCAGATCCACTCCAGATCAGAAATATAGTCTCTTAGAGGTTTGCTCTTACCTTCTCTGGCAATTAAGCTGGTCCCTTATTGATCTCCTCCCTATTACAATACAGTGATGGTGGGCTCTAATTTAATCTATTTTAAGTTAATGTCCCAAAGAGCACTCTGTGCATAATCATCAACATGAATAATTGCTCTGCAGCAAATAGGCCCCTATTCTCTGGGAGAGGCTAAAATGGTTAGAGATATAATGTATGACATTAATATGGGACCAATTGTCTGTATTTTTATAGCAGTTAAATATTTTTCCCTCTTTCTTACTCGAACAAATTCCACAAGCATTCAAAAGTGTAGCGTTCATTTTTCATTAATTAAACCAATCTGGTTGCAGATGTGTGTTTAGAATGAACGACATATTCTAGTGCTGTGCAGCTTCACATGTTTCAGATAATCGGGAGGACACCAGGAAGCCATAAATAAAAACGGAAATGTTAGATGTGACCAGAGTGAAAAAATAGAGTAGAATACTATTAAAATGTATCATATTGCAAAAGCGGTGACTAAACCTCAAGACGGATCATTTCCCAAAAACATATACAAATCGATTATTATTGCATATTATTTATCATTTAATAACTTTTTCCAGACCGACTAGTTGAAATATTGAATAAAACATTAAAGAATACCTTTTTAAAGTGTGTTTTGGGCATTTTCTACTTTTCTACACATTGCCTCTGCCACAGAATAAAAAGATATGGCTCTAATAAAGGGCTTATCCGAGGAGAGGAGGTCAGAATGAAGAAGGGATTAAGGCTGCTTCCAGCTCACTGGCTCATCACAGCAGTCACTCATCAGTCAAACAGTTTCCCTCTCTCTCTGTTTCTCTTCGGATGTTAAAATAGATTGCGGGGGTACCAAACATTATGCACCACTTTAGCATTCCTTTCTCGTTTCACTGGTGACAGTCACCTTTACGAGAAATAACGAGTGATGTTGCCTCTGTTAATATTCTCACCTTCGAAAGTTCGAAAGTAATTTTTCAGCATTTCTTGGTCCATTCATCACAAAATGTTCACACAATATAGAGAGTAAAGAAGTATGTAAGAAAAGAAAAGAAAAAAAGGGTATGAACAAATATGGACTTTTTTGGCCAGAGACAATGCAAATTAAAGAGGAATATGATGAAGAAATATGCAATACTAACCGGAAACTGAAATTAAAAATAACATTGAAAATAAATAGAAAATGATACGCTGACTCAATTTCCATCCTCTACCTATTACCAAGCTCAGGTCTTTTTCTATTTCGCTAATACCGTATAATTATTGCAGCTTCCCTGAAGCAAACAAGTTTGCATTGAATGATGGCTTTCATAATTGAATGAGAAAACAAGTATCATCATCCTCTGACACATTTTCTAATTGCAGTTCATTTCAAAGGCTTTGGAGAGAGCTCATTTCAGCCACTCCATCAAGAATATTGCTCACCCTTGACAGAGCATAGTTAAGTAGCCATTGACAAATGTACGCATGTGAGGTGAGCGCACAACAATTACTGTCCAATCTGACTCCTAAGTAATTCACTGACATGCTGCCTGGCAACAACAGGTTTACATTAAATGCCTGGGTTAAGTACACGCATTGCTGTGAGCCATTAAAGATGAAGAAATGACCTTGATGTTTATCAACATTATCACTCCGACGCTTCCTATATGCAACTTGATTAAGACTGCATCTGCTTGGTCTGCATTTTGCCTGATTTGTAACTTATGATTTGTGGCCTCATGCAGATTCACGTCTACAAAATCCACAATCGGAGGAATATTCAGCAGTTCAGACATAGCCTAGAACTCCTTCAAGACTGTAGTCCTCTCACTCTCATAGTTATTAAAGGGAACTGCACTTTTCTACTTTCTACTGTTGATTTTTTCCAGGTTGCTGCATGTTTATTTATTTTCAGGTTTCCTGTGAGCACCATCTTGCATATTCTGCACAATAACTGATTATTGTGGGCAAAGATGGTGTGCTTTGCTTGTAAATAATTCAGGCCCAGTGTTCTTCACTGTCATAAATAAAGTCACTATTACAGAAACTGGAAACAAGAGAGCCATTGGTGTGACTTATCATTTAAAGGCTAACCTTTAAACAACAGGTCTACAGCTGCAAAGGATTCAGGATTTTCCTCACAGCATGACAGACAGAACTTGGATCTTGACTGTAACCCAGAATCGCACGGGATCTCCAAAAGTTTATCCTGGACCACGAGGGCAGATCTCTCCTCTCTGGACTGGAGAATGGGTCTCGTATCGGGGCGTGAAGTCGCGGGAGCGGGCCGTGAAGTCGAGGGGGCGGGTTGTGAAGTCGAGGGGGCGGGCCGTGAAGTCGAGTGGGCGGGTTGTGAAGTCGAAGGGGCGGGCCGTGAAGTTGAGGGGGCGGGGCGGGGCATGCAGTGACAGCAGCGCTGAGATCAGACTTGCTCTGACTGAATTTTGATTGGTGCAGAAGCGAGGCATTCCGGACTGGCAGGAATCATATTTTAAAACGTCATTATTATTTTTCTTTTTAAGGTTTTCCTTTCCTGAGTGGTGGTACTTAGAGATCCAGTATGAAGTTACTCAAATTAGGTACGCGTTTGCACAGTGAAGACTGAAAACTGGTGCGCATTTGTCGTACCACAAATGCCAATTCTTGCTTGCGTACTGCTTATCTCAATCCCTGTTTATATGGTCTAAATCATCATAAATTTTCTTTAGATTTGCATTATCAACTAAACTGTTATCTCAAATGGTGTGGGATTCTGACACTCTACACTACTGAGCAGTACAAAAAGTTCAAACTAAAAACAGGCTTCAAGATAGCTGCTACTACTGAGGCGTGTGTGATGATTTAGGCATGTAATTTACACAAAGGTAAGCCTCAGTTACTTTTTAGAACTGGTAGCTCTATTGCAAAACTTAAGAAACTTTAACTACATTTGAGAAAAAAATGTGTAAATAGGGTTTTTTGTAGAGCTATTGTTTCGAGTTTGAATCGTGATTATTATTTTATACATTTACAGATTCTAATTGCACACAAGGCTCACTCAAGCCTAAGGGTTAGCGCAGCCCCTCAAGCTGGCTGATGGCGGTGCACTCTGATGTTCATTCGCTTCGTGAGGCTGGGAGAGACCAAAGAGGACTGGAGACAGCTGACTTTATATCAAACACACAAACACAATTCTGGAGCCTTCAACAGATATTTTGTGAGGCAAATCAAGTACGCAGTGTGTTATGGTTCTCCACGGCTGTTTGCGTCTTTCAGTTTCCATGGAGATGGAGCGGGAAAACAGGCATGTGCTGGCAGCAGAGTGAAGGGAAAAGGCAGAGAGAGTGTTTAATCCATACACTTAATTAGCGCAGGCCCCACTTTAATGGCACTGTCAGCCTCAGCGAATGACCTGAGGGAGGTGACTTCCAGAGGAAACTAGAGAAAGAACGAGCATGTGCGTGAGTCTGTATACATGAGTGAGGGCGTGTGTGTGCCCACGTGCCGACCTTTGCCCACTATAGCTTGCTCCAAACCCATGCACAGTCCATGCTAATTATTTTTAGAGGAAACAGACTCAAATTGACAGAGGGGAAAGGGAACCAAATCTGTTTCGGCCCATTACATCTCATGAATAATATATGCACTGCATAATGTGCATAATGGAGTTTGGGCCGTGAGTTCACGAGGTAGTGGCAGCACTGCGGATGCTGAGGCGTGCCCTGAATGTACAGTTGCAGTCAAACGCATTGATTTACTGTGTTGACTTATTTACAATTTGGAGGAGTCATCCTCTTATGGCGCTATGCATTGCTACTAAATGAGCTTACGGATGTGGAAGCTTGAGCGTATTAAGCTCCATTAGGATCTCATAAAGAGCTTATGCTTTAATCAGAAATGTATGTCTATGCTCGTGTGTCCGTGCACCTGTGGTTCTTTCTGCTTTGTTGACGCCGCATGAGCATCATTTAAGAGGGTTCACGTCATTTAAGAGGTGTAAGCATCTTTTAAGAGTGATGACAAATACTAGAGCACGCCCTAAAAACTGAATCCCCTTTTGAAGAGGTGCTTTATGTTGTTAGACATTCAAAGCCACTGTAGCAGAGGTCGTATTTGCATAAGTGATGGAGATGAAAGAACATTGCTTAAACCACGCTGTAGCAAAAGAATACTGCCAAAAAAGACCATTTTCACCTGCCAGAGGAAGCTGCCTGACTGGTGTGAGTACATTCATGGCTGTGGCGCTTGCAAATCGGTGCAGCCACGGAAACAGCCTTCCCTTTTGTGCTTTGGATGAATTTATGACTCCTGCTTGAGCAGGCTGCCCTGTGCGCATGGAGTATTGTTGCCGCTATCTGGGGCAGAGACAGGTGCATGCCTGGATGCTTCTCCTCAACGCACAGTGCCTGCCCTGCTGACTGACTCGCACAAGGCATGAATGTGTGTGTGTATGTGTGTGTGTGTGTGTGTGTGTGTGTGTGTGAGAGCAAGAGAGAGAAAGAGAGAGAGAGGCGAAACACTAGAGACAAACAAAATAAATCTTGCAGAATGTCTGTTTGTCAGAGTGAATAGAAGAGAGCTGCCAAGGATGTGTGGTAGAGCGCGTGCGAGTGAGTTTTTAGCTTGTATGTGTGTGTGTACATAAGAAAGAGAAAGCAACAAAGATACAGAGACAATGTTCTTATGTTTAATGTTCAAGATATGTGAACAAAATGTTATGTGAACACAAAAAAAATCAGTGGCCCTGGGCTATATACAGCCATAACGAGAATTGCTAGGTTGGAATGCTGTTTTACATTACACTTCATTGTGCAAGTACATATCACTCTTGTCATCACCTTAGCAGCAGCTAATTTTGCACTTCAGTACCCTTTTCAGCATGTCTTCACCAACTTCATGATTTGGAGGAGTGTAGCAGGACAGCAGGGCGTGGATTTTTTTTTGTAGGAACACATATCCTCGACTAAACTTGTCTTGTCCTGGCCTTAGGGGATTAAAGCTAGCTAAGCAAACTTTGTCATTTGTAAATAGTTTTTTGAGGATTCCAAATGCAGCGTGGTATCAGTGTTTATTTGAAGGGGTTTCGTCAAAACACCTTTGCTTTCAATTATACATCAGTTGTTTCTTTTTAAAACTTTATTTCTACAAATTTCTTACAAATGTTTTGCTCAGATCAGATCAAAATAAGTTCCGGGTGAGGTCTGCTGCTTGAACCCTCGTTTATGCTTACTCAATTATATATCAACAATTAAATTTCACTTGTACTAACATAATAATGAAACATCTCTAAACCCTTTATTACATCCTACGGCATGTTATTCATTAACTATAATGATTGCAGTACAAACTGGCCTAGTTAACAGACACTGGCCAAGTCACTGAACGGATTGAGATTCAGGACTTCCCTGGTGAGCTCAGGTTCATCAGGGCATGTTAAAAACACAATTGAAATCAAAAGTGTCACGGGGATAGACAAGAACGAGTGAAGTTTGCCCAGTTGTGGTGTGATGGAAGAGCCCAGTCGCGGATACAGACGACAGAGCCGGTTAATCACACAGTTGTTCTGAGAGTGCTCCACAAGAGGAGTTAAGATTCCCACTAAAGGAACTAACACTCTCACACGCACACAGAAAGGTAAGAAAAGAGCTCTTGCGAGCTGGAGTACTCACGGTACCGATGAGGAGTTGAGGGTCGACACGATTGGGCATAGAGACCAATGTCTGCAGGTGAACACTTACTTCCAGTTTAAATACCTTATGGTGAGTCATTTCCGGTGCCGACTGACCTCACGTGAGCTGGTGCGTGTGACAAAAAGTATTTCAGGACAAAGAAAAAGACAGATATAAGTTACTCACAAATAAATAATCAAAATAGAGAAAAACACATTTGAATTCAACAGTTAAAATTGAGCAATAAGGCTTATAATACAAGAGCAGTTAATTAGAGACTCATTCGTAGTGTTCAGGGCAGATGGGATCTCTTCGAGCTGGTGCTGCGGCGTATATCTTTGATGACCACCTTGCTGTGGGATCAGAACATCTGAAGGTCACAGAGGTCACCACGGTGGTCCGTTTGATTTGTCAGACTGAATATGTATCGCTTTTGTGCTTTGATGTGAGACAGGCTGTGCTTTTGATGTGTGCGTTTTATGATGTACCGCAGGAGAGCTGTAATCAGCGACATTTCCAGCCCTGTACAATTACACCGAGCGCTCTGCCTGTTCTGACTTACCCGCACATGCTCGGCGCGGTGATTTGTAGGACGCTGCCTCCCAGTGCCGGGAAGAAATTTCAGAAGAGGAGGTCTCATTGTCCCCATTCATTTTATACCACATGTAAGAGATCGGTAATAATAGTGGTAGGTACGTGAGAGGTTTACCTCTTCTGTTCTGGTTAACCGTGTGATTACCTTCATCATCCACTTCTGTCCTGTCTTTCCTGCTCTATCTATCTTTTGTGTGTACGCTGACAATCACGGAAAGTTGCCGCTGAAACTTCCAGAGAGAACGTGTGTTTGTTTGAGAGTGACAGATAGACGGTAGGTATGGAAAGAGGGAGTGAAAGTGTGTGTTTGCCTGATGTGTTCCAGAGCTAGAGGGGTTTGGTGTGCTGTGTGGAGATTAGTACTGCTCACTCTGGCCCCAATTTCAAAGGCCTGTCTCCCCCAGGCAGCCACAGCCCCTCTGACACTCCAGCACTGATAGGGAGATTTAGCCACCAGCCTCGGGGCTTCTGAGCAGCGAGTTTAATCAATAATGGTCTTATGTGTTTCTAAATCCTCCTGCTCTCGCAAGGCCAGCCTCTGGTCCTCCCGTGAAACAGGAGAACCCCTCTGAGCTTTCATATCACTTTGCATTAACACAATTTCGCTTGCAGTTGTGTGTGTTACACCATGTCCATTACCTCTCTCTGCTGGCTGAAGTCAAGCGTTGGCAAAAGGACTATTTCACTGAATGAAACACAAAGCTTAGTGTTAGCTTGGCTTGTAGCTGAAAGTAAGAAGAAGGAGCAGTTTAGTTTTTTTGGCAGCCACACATTACTTGTTCCCCATGCGCTGAGAAACAGAAAGGAATTCTTGTTCTTTTCTTTTTTTTAAACTATGTTTTATTCATTGCCCCCCATTTTTAGAATGCTTAGTATTCAACTCCACCGCACGGTTATGCAGACAAACTGTTACGTCACATGGCACTCGAGAAAGTGAGAGCGTGAGAGACAGAGAGAGACCCTATCCTGTCATTCCATTGAAAAGGTGGCAAGTTTTATACAACAGCACAGGTGGGAGCTAGAGTGTAAGATCTCTGTGATTCTGAACCACACTGTCATGCTGATAGTAACTGACAGTGCTACAGTAAGTCATGGTCCTGGGCATTAAGTGGCTGCATATGTCAAAGACTCCGTTCAATTTCAGATGTCTTCTTTAAACATTATTCATAGGACACACCGATATATCCTCCTCAACCTTGAGCTCCCATAAGCCTTTGCGTCACATGCTACTACAAAAATGGAGCAGTTCACTCCGAGGACCACAGGGAGTGTATGTTGGCCTGTTTGCTGTAAAAATAATTTTCAGTTTACTCCATAAATTGCCACTAAAGGATGTTTTGAAAGAGTAATTTTGTGAAATGTCACATTATAAATGACCTGCTTTGTGTTGTTAGCATAGCAGTCTCCTGTTTGCTTGAATATTAAGCCATAAAGCCATAAAATTCTCAATTTCCACATTTTTTCTCTATTTATTCATTTGTTTGTTTGTTTGTTTATTCATTCATTTTTCTGGCTAGCCGTTTCAGTGTCTTTCTGTCTTCATCAACTCTGACTTGTTTGGTTTAAACACCACAAACTTCAGCTTTTCAGCTAATCAGAGGGAAAGAATATTGACGTGGTTGTGGCCACACAGACTAGACAGACCATATCATTTTATTCTATCTACAGAGGCTCCTCTGCTCCTCTGTAGTTGCTGCTAAGTACGCTGCTAATGATGTGGCCTACACAGGGCCAGGGCATCCATATGAGTAATCATCTAGAGCAACACTTGAGCATTAGTGGCAAATGTACCAAATTATTCTGGAACATCATTGCAGTGCACATCATTTTTCTAAGCTTTCTGCGACTGGCTAAGGTGTGTATCAGTTGTTCCCCAGCTCAGCCCAAACCCAAGGCCCTCTTTGAGTCTGTAAACCAAAGACAATAGAGACAGGTGTAGAACATGCCTTAGACAGTATGAAACACCTCATGTCACATGTAACATGTCTATCGAGCAGACCTGACCAACTATTAATGTCTTTCTTTGTTAGTGTCATAATTTGTTAAAACAAGTAATGAAACTAAGTTAACATGAAGCAAGCTTAATGTAAAAAAAACAGCAGGCAATATTCACTGATGTGTATTCTTCTGAATAAACATAGTGTCTGCCATTACCGTCTCTGTCAAGGAGAGTTCAATTAAACCCACTATGTAAGTACAAAATATTGCTGAGCTTCTAGATAAAATTGGATTGTTTCAGCTTGAGACTGCATAATGGCTGTTTGCTAACTAACTTAGCTAACATCGGAAATATTTAGCAAGGTCTAGTAAAGAATGGACATTAGCTGTTGAATCCTTGTCACTTTAATCACTGAAATACACTAAAGCACATGTTTACCTAATGACCTGTACATTGCTGATCTGTTCTTTTTTATTTCATCTACCCTGCTTTGATGAAGCTGGTTGTTTCTGGTCTAGATCTGGGCTTTAGCTTTAGAGTTTGTCTTTTTAGCGAGTTTAGAATCTTTTTAGCTCAAATAGGATGCAGAAAGGAAACATCATATTGCTCCATATGCATAATGAAAAGTCAATTTAGCACAATTATGTTTGAACTAAATCAGCGTGGGCTGGTCCTGGTCTACATAATCGAAACACAGCCCATTTCATCAAGAGCCATACGACAGTTATCTCTACCAGCTGTAGGCTTCCATTAGCTTGATCTTGATTTTGCCTCTGATAAGTAGTTTAGATGCCAGTATGTCCAAATAAATAAGAATGCAAATATGGCATCTTTACCATTCTTTGGAAAGACCAACTATTCGTGCTACTTTTTGCACTTATGGTAGTGGCTTTGAACCGACTTTGCAGTTTGAAACTCTTCCTTCTGGAAGAGGTTAACAGCACATGTTATGAGTCGATATTGAAGAGCTGCATTTTAAGGAAATATGCCATCCTGGACCTCTGTCTCTGCAGAGCTATCTTCCATAGGCCTGCATATGCCTGCATGCACAGCACAAGCGTGACAGCAAAACAAACCCATCTCAGGGTGGCCCTGCTGAGAGCGTGCGGGTGAAAGTGGAGCATATGCACACAGCGTGCCAGAGCACAGTGTGTATCTGTGGGTGTCTCATGGACACACATGAGCTCTCACCACGGAGCGAGAGAGGCATAGCAGTAGCGAGAGAGACAACCCTGCTGAGTCGTGGCTCTCAGCCTGGCTCCAAGCTTCAGCTTCCTTTGGTCCTTCAGCCAATATCAGGTCAGAAAAACACAGACACTGGTCAAAAGCTGCTAAAAACTAAATCAGTTTTGGGACTGGTGAATATTTGAAAGCCATTTTCTTGCAGTGCTCCAGACTTTCCTGCAAGTGAGCCTTAACTCCTTGCTCACTGGGGACTTGGACGTGTATTCCTGTAACGCTGCTTCGTGACAATGCTCATTATGTAAGTGCTCTAAAAATAAATTTGCCTTGAATTGACTTCTGAATCTGAATTACTACTTTCAGTCAGCATATTTTTAGTCAATTAAACTCAACTTCAATCACAATTCTTGGCTAAGCACAAATGTTCCGCGTCATGGTTTTGCCAAGTGGATAGATGTAGTAGATGTGTGGAAAATTATGTATTTTCATTCATCGATTGCCTCGCATTTGAACTCCCTACAAACACCTGACATCACTCCAAGTCCACCCAACTGCTTTACAGCATTCAGCTCAAAGAACAGAAAGTCACAAGATAAAGCTTAAAATGGCCAGTAGAAAACTGTTAATATTCTTGAGCTTTATTTTACATTTTCACTCTAGGACTAAGTTCAGTCCTTCATTATAGATTTTCTTTATTCCTAATAATCCTTGTCCTCAGACTATAGAAGAATTTCTATTAAAACTGTGAAGTTAGTCCAGGAACCACCAAGTAAGTCCCAGAAGGGCTGTAATATAAGGTGAGAACGGCAGTAGAACTGTCCAAACCCGATGGGATATAACTGCTCTTGTCAAGTTTGGTTGGGTTGGGTTGGGTCATCATTTCCCAAATTTTTGAGGGTCAGGTTCACTTTTTAGAGTCAGGTTCTCACATGGTGCCTCCCCTTCTAATTCACTTCCTCCTAATTTAGTTTTTCTCTTTTTAAATCTGGCACGGTGGAGTCGCATACTTGTGTCACTGATAGAATTTAAACCAAGATTTGTGAGAAAAAGAATGTTCAGGAAAGTGTTATGCAGCTAAAAAAGTGTAATATTTAATTTGAGCAAACATATTTTAATGTGTAACATGCATGTGAGTTTTAGGCTTAAACTGTGCACAGAGCGAGGTCAGTACAGTATAGACAGGTTGTACAGACTAAAATCATTTGCAGTGTTGTTTGAAATTTTGCCATGATCCAATAATGTCTATTACTGTCTCTATGTCTTGATTCTACACGCTGTGTTTTTCAGCATGGTGGCTGACTATGGGCCGACTGTAATTTGTTCAGCTCTGGTCAAGTTCGGGTTGGGTTTGGATGGATAATGTAGTTCAATTTGGGCTGGACTTAGACAGAAAGTTCTTAGGCTTCACTTCTGAGCAAAATTTCAGGCCCAGTTGAATCTGTAGTGCTCAGCCAAGTATGAGGTTCTGCATTCTGCTGCAGTTTGTTCAGAGGCTATAGCTAAAACCTGCCATTGGGAGATTTGTGGAACCTACGACTTTTGTTATGGTTGTTATAGATCTTCATTTTGCTTTGGTCCTTCTTTGGAGCGGTGCTGGCTGACACTGATGAAGTGGACAGTGCTCTCCACTCCAGGAAAGCGGATGGCATGAAAACAAATGCTGTCTGGATAATGTAAATCTCCATTGTGTGCAAGTTCACAGTTTCCTAAAAAAGCCATAAAGTCAGCAGTGTGTGGGTTCTTGCAGAAAGCACTCGGCTTCTGCGATATGTCTTAGTCACTCGTTGCTTGTGTAGCTGGATTCTTATGTTTAACTGGTCTGTAGTGTGGGGTCTAGGATGTGACTATGGCAACAGATGATGGAGTTTAGACTCACACACACACACGTACACACTCAGTCACTGTCTGTCCTTGCTGTCATATGGCAGTTGACTCTTACTTATCACTCGAGCACACATGCACAATCCTGATCTGACACACAGAGCCACTACAGGCAGGAGATGAGGCAGGAGCAGCTCGAGCCCAGCACAGCAGTGGTCATCTCACGATGATTATATAGTGAGCAGAAGTACTCCTGTAGAGCATGTTTGTGTCTGTTTCCCTGGAAACACCAGAACAACACCATAGCAGAGACTTTCAGCTTCTTGGTGTTTACTCTACTTGCTAAAAGTTCTTGAGTTTTTTTTTTTTTCTTCCCTGAGGTCCACTTATGACATTTATGTGGTTTTATGTAGCAAAAAGACACAATTTACTATTTTCCATCTCTTTCTTATTGCATAGAATTAAACAGACTGTTCTTGTTGCAGCACTTTTAAGGCTGATATATATAAATGATATCTGGCTGGCTGCCCTGTGTTGTATATCTATATTTTTGTACACTGAGGGAGCAGATTTATGTAATGTTTTTGTGACATTGTAAAAATGGTAAATTGTTTTTGAGCTTCTTTACATGCATGAACTGTTGAAACTCTTATTTTATACAAGCAAGAAAAATAGAGTGGGGGAGTGGGGGTCCCATGAAATGAGCCCTGTAATTGATGGCACTTAGGCTTGGGCTACTTTTCCGCTGGAAACTTTTCAAAAGCAATTTCAATGGAAAATTTCCTTTGTAATTAGCCTCTCCATAAGAGTGGGCTGGATGTTCGACAAAAGAACGTCATGTATTCATTCGAGGATTCTTCTCATTCCTGAGGTTAACCTTTCATGCGGGCTTATTTCCCGGTCTTGAGTAGATGCGTGCCAAGCCTGTATATGGGTTCTGCACCTGAGAGCCTGTTGGTGTGTGTTTGTGGGTGTGTTATCAGGACAAAAATGTCCCTGCTTTGAACAAAAATCAAAGAAAATTGGGGGGTAACGTGCAATATCAGAATCAACAAAATGACTGACTTAGACAGTAGGTTTTACAGAAGCTCCATTGTCTAAAATAAATTCTTTTTAATTTCGTTTTAGAAATTAGAACTAGGCTTAGAAAATTATAACTCATAGGTAGTTGAAAATATATGGAATACATATGACACAAATGTTTTAACCTGTGTATGGTTGTGTATGTATGTGTATGTGCGTGTGTGTGTGTGTGTGTGTGTGTGTGCGTGCATGTAGGTGTGTGTGTGTGTGTGTGTGTGTGTGTGAATGAATGGGTGTGCAGGGAGTTGTAAAATTTGCAGGCATGAGCGTTCATGTTGGGCTATATCTTTTAATGATGGAAGATGATGAGTACTGGCACATGATGGCTATTTCCCTCTAACAGCATCGGCTGTGGTTTCACTGCAACTTTTCCAGCAGGGATCTGTAGCCTCTGATCCCACATGAGACAGATGACTGACAGGTGACCTGCTCTCTCTCTCTCTCTGTCTGTCTCTGCATCCACGGGATTGCTCTTGCTTTTCCTTTTGATGAGCTGGGTTTAATGAGAATGCTAGTAATATTCTGTAATTTCTGAAGTGTTTTGGTGAAAACAATGCGAAAGCCTTTCATTTCTCATATTTTTCTTGTTTGTTGTTTAATATCCCCTTTAGCTCCAGCAGCCATTACACAGTTAGCAGTTGCAGGCCCTGGGGAGCTGTTGTATTGTTTCACTAATCAGAGTGAAACGCTGATATGCTTAAAGTAGTACAAAAGCCCACTGGGTCATTCATTACCAAAACAGACAGGAATGTCTATAGTATGATAATAATACTAATAAAATAATAATGATTATTTATGGAGCACCTTTCACAATAACAAGGTTGCTTTACCATTTTAGCATGGGGAGAAAAGAAGAAACATGTTGAGAAAAAAAGAAATACAGTAGAAATCTGATAAAAAATATAGCACTACAGTCCCATGACTAACCCTCATTGCTGCATTGTCATGAATGTGAATGTCACAGGTTATCATGCTCTCAAAAAGAACTTTGCACAAAATATTCTGTGCAGTGTTATCACCGTAACAACCAACACTGGGTTCTGTAGGTTATTCAGATGGCAACTCCTGGTTTTAGTGGGCGTTACAACATTACAGAAAAATGGAGAGCCTTATTTGCCAGGAAGGATTGCCTAATTTCATTTCATCTAATACTACAAACTGTGGGAACCAGTATTAATGTGATGAAGTGAGTAGGTGTGTTTAAATTGTGCAGTATCACAGGTGTTTGTTAATAAAATGCTGATCTGAGTTTAACGCACACTTAGACAAAGCAGCCCAGAACTCTGAGCAACGCAAAATGACACACCATGCAGATATCTGATCTCTTGATAAATGTTCTTGATAAAGAGTTCTCGGTTTTTACCTGTTTTTAAAGGTATTTCATCTCCCTGTTTTTTAGCAGAGTTTGGATTACAGGTAAAGACCCCTGAAGAAAATGACATATAGAATTTCACAGTTTAGGGGCTAAAGCACTGAACGATGCACCCACTGAGTAGAGTCTAGTGCAGGCTGTGAGAGACCACAGCCAGGAGACCTGAGGGTGTGAGGGAGGCTATAGGGATAAAGAAACTTTGCAACATTGTGAAGTACTCTGCAAAAAGCATTGCTGTATTGTTGTTATTGCTGTTATTGTATAATACAAAAACACCACTCTTTGATTCTCATTGCATTCTTTTAGAAGTTGCACAGACATAACCTTCAGTTTCCATATGGAAATCACTCTCTCTCTCTCTCTCTCTCTCTCTCTCTCTCTCTCTGCGACCCTGTAGGAGTCATTGATAGAGCCTCATACCGACTGCAGAGGTCAGACCGTAGCGAAAAACAGCACTGAACTGACTGCATGTCCCGTGAGGTTATTTTCTCAGATTCTACCGTAACATAGCCAGACAGATGCGCTGGATTGAACAAACAAATTGGAGAATGTATGAGCACACCTGAAATGAGCCATGAAACTGGAGAATTCTCATGGAGAATACTGATATCATCTGCACTCTTAAATGTCTCTGCAAATATGTTTAGATGATCGTTAATAAAAATCTGATTAGATCTCAGTCCTTTGGTGTGGAGGAAGTAAATCCTGAACCTACAGCATGAACAAGAGCTGAAGAATTGCCAACAGAAGGGCAGAGAGTGTTTCTCATTGTGCTTCTGCTGGTGGGCTTCGAGGAGTCTGAAGCGTTGCGTAAGCCATTAAGCGCTGGAGACCTTATAAGGGCACACAGCTGAGCACACAGTGTAACAAGAGCGCATATTAGCATTTCTGCACGGGATATTCATAAGTCCTGTAGCAAAGGTAAATTATCCTTGTGCTAGAGCCCAAGGCCAAGACACACTCAGAGATGACAGGCAATGCTGCAGTACATTAACATTCATTTCTTTAAACACATTTTATCTTCATTGCTTCTACATCTTTTCAGAATGGAACAGGAATAGTGGTTTTCAATGCTTGTGTAAGGATACGTATGATTGTATGTGTATATAATTGTATGTATGT
>JBBPCY010000002.1:22093208-22114496 GCA_037974405.1 Brachyalestes nurse | reverse complement strand
TTGCAAAAAGGTCCTAGGTTTGACTCCCGGGTTGGGCACAGGGTCTTTCTGTGTGGAGTTTGCATGTTCTCCCTGTGACCGCGTGGTTTTCCTCCAGGGACTCCGGTTTCCTCCCCCCACCAAAAACATGCGTGCATTGGGGATAGGCTGATTGAGCACACTAAATTGTCCCTAGCTCTGTATGTGGCCCTGTGACGTGCTGGCGAATGTCCAGGTTGTACCCTGCCTTCGCCCATAGCAGCTGGGATAAGCTACAGCCAACCCCTGACCCCGAGTGCGGGACGAAGGGGTAGAAGGTGGATGGATGGATGGATTATTTTGCTCAGTATATTGTTCATTGTGTCTTTACATATTGTTGTGTTTTATACTGTTGTGCTTGAGTGACACTATCGACCGGATTCAAATTCATTGTATGTGTTCGCTCACATACTTGGCCAATAAACATGATTCTGATTCTGCAAAGATTTGGACGGGGACCATATTCACAAAAATAACTTTTAATTCCCAATTGTGCAGATCCAAAAGTGTTAGTGTGTAAAAGCTTGTATGTATTGGTTGTGTGTATTGGATGCTTGTGTGTGTCATCAGGTGGTTGAATATCCTTTGCTATGTTTGTTTTAGGCTTTGTTTCATATTTTGTACGTCTTTGTCATGAATAGGCAAAGCCAAATTCCACACTGTAGATGACAAAATAAATCAAATATATAAAAATAAATGATCTGTTTTGTCTGTATGTCTCCTGTCCACCCACCCACCCACCCAAAATGAAATAGTTATTTGCACTAGAACAATGACTTTGGGTTCCTTACAAAGCCTTCTGGTGGATGTTTAAAGAACCTATTTTTTGTAAATTAGGTGCTACCTCTGCATAATTTAGGTACCTCTGCATTATATTAAGGTTCTAGAAAGAGCATTTAAACTGGGATAAACCTTTGACATCATCTGAATGGTTCTTGAAACCATTAGAAGGTTTGTCATACTCATAAATATCTTTTTTTCATATGTGTTTTAGGGAACTAAGAGTGGCTTTTCTGCATCATTACTGAAAGTACATTTCTAGGAGTAGATGTTTGCACTTCAATTTAAAACCTCGCAACTGTCAGCTTTACAATGAATGAATGAATGAATGAATGAATGGATGAATACATGTTTTCTGGCTTGACTGGCACTTTGCCTGGCATGCCTACACATGCCCACTGTTCCACATTTCCTCAATAAAAGACAAACAGTTCTTTTATTGAGTGAGGTGGAGAGGAGAGCTTATAGCTCTGCTCTGAAGTTTTAGCTGGTTCAACACATGTAGAGTGGGTGCGGCTGACACTTACAACCTACTGTCAACACCTACGGCAAAGTTAGAAAGGAGCAGAACTAAAAAAACTGTAATTGAAGTACAAGCTAGTAGTAAAAATGAGGCCTGTATGATATGGACAGAATACTAGCATTGAAAATATATTGCTACATGTGGTGTTTGTGATATGCCTTGAAATGTTGTAAAATGACGTTAGTGAAGCAGTGATAAGACCTAGTTTAGGACCCAATTAAGTTATTTTTGAACAAAATTCACTTTGGACATTGATTCATCATTGATACCCTCACCAGGAACTGTGATTGGTCACGATGCTCACAGCACATTAAAAAAGCCTTGCGATTGGTTAGAGGGCTCATTTGTATTTTAACGTCTACTGTAGTCAATATTGTAAAGGTTGATGCTGAAATAATTCTTTGAAATAATAATTATTGTTATATAAATAATAATAATTATTATATAAATATAGTATATATATTTTTTTACTATAAAAAATTATTTATGGTACAATAATAAAGACAAAGTGTAGCGTGAAGTAGGATTCAAGATGCACAGTTTTACCTGTCACCCCTGAGACAGAAAATAGAAAATAGAAAAGGTATCAAATAGAAAATAAAATAAAGAATAAACTGGTGAATTTACATAAATGTAAACAATACAGATAATATAGCAATACAAATATAATGCGATATACAAACTAACTGTATCTGAATCTGAATATATAAAATGGAACGATGAACATCTGGTCTGTCTACATAACATCGTGTGCGATGATCATGCAGTGTTTTGCACTGGGGCTTCCAAACTTAGCTGTAAGACACTCACACAGACGCACAGTCCTCTTTGCTGGTTTATTCAAAACCATCTGTAAGCTCTCAGAGGCTGTGGGGAGGGTTTGGTGATGGACCAAGCCAAGAGACTAGTGGAATGCTTTTGATTAAATCACCCGGCTCTCCTTCATGCCATGTCTCTTTGCTGCTGCTGGGGTATGGTCCTCATTAGCGTTCTGCACTCAACACTGCCCAGGCTCACCATATGACAGTAATGTGTTTAAAACCGGAATAGGTTGATTCCTCTCACAGCATTGAGGAGTGATTGTCCTTGTCATTACTCTGGGGTCAGGGATTGCATGAAGTTAAAGGTCTGTTCACTTACCCATGCCTTTAAATTCCTACTTCCCTTGGAGACCCTCCACAAGGAATCTAATTAAGAGAAAACCCAGGGGATGGTTTCAGCTGTAGGAAATAATTACACACTCGCAGTTGATCTGACTGAAGATGAATTGCATCATCATGGTCAAACGAATTTGATAGAAAGCAGATAATGATATACTTGCGCTGGCCGAGGTAAGCGCTGGACAAGCTGCGCAGAACTGGTTTCAATTTATAGCTCTTTAAAACACCCAGAATGCACAGCATTCTCACAAGATGTGTGATTCTCACGTGAAGTGTGACTTTACACATTTCTTGCAGTGTGACTGAACGGCATCTTCAACGTATCCTAACATATAACTAGTATATGATGACTCCATCTGAAGGGTGAGAGTAATCATGTATCTGCATTCTTCTAATGACACGCTAATTCAAATGAGCGTCCCCTCATTCATTTTGATTAGCCCGCTTAACCTCTTGAACCACTTGAGGCAAATTATTCAGTTATTCATTTTAGCAACATATTATTCAGTAATCATTATGAATCAAAACATACAATACACAAAAGCTGCGTTCCAGAAGTTCGGCTGCAGTCTAGTAGGGCTGTGTTTCTAGACGGCTACAGTTTTCAAGGCCATTCCAGTCAAAAGGATCCTTTCAATTCAGTCACGAGTCAGGAACTCTAAAATCACTGTTAGACACTTTACTCCAATTCTCAGGTCTTTGCACTGGCCCCCAGTTCAGACAGAATTGATTTCAAAGCATTACTCGTTGTCACTCAATGGTTTGGGCCCTGAATACATCTCTGATATGTTTGAAGTACATAATCCTGGTAGGTGTCAGATCTGCAGAAGCTAGTGGTGAAAAGAGCTTATATTAAACATGGTGAAATGGTGTTTAGTCACCATGCTGCCCAACCAACTGTCCATTAAGATCAGATCTGCCCCAACAGTAGCTATAAAAAGCTGCTAAAAATCTTGCTGTTCTCCCCACCTTTTTACATATCAGCACTTCTATTGCATTTTCAATCTTCTTTTATTGATGTTCAATGTATTCTTTAATTTTTTCTTTAATTTTGTTCTATTTTATGCATTCTTTCCAAGTAAAGTACACTGAATGTCCTTTGTGTGTGAAAATGTGCTATATAAATTAACTTGACTAAAAATTGAATTCATCTGATCAGTTGCTACAGAGGCTATAGAGGCTATATAGAACTATAGCTGTAGCAACATTACATCTAAAAAAAAATTGGGGATTGCATTTTATATGTATAAAACATTACTTGACTTCATACGCTCACATATATATCATGTTCTTGCATCAGCTCTCGTATGTATATATCATAGCCATGTCACTTGTTAGTCTGTAGAGTGTCATGTACCTGCACATCATAACACAGCTCACTCAAGTGCTCACTCAGAGTAGCATAGTGAAAAACACTCTCTATATTTAGCCAGCAGACAGTAGTAATTGTAAATGCGCCTTGCCATTTTTACTACATGTTGTTTGAGAGCAGCAATATAAACAGTACCTTGTTTCTTTAGATGTCTATCGGTTTTAAAAGTGTAACTTGAGTGCTGGGTGTTGAATGCACCTGCTTCTGTCTTTAGCTTGTAAGGTAGCATTTAATTTCTAATAAATGTATGTTTAGCTTGCAAATGTAATGTTATTAACATAAACCACATTTTTGTTTAGCATCATATAATACAAGGACTGAGGCTTCGAAGAACAGTGCTACCAAAGAGTAATCCAACTTTTGGGACACATCTTATATGGGTAAAAGCATGCGGATACTTCTTCTAGATACAAGGCTATTTCAGCTACACCTGTTTATAACAGGAGATTAAAATCAACCATACAATCGTGCAATCTACAGAAACAAAAACGATCAGCAGAATGTTTGTGAAAACATTTTGGAGAGTTATTTCTCCTGTTTGCACAAAATGAGGTCCACAAAGAAATTGGTTGAGTATGATGTGGAAGACCTTGACTGACTGAAATGTGATTATGGTGTCTTCGGGGCAGCTGGTGGCCCGGTGGTCCCCACACACTGCTCCTGAAGTGCCGCGTTACAGGCAGCCCACTGCTTGACCTGGTGAATGTGTTAAATGCAAAGAAAGAATTTCATGTTGTTCACACTGTGTACTGTGGTGTGACCATAAGGGGCCACTTTACTTTACTTCATGGGCTGGATCAGTTGTGCTAGGGTAGCTGGTGGCCTAGTGGTTAGGGAGTTGGCCCTGCGATCAGAAGGGCTTGGGTTTGAATTCCAGGACTACTAGTGGCACCACTGAGGTACCCTTGAGCAAGATACCATCCCCACGCACTGCTCCCTGGGCTCTGTGTTCCTGGCTGCCCGCTGCTTCACTTGGGTGAATGGGTTGAATGCAGAGGAAGAATTTTGCACTGTTCACACTGTTTGCTGTGGTGTGTTCATGTATGACCGAATGGTCACTTCACTTCAAATAGCTGAAGCTCTCCAGTGCAGTGGGTGCCTGCTTAAAAAACGCAACCTGATCTCACCACTTTTCGTGCAGCCATCACGAAAGTCAATTTAATCAAAATACGTGCTGAAATCATGATTTAGGGCTTTTTTACGTGTTAGGACAACGTTTCACTTTTTCGTGCTAGGACAACGCTTCACTAACCTATGTATTTTAGGGTTAGGGTTAGGATTAAGGTTAGGTTTAGGGTTAAGGTTAGGTTTAGGGTTAGCTTTAGGTTTAGGGACTTTCCCCGTCTCACGGCATTTCAACCTGTTTTAACCGCTTTGCAAACAAATACGATAAGGAATCAACTCATTACTTCTCTCCTACCGTCCCTCAGTCACCAGTTTGTGCAGATACTGCCTAAAATACATGCAGTACTGAAGCGTTGTTGAAAAAAAGCCCTAAATCGTGTATTTTGATTCAATTGTATTTCATGATGGCTGCACGAAAACTAGTGAGACTGGGCTGAAAAAATGCTGTATAGCATTTTTGCAGAATGAGCAATTTTTTTTTTGCTGCAGCAGACTCGACCTCTCCGGTTGTTGGTGTGGTGGACATGGCTCCAAAGGGCCCCGCTCCAAACGCCCCATCATCCATCTGTCTCCTCTGGGTGGCTCTCGCAGCAGCACTCCATTGCTTCCTTCCGCTCTTGCTGTTCATTGGCATCATGGATGATGGAGCATAAATGCCCTCGCCAAAATAAGATGTATTCAAACTGTAACATAAATAAAAATGATTCAGTTCGTTTGCCCTGTTTAGGCGGTAATGTTTATGACGTGGCCAGTTGCCATTCTCTGCCAGCTCCGTGACAGATTGTACCCAGGGAGGCAACTGAAATTGAAGGGCAGACAGGCCCTTTTTTGTTCCGAGTATGTCCTCCCTTCTTCTGCCACCCCTCTAGTGATTCTGGTTGCTAACTATGAGGAACTGTTAGCTGCCAGGTCTTCTTTATCACCTCATGCCTAGGGACTGCATGAGTCATCCAATACATGCGCACACACACACACACAGGAACAAACTCAGACAAACAAACGCAGAACAGGCACACGCATCCACGCCAGCCTCTTTGAGTCATGCTTTGTGTAGGATTCCAATATGTGTGCTATCTGAACACTGAAATGGCTGTTTATCAATATTAATACTGGCTGTTGCAAGCTAATTGTGCAAGTGTGCCACTGAAGACAACTGCTGCAAGGCATGAAATCTTTGTCTCAACATGATAGCTGACACAGCACACACCAACACACACATACACACACACACACACACACTCTAAAAGTAGAACTAGTGCATCTTTGTGCAGAGTCCTTGAAAAGAGCCACAGAAATTTGTACGTGTGTGTGTTTTAGTGGACACTAGGGATAGTAGATAGAGAAATAGGAGACTATGCAATGTTTACAGTACCCCAAGAAAGCAAAGTGAACACATAAAAGAGCTTCTAATTGTACAATTAAAGCCATATTAGTGCATTTCAGTAGTATTTAGTTAGTTAAGTGACTATTTTAAAAGGGAGTTAAACACACCTGCTTTCAGTGAGACAAACTCTCTTTAGCTTGCAGTGTTTCACTTGCTGATTTAATGCTATTAACATCAACAGTATTTTATCTATCAAATTTCTCCTGGCGATCCTTTTTTCGGATGACACATTAGCCTTGCTAGACCATTTTTGCATTACATAAATCAATGCCACCAATAAGGAAACACACGTGTGTGGAACACACACAAAAGAGTTTCTGACTGTACAATCAAAGCTGTATTCATTTAAAAGTGTTTTAAAGGGGAATTCCACTGATTTAACAAAAATTCAGCATGACACAATCCTTAGGATTAAACAGAATCAGAGTGGTTTGACTGTTTAAATCATTCAGTGTGGTATGATGTCAAATGTGCCAGTCTAGAGAAACTCTTAATTGGTGATAGATGGTTATAGGAAGGTTCGGCCCTGAGTGCCTCTACTGTATAATGATGGCTCACTATGGCTGCACACAAATAAACATCAAAACCAGTTCCTCTTCATGTTGACTTATTTTGGTGAGGATTTCTGTTGCTCCAACCCATTATTACACAATCACTTGACATCCTTGAATCATGAAAGGATAGAGCATTATTTTCTCACAGTGAAAAAGAAAGATATTGCATAATAGGGTCACAAATGCAATGTTTAATGCACAAGTCTTTTGTCTTTTGCAACAGTTAAGTAATATGTTTTGGCCTAAACTGTATGTTTAAAGATATAGAGGTACATGCTTCACATCGTATGAATAATAGTGCCCAAAGAAAATACTTTTTTGTCATTGTTTTACCAAGAAAAAATCATTTAGCATTGTTTTACTATTATAAATATGACAATGTAGGTTCACTGGTTATCTGAACATGTAAAATTGCTGTATTTGCATTACATACATTACAGGCCTTGGTTTATTAAGAAGTTTAAAGAAGAATCTTAGAGTAAGTTTCTCAGTGAGTTTCTCTGTCATTAACCATTTCACATCAAACCACCCTCAATTACTTTGTTTATCTCAATAACTGAACACATGCAATGACTTTACATTTATCTCTGAGTTAAAAATATGGTTGTTCTGTACCATAAGTGACATCACATTTTTATTTCAATAGACAGATTGTGAAAATATTTTATACCAACTAAGGGTTTAAAGTGGTAGCAGAAGACAGCAGAGAATAAAATAAAAAGTGCCTCACAGTTGCTTGATTGTGGAGAGATTTGGACCGATTGTCAAATCAACTGTAAAGCCATTTCAAGTGGCTTTACAGTTGCAAGTTGTATAAGAGGGCCACAGTCTCTTTAGGTCCATTGTTTAGTGTTCCTAAAAGCCCTCTGTCCCTCTTTCTTCGTGACTTTATGTGTAAGAAATATAGCCACTCAGATGCCATTAGCATCAGCTACCTCTCTGTTTAAAGTATTCAAGTAGGTTGCACAAGATGACACAATGCAGTTTGGTGTTTGTTTTAGGTTCTGAAGTGTATCTCTGAATTGCAAGATTTTAAAATGGAGCATTCCAAGAAAGGCTATTCAAGGCCATATTAATCTCTTCAGCCTGATAAGAAGCGACGCTCACTTCTGATCGCTCCTTGCTTTATGTAACTTCAGCCAAGTTTCTGGGAAGCACCAGGCTTTCTGATGACATCCATTAAACATGTGACTCCAGGCTGCTGAAGTGAATGTCCCACTGGTCTCAGCTTGTTTACCTGAAGAAGAAGCATCCTCATCCTCATCCTCAAGCCACTTCATCTCTCCATCTCCTACTCTCCCTCACCTACTCTCTCTACTGAGCCCCTCTGCTGCGGTGCTAATCCATTATGAATCAATTACTCATGCTGCTGGGCCCGACGTTCTTTAATCTTTCTCTTTCATCCAATTACAGTGCCTGACAGCCCTGCATAGTGAGGAGAGTCTGCTCAAGTTTTGTTTGCACCTTTTCTAGCAAATGCTGTGCACCACAAAGAAGATGGGACCCCGAGACTGCCATAAAAGGGTCCTACCCACTCTCTTTTATATGAAGAGACGCCATAGTGAACCCCTCTACATAGTCATCTTTTGCGAGGCTAATATCCTCACTCGTTAGATGTGCTGCAGTATCATCCTTCCAGCGCCTCTATCCCAAGGCATCTTTGACTCAGCACTCGAAATGAGGTCAAACATATTCAATTCCTCACTAAAAAAAAGGCTGCAAGGATTCATTGAAGAGCTGATGAAAGAGCCTTTCTTCAGCACGGAGAGCCGCAGTGTGCACTGCCTCTCATTTGAGTGCATCCGCATTACCCAATCTAAATCCAAGTCCGCCTTACTGCCATATCCAGTGTGCACATGTGTACAGCAGATATAAAACAAAGTCCTCCCGGATTCCCCACGAGACCTGGATATGCAATACAGGCGAGTGACAAGCAATAAGGCGATAGTAAGCAAAGTAAGACAAACATTAAACAGTGCATTTACTGGGCCAGATGCCTACAGGTTAAACATTTAACAGCATAAATAGACAACAGGTACTGAACGTTCCTGCAGAAGTCTGAGTTAAAGACATCTTAACCCCAAAAATACATTAGCATTCAGGAACAAGCAAAGTAGTTAGAACATCTTGGACCTGAAAATTGTCATTATATACCTAATAAGTCAAATAAGACAGGTCAAGTAGGTGTTTATTGTTATTTCAACCAAATACACTGTACACAGTGCAATAAAGCAACATTTTTCCAGGACCATTATACAACATAAACAACCAAAGCAGAGACAGCACAGTGCAGACAGGGCAGGACAACAGAGGAGGGACAACCAAGTGCTAAAAGAAAGAAAGTGCAAGATTTAAAAACTACAGGACAGGACTATATGTATTGCAGCTAACATATTGCAGTACTATAAATTGTTCTATAACTACTATGAAGCTAATATGTAAGTTTTATGGTTATGAGATGAGTAATTGAATATGTTGGCGCCAACATATGGGCCCTGTAAGTTTAAAGCGTCAGTGTGGGAAAGAGGTAGTCAATTACAGTATTTCAGGAGGAAGATAAGTTAAGAAGCCCCATGGCTTTGCTGGTAGAAACTGTCTGGGCTGGTACTGGACCAGATGTTTTGATACCATCTGCCAGGTGGCAACAGTGTGAAAAGGCGGGGGATGTATGGATGCTGGAGATGAGGAGAAGTGGTGACCCAGTAGTGACAAGGCTCATTTCACTGCCCTCTGGAGGGTTTTACAGTCTGATATAGTGTAGTTGCCACAACAGGCCAAGAAGTTTTAATGAGAAAGGCCTCTGGAGGACAGGTTCGTTTTTTTGAGTCTTCTTTTGAAAAGGATGACGTCATACAAATGCCAACTGCTGCTAGCAGCCACTGAATTCCTTTTATGCAGATGACATGCGGATTAGTTCTTAGTTGCAGGCCTTCCCTCTCTCCAGCTGCACCCACACTAACTTTTTTAAGCTTAATGCTAAAAGTTTTACTATTTCCTTACAAGTCAATAACCTCAATAGCAGTTTAAATCTGTTCAGTAATGGCAATATCATTCAACCGCTGTGCACAGCCATGGTGTTATCTTTAAATCTGAAAATATATATTATAAATTCCTTATCTAAGATGACTTTCCCCAACCGCTGTTACATTACACGTCTCCGTCCTGCACTCAGCACCAACAGCTGAAAAGCTCATTCATGCTTTTATTACGTCTCCTAACTAAGTCCATTGCCTTGGTCCAGTATATTCAAAGCTCCTGACCCACACTAAAAGTTCAGCACACAACACCCCTATCCTCCGTGACCTTCACTGGCTCTCTGTCCGTATTGAGTATAAAATTCTTCTGTTTACATTTAAAGCACTCCATGGTGCTAGTCTTTATCTCACAGAATAACTTCAGTCCCACTCTCTCGCTCTCAGTCTCAGATCTTCATTTTCTGGTTTGTTGCCTGTCCTGAAATTTAAACTGACCACCATGGGCATTTAGGGTCATGTACCCCAATCTGTGGAATTCTCTTCACCAGACCCTTTGTGAAATTACTTTTCTCCTCAAACTCAGCTCAAGTCTTAAAACTCAGCGCAAGTCTTCTATCTTTTCTCTCTGCAAACCCACCTTTCCTGATCACTGCCTGTCGTTACTATTGAAGTGAAGGTGAACCATTTGTCACCCGTGAACACAACACAGCACAGCACAGAGAGTGAACAGTGTGAAATCCCACATTTGCCCAAGTGAAGCAGAGAGCAGCTGACGATGCAGCACTCAGGGAGCAGTGTGTGGGGATGGTACCTTGCTGAAGTGGTGCCATTGGAAGTCCTGAGATTCAGATCCATGACTGCAGGGGCAACTCCCTAATCACCAGACCACCAGTTGTTTTTCTTCTGTGAAGTGTCCTTGGGTTGGTGAAAGAAATTAAACTTGCAATAGTTCAGCCATATGATTTTGGCCTAAAACTTATTTTTAAAGATATAGATGTACATGCAGGGCCTGGTGTGAATAAAGTGTCTAAAAAATGGTTGAATGGTATTACGTTTAGGTTAGTTGAGATTGGCCTGAAAACTGATCCAGCACAAGGTGAGAGATGTCTAGCATGATTTTGATTCCAAATTGCTACGGTTATAAGTTTGGCTTTTTCTTTTAGTAGCCTCAGATAAGTCCTTTACCAGTTTCCAGAATGTTCTGGTTAAATATTTGACCAGAGTAGTGTTCTTCAGGGTTTGCTCCTTGCAGTCGATGTTAAGATTTTGTCAGCTGTGCACAGGGAAAACAAAGTGTTTTGGAGTTGTTGTATAACATTACTTTATTAAGGAACCAGATGGTGTGACCCATTAAACACACGTTTTGTGGCTTTTTATCATTCACAACATTGAACTGCATCCTCAGTAAACAGCCGATTGTCAACCCATCCACCACTGTCTCTCACATCTTCTCGCCAAGTCTAAGAGAGTGCAATGGGCCTGTTTTGTGTTTCGTGGAAACAGTTCCCAAATAAGTCTGAGCAATTGAACAAAACTGTATGTACGATTTTTGAAACGCAAAAACAGTTCAAAGTTGTTCTGCCAATTTTGCTCATCAGAATGAGATTGGAGGCAGAGATTGGAGCATGGAGCTGCAGTACCCTATGAGGAGAGACCCGTGAGAGAGAGGTAAAAATAGCTGAGCTGGTGCAAGCTTGTACAAATCACTCCTAGCACAGTTTTCAGTTTTCATAGGAGCATCATTGTTGAAAAAATATAACTATTCTTAGATGAGTTAAATTCCATTAATGACATCAATTCTCCAAATGTATAGGCTACTCAAAACAAATGTATCACAATTTCAGCACATAATGAATTTTAATATTTATTATTAACAACTGAATTTTCATTTAACCCATAGAACACGAGCGACAAGGATATGTGCTGGCAGTGCACAAATGGTAAATTGTCATCACATGACAAAACAGCTCCTCATGTGGAAGTTCCCCCAGTTTGTGGTGACGCTCAAGGTGTCAGGCGTCATGCTGAGCTTTGTTTGGTGTCATGTAGAACCAAAGTTATTGTAATTTAAAAATATGTAATGATAATAACCACTACTGGGGTTTTAAAAATGGCATCACACACAAATGATCATAATAAACAAAAACGTTTCTTTTATTTTGGAAAAAAACTGGAAAAGAAAGAAGCAGCAAGTGGCAAGTGTGTAGGAGATCAAACACCGGTTCTAGACTGTTTTACACCGTTAATATTTACTAAAATCATTTTACTGATACACTCTGAGTTATCTGGTTTAATGTCTTAATTAGTAACTAACTCTTATGGCTAAAGATCAGTTGTTATTGCTGATTAAATCAGTGTTGCTGATGCAAAGTATGCCCATCATTACCAAACTTCAAGTGACTCAATTATGATACAATTCTGAGTCATTAACTGTTGGTTACTTTAAAACTAGCCTTCATTTTTGATGGTCACAGGGATATGTTGGGATCTGTTGCGCATGTTCGATTTCTCAAACATTGACCATTTAATCAACTTAGTCAGTGTAGTGCTGAAGGGATAGATTAAATTGGCCTATCGATTGAAGGTTTGTGAAGTGATTTCATGCTCCCTCGGAAAAGTAATTAAAAGTATTAAAGTATGATCATACAGTAGTTTATTTTGATCCATGGCATAGCACACATTTCATAGCTTGTATTGAGGCACCTACAATTACTTGGTATCTTAATTTAAATGACATTTTAATCTGTCTTTGCCCATATCTATGAATTGCATTGTTGGAGTAGTGGTGATGCTCCTGCGCATGTGTGGCATGGTGGCATTAGCCAGTATTTTATTCTAGAAAATGTTAATGTTTGGAATGGTGTGTGTTCTCTAAAGTTTGGGTTTATATTACATGAATGAGTGTGCCTGGACTCACCCATGTAGGGCCTTGAATTTGGGAAAACTCGTGATGTAACTTTCCACTGACCACTGTGCTACACAGTGCTGCTGGCACTGGAAAAAAAATTCCATAGCAGCTCTTTTGAGAAGAATATCCAGTTTGCTGTTGTTCATCTAATGTCACAATGTAAACACAGTGTAAAACCTGTATAATATAAAATATATGCTTAGAATTGCTAGCAATGATCAAATCAATGATGGTATCAATAACTTTAATTTAAAAAATTGTAAACAGACAATTCTAGTATATTATTTATAATTCGTCTTTGTTTAATTTATCATGTACTTACTGCATATCTTTTGTTATTTCCTACATAGCCAGAAGTATTTGGACACTTCTTTGAATTGGTGGCTTCTCCTGTTTCAGTCACAGCCATTGCTAACAGGTCAACAAAGTGTACAGCCATGGGCTGTATTGAAGAGCTTAGTGACTTTCAGTGTGCCAGGATGGAAACACTATTTACTAAATTTTTACCCTTCTATAGCTGTCCCAGTGTTACTGTAAAAATGTAAATATCCATGAGGAGCCACCGTCTGGTAGTTTTATGAACTGGATTTCTATTTTAACTGTGTTGGCCAAGTAGTCATATGCAAGCCTGAGATCTTCATGTGCAATGCCAAATGTCGGCCGGACTGCTGTTGGACTCAGGTGTTGTTGGACTCAGGCACAGCTGGCAGTCTGACGAATGAATCTGGGTTCGGGAGAAGCCAGGAAAACTCTACCTGCCTCGATGCATCATGTTTGATGGAGGAACAAAAAGGCTGTTTTTAATGGTTTGAGCTGGACCCCTCAGTTCCAGTGAAGAATTCATATGCCTCAGTGTACTGTGTTCATTCTCTACAACCTGTTTTTTTGTTTTCTTTCTACATTCAGAGGGAGGTTGTCCTGTTGCTGATGCCGACAGGCACTGATCAACAGTAATCCTCAGTGCTGCCGTTTGAATGGTTCAGTATCCCTAAACATTAAGGGTTGTCTGGAGGATTCAATGTCAGCTAAACTGCTCTTTGTGTGGTGGATTATAATGTAATCCAATGCATATTGATCCTGTTTCCGACAGTGCATTATATCCATATTTCAGCATGATGAATTTAAATTAAATTTTCCTGTTCAAGAATCTGTGAGGACCAAACATATTCTCTATGTACTTCTTTATAAAAGGCACCAGGTAGCAGACAAAGCAGGTGCCACCACCTTTGTACCAGAAACAAAAATACGGAAAGGAACATCAAGGGGCAGGGAAATAGCCAGTTGATGCTGTTGAATATGCAGGATGATTTTAGATTCTCTCAAGGGCATGTCTGCAGTCTTTAATTCATGTGGAAGGGAAAAGCTTTCAGGATCAGACTGCAAAACAGCCCTGTTATTTTCCTCTCCCTGGGGTCTGTGGGATGATTCCGTCCCTCTCACTGTCCTCCATCAATGATGCAGTAGGGGGGCACTCTCTCTAAAAACCTCTGCAGGTTTTAATGCACACGGTCACCTTGTTCACTCTCACCCCCCACTTGACGGAGGAATGTTTATATTTAGCAGCCCAGTGGAAAGCACGAACATAACTCCTTTTACGTATCGAGAAGAAGTCAATTTTATGAGGTTTATGACGTGATTAGAGAAAATACTCAGGAGGCACATGCAAAGAAGTGTGTTTTCTCCCTAAACTTACTGATTTTAGTAAGTGCCTGCAAATGTCAGGAATGTGTGTAAACCATGAATGAATTCTTTTGATTATGTTCTTAATGGCTCACTTGTGTGTAAAGTCTAATATTTACATTTAATTTTTGCTACTTATTTGCCAAATTATGTTGTAGTTTGAGGTTAACTGTTTTAGCCACTGGTGATACGTGCTTTGTTGTCCTTTAAAACTGCTGCTAACAACAACACCATAACACTCCATTATTGCTTTGACATCAGCCAATATGTTTCTGAGTAACAGATTCTTACAAAACAACAAATGTTTAAATGTTCCATGCTGGATAAGTTGAACAGATGTGCCCAGGTCAGAGAATGTGGATGTGTGTCAGTATAAGTTTGGATCTCCTCTTGAGTGACATGCTTTTTGGCTCAGTCACTCTACCAGGCTTAGGACAGATGCAGCCTAGACAATGCAAACACATATTTATAAACCAGTAGCTGCTGATTCTTGTAACATCAGTCCCCAAATGTTCAACACAGTGATGCAAGCTGGTGTAATTTTTGCTTACATTCTCTCTGCTGATGTGTGGGAATTCATCCATCCAGTTAAGATTCTTCCACTTCAAGTCCTCCAGTTTATGCTGGGTGACATGGGAAAAATATAATATCAATGCCTCAAGAAATGTTTATGATACATGATGTGACAGTATGACAAATTTTCTGATATTTGACAAGTAAAAAAAGACAGAAAAAGAAGCAGTAAAGCTACATTTTAAAACTGTTGTCAAAAACTATGAATACAATAGATTTGTATTTACTGTTTCACATGCTGCACTACATGCAATTAAACAGGATTAATTATGTGGAGCACACTTGGCTGTATTTATATAGACACTACAGAAGGAAAATCCTGATGGGAAAGTTTTTAATTGTAAGATTTTAAGCCTTTTGTTTAGAACCAAAGCTAAAAATGTACTACGAACTGCAATACAATATGTGCAGGGTTTAAAGACAACCAGCATGATGATTCTATGAAGTAAAAATGAACTAAAAGCAACACAGATGAATTTCTCTGAAGACCTAGAAGGCCCTGAGGGCTCCCTATTGCTTATATAAAGTTACTCCATACTTTAGTAACGTGGCAAGAGTGGCAAGTGATATGAAAAGAGAGGGAAAGAGAGAGAAAGAGATAGAGACTCCTTACATTAATTGGCAGAGCACTGGTTCTTAACCTTGAAGCCCTCAAGAAGAGGGGAAGTGAGACAGACAACTTTTCACATGCTGCACTACATGTAATTAAACAGGATGAATTTTGTTCTTTTGGCAATGAAGCATGTAGTTGGTCTGTTTTCCTTACATCATCACCATATCATGAAAGTATATTAATATTTTTTGTAACAATCTATTACAATAATGGTAAAGCTTGTCACGCTGTCCAGCTCTTCTTTCAGTGCTCTGATGTCTGATGTCTGTCTTGTAAATGAGAGAATTTTGAAAGTGCTTCACTGGTCCTGCTTACATGTGGCTGAAATCCTTTTAGTCTTCTAAGAAAAAAAAACTTTGATGGAGCAGATCTCAGGCCACAGTTATTTTCCTACTAATGACTACAAGAAGCTTTTCAGGAGTGGAGTACAAATGATCGCTCTTTGTAAAAGGGCAGTTTCTACCTGAACTACAACGAATCACTTTGGATGAATGAGATACAATAACCCTCAGAAGTCCATTACAGTCCATTTGAATGTAGCTACACAGTATTTAAAATTAATTACATAATTACACAGTAACTAATCATTCATCATTACATAATGAATTACATTTACTTTCAATTAATATTCTCTAATGAAAAAAACTTGTTTTTTGTTTTGATGCAAATGACAAAATAATATAAGAAAATGTACATATTTATGGCTGTAAGTGGTTTTAACTTTCTTTTAAACAAAACTGAACACACAGATTCAATCATAAAAGTAAACTATCAGATGATTTGATGATTATGTCAGAACTACCTGCACTACATGAGGGGTGGTGGTCTAGTGGGTAAGATACTTGCCTCTGGACCAAGTGGGCATGGGTTCGAAGCCTACCTTCAGCATACCACCACTGGGTTCCTGAGCAAGACCCTTAACCCCAAGTTGCTCCAGGGAGACTGCCCCCTGTAGTTAGGGAATGGAAGATGTTAGGAGAAAAGCGTCTGCTAAATGCCATAAATGTAAATAACTAATATACAGTAACAAATCACGACCATTAGAGCTAGACTTTCAGTTCTGGCCAAAGACTTCTCCAGTAATGCTGATTTCTGTTAGCACCCTATAGGATTTGTTAAAACTAATACAATCCCCAATTACAATTTAAAGAGCCCTCCTATTTCTAACAACTAACTAAAGAGTAGTTTGGTTTCCGCACATATCTTGGATTTCCAGGAAGCCTAGAGTGATAATTTCTACCACAAAATTGGTACCATCCATTGTGACTCAAAATGTGATTGGTCAATCTAACTTGTAAGGCCTTCAGTTCATCTCCTGAAGTCCTAATCAATGGCAGAGCTTACCTGGCAGTACCTATTTAGATATTACAGGTGGAAAATCCTGATTGGAAAGTTTTACTCACTAACCAAATCTAATCAGTGTGAAATGAACTGTGCTACAATACTTGCAAGGCAACCAGCATGATGATTTTATGAAATAAAAATGAAATAAAAGCAACAAAGATGAATTTCTCTGAAGGCGCTAGAAGGCCCTGAGGGGTTCCTAATGCTAATATGAAGATACTCCATGCTTTTGTAACATGGCAGGAATGGCAGATGATATGAAAAGAGAGGGAAAGAGAGAGAAAGAGACAAAAAGACCTTACATATATTGACAGAGCACTGGTTCTTAACCTTGAAGCCCTCAAGACGAGGGGAAGTGAGACAGCCAACTTTTCAAACTTTGCCCATTCTCTGACATGCTTACAAGCCCCTAATCCTCGCCCTTGATATATCAGCACAGCCCAATCAATAAACAGTGCTCTCCTAAAAAACATATGCACTATTGATTTCTCCCCCTCTCTTTCTAATTTGGTCAGGACTCACAGTGCAATGGACTACCCTACTTACAGGCAGAATACATAATGCTGTCTGCGCTGCATGTAAGCAGAGGACAATGAGGCATTCATTAATTAACATGGTACAAAACAAATGAAGACACAGAAAGAGCCATCCTGAAGTAAAACGTGGAAACTCAGTGCCTCAGAGGGTTTTATTTTCTGTCTCAGAGACTGGGCAGACCAGTGGTACATCATTTGTAGTTGCCTTGAAGTTATAATACACCAGCAGATGCTGTGTTTAATGGGGACAGACCAATTTGTCACATGTCTCAAATAGATTGGAATGTATTTAGGTTGGAAACGTTGCATGTTACAAGCCGTTATTTACCTGAGGAGGCTTTCTCTTCTTCTAGGTGACTGAATCGCAATATGTGTTTTGGATTGTTTGAGTAAAGTAATGAATGAATCTTCCATTCATTACACACAAGCTATTCCTGCATGTGGTTTATTGAGGTTTCGTGTGTGCCTTCTTATGAATAATGCCATCATACAGTGAATGTCAGTAGGTGACATCACTCTGTGTGCTTCTACATGCCATCTGCTAAACCCATCAAGCTTTATGAAAGCTGTAAAAAAAAAAAAGAATTAAATGGAAAGCTGCTAAAAATTAAAGCAGCCCTCGGGCACTTTTTTGTGGAAGAACGATGAAAATCGCATTAAGGGTATAAAAGATGTAAAGGGGACAAAACACAAAAGCAAACTATAGCACGCGAGCCTGCTGCTGAATGTGAGCATGAATCCTCCAGACAGTGAATGCTTTACTATAGTACAGCTGCTCAAGACACCCCGCGCTTAATGACTGTATACTGTGAGGATTTCTGGCAGGAGTCGATCATAATCACCAGAGAACCAGTTTAAACAAGTCTTTTTGTGCTCTAAATCATGCCCAAGCCTATTTATCTATTGACTGGTATAGAATTTCAGATGTACTGATTTGTCAAATGACATTAATTTAATGAAGTCCACCCAAGGCAATAAAATATCATTATGCTTGCTGAGATTTTTTAAAAATCCAAAGCCAATAATGTTTTTTTTCCTTCTGTAGATTGGAGATACAACGTTCAGTTCCAACAGTGACAATTTGCACAGTGTTTGCAGAACATTCAACCCCACTAAAATGATTACAAACACTAAAATGATTACATGACACTTTGATGTTTTGTGTGGTGTCAAATATTATTATTGAAAGACTGAAAAGATTATTATTGAGAGACTAGGGGCCAGTTGCAAGGCACCTGCTGTGACTGTTATAATTTTTTGCTACTACTTTTATCACAATTTATGTAAATTTTATACCAGCCCACAGAACCCCTTAGTAAATTTGATGTTTAATTTTGAATTTGGCACATTGATTCAAAATCCAGGTTCTGTCGCACCACCAAAAAGCCAAGTTTAAGGTACATTCTTGCTTTTAACCTTTGAACTGTTTGTGTTGTGACCTAGTATTGCGTTCTTTATTCCCTTAGTCCTTGGGTCATCTCAGTTAATATACAACCCTTAAAGTTATATTGGATGGTCCACCATTTTTTATTTTTTGAAGAACTTTTGCAAACTAATGATAAATGATTGATCCCATCACCACCAAAATTCTGTATCATCTACAGACGCTTCTAACTAAACGTTATTTCAAGAATTTTGCAAATGCAAACAACATGGTGACTGTTGTCCACTGAAATTCAGTTCTGAAAACACCAAAACTGGAAGTGAGCCATAAGACAGCAGTGCATGTGGAACTTGATATACTCTACTACCAAGTATTTTGGGTCCTCATTAAGTTTCATAAAATGTGGCCACATGGAGGCACTATACCAGAAAAACAAAAAATGGAAAGGCTTATGTATTTGGAGTCAAAGTAGAAGTTTTGCACCCTAAATGGGAAGATAACAATCCTGTGTGATGGCTAGTTTGTTTTTTTGGCATCTTGGCATAATGTATTTTCATAATGTATTTCTGAGGTAGGTTTTGTAGCCGTATGTAGATTTTAGTCAAGGTTTCCAAGCAACAAATCCATCATTCCCTCTAGCACCACCAACAAAGCACATTTCGGAATACAATTTTGCTTAGAAGTAGTGATTTTTAAGAACTTTTATAGAGAATCCTAATTTGAATCACAGGGTTATGATGAACTGAACTGACTCATCGACTGTATTGAATAATTTCTGAAACATTTTCAGAAAAAACTACTTTTATGAACTAGTCATAGACCATTTTATCATTAATTTTGAAGGTGTCAATGTGTCTGAGATGGACTGATGTATTGCTCAGGGGTTGTTCAGATTTGGTGTCTACCTGGTGATAGTCAAATATGGCGTTTTGCCCATTCAATGGTGTTTGCAAAATTTTAAAGTGATACTGATTTATGATGTAAAAATATGCAGTGACAAAGTTCTAACTGAAAAATGTTTTTTTATTACTCAACCTTCATGCTGTGGAAGCTCTGAGTTTACACAGATGAAAGATCCAAACAAGGACACAGTTGCCAACAACTGTAAATAATTAAAAGTCGCCTATTCTTCATAAAGAACCCCTTTATTCATGTACAGTTGAAATCAGAGAGAAATATGTACATGGTAGGAAAAAGGTACAAATGGTATGCAAGTGTTTGGATAACCCTTTGAACACTGCAGAATTAATTATAAGGAATTGGAAGGTGGATCATACCACCCAGGCACTGTCTAGACGGTCCCTCAAAACTAATCAGAACAAGAAGGGGACTGCAGAAGAGTGTCATAGAGAGGCCAGCAATCACTTTAAGAGAGCTTCAGAGTTCAGTATCTGACACTGGAGTGAAAACACAACAATCTCAAGAGCTCTACATGCTGGTCTGTGTGGGACGGTGGCTGGAAAGAAGTCATTATTGAAGGGAAAAAACCATCAAAAACATGTCTGGAGTTTTGGAGAAAGCATCAGCAAACCAGCTGAAATGTGAAAAAGGCTTTCATGGTCACACTGGCCAAAAATCAAAACAATATGTGAGATGCACACCTAACACTGCGTATTCCTCAAAAAACACCATCCCAGCAGTGAAGTATGGGGGTGGCAGCATCACGCTGTGGGGATGCGTTTCTTCTGCAAGAACAGGCATCGTGTTAAAACTGATGGTGCAAAATACAGAGAAATACTGCAAGACAACCTGTTTCAGTCTCCTAAAGAAGGTAAACTTCACCTTTCAGAAAGACAGTGATCCCAAGCATAAAACTAAAACAACACAGGCAGTGTTGTGCCCGAACGCGTTCAATGAACAGCGTTCATTGAACACATTCCTATTTTTCGTGAACGCTGAACTGAATGAGTAATAAATTATGAACGTAACTGTGTGTGTTCTGTTCACTTTTGCGAGACTGAACGCAGTTAACGTTGGGAAGTTCGGCTCTTTTCAGAGAGTCGGTTTGTGTGGCACGGCTCCCAAAGAAGAGCTGGATCTTTTGGCTCCCTAACGGCTCTTAGTTTATTATCATCTGTAGCCTCATATTTTAGCCCAACTTGGCAAATATGAATGCTTTGCGTGTTGATAAAAAGTGGGGATCGGCTCTCGAAGGGAGTCGACTTTTCTGATTCACTACAACGAATTGACTCTTAGTAGCAGGCGGTGCTGCAAGTCCGGACGCCTCGGCAGAAATACACAGGGTAAATAAATAAGCTTATAAAAGGAGGATATTTAGTACTGCTAAATACTGGATGTTTGAGTTTTAGAGCTGTACATGTTCACTAGTTTGATAAAGTTTAAAAAAGACAACGGCTGT
>JBBPCY010000002.1:22074964-22093108 GCA_037974405.1 Brachyalestes nurse | reverse complement strand
AATGTCATCATGATATAATCGATTATGTCCTGCCACTGCATCGATGCAGAATCGTCCACGTCTGCATCGCAATGCATCGATTATGTGATTAATTTCAGCACCCCTACTATAGACCTTCCGCCCAGTTTCTGACCAGTAAAGCTGTCGCTCCCTGCGTTTTGTTTTGACTGCTGACGCCTGTCCACTATCTCCAGTGACGCAGTTCATACGTCTGCAGTTCAGAGCGTGTACTTTAAAACCCTGCCGCGTCTCCCCACTTTCGGCTTCTGTAAAATCTGCTTCTCTGAATGTTTATACAGGATTTTGTGTCACATAACAACAACCTTATACGTTTCCAGGGAATTCGTTTACCACGTTCCAGAAACGCAGTTAGTTTTACTTCAGAGCTCCGTTTATTAGTGTTTACAGCCACAATTAAATTCCAGGTAATTCCTTGTTTCAGTGCCAAACACAAATCGAAGTACAGTGTGAGTTCACTGTAAAAGTTTGTCCTCAGTTCATTCCGTTATGCGTGTAATTAATTTGCATGTGAATAAGTTTGAAGAAATGCCCCCAGGCCCTGTTGACCCTTTGCAGCTTGTTTTTTGTTGTTATTTTGACATCAATTCTTTGAGCAGGCTTGTCTGATTGTTTATCTCAGGTTTGTTATAAAAGCAAGGTTAAGTAAATATTCATGTGGAAAGCCTTCCTTCCAGAAAGAGCTGGACAAACAGACTCTTACAGTGCCGGCCAGATCGGAGAAATGAGTAAATGTTGACCCCAGCAGGCTCTTGGATTAAGTCACTTCTGAAGAGCCTGTGGGTTTTCCAGTGATTTTGAAGCTGGGAAATTCTGTTCCTTGAACAAAAGTTTCTGGTGTGTGTGTGTGTGTGTGTACCAATCTGCATATGTATATGTGTGTGTGTATATGTATATATATAATGTATGTTTAGTATATGTAGTGTATATATTATAACATTTGTTATACATATATTGCACATTATTACATTGGTACTTTCAGAGCGAGACCTCATATCCCAAAGACCTTGCCTTACATTGAAAGTTAATAAATTTATTTTTGGTTTTAGAATCATTTCTATTGGTCCTTTCTTTATGAATTTGTTGCACAAAGGTTTTTAAATTGTGCAGAATAATAAAAAAAATACATAAATACATGTATAGAAAAAGTAGGGTCAGAGAGATGTAGAAATGGGGAGGATTATTATTATTATTATTATTATTATTATTATTATTATTATTATTATTATTATTACAACACATTTGTGCACGTATGTCATGCACATTGGACTCTAACATTGTAATCAGACTGGATTATTTATTTAAATATTATTACATAGGATGCATTTATTATTATTGTTGCAAATGCATGCGTATGTGTGTATGACTTGCTTTCTCGTGTGTGTGTGTGTGTGTGTGTGTGTGTGTGTGTGTGTGTATGTGTATGAGTGTGTATGAGTGAATGTGTGTCGCCGTGGGAGTCTGGCACATGCGGCCTCGCGCTCACGACTCGGAATGTTGCAGTACTGGCGCGTGTGCTATAACTGCAGTGGTTAAATCCACTTAACGTGCAGAGGCCGTGTTCAAGTGCAGTTAAACAGCAACACTGAAACGTGGTATAAAAGCAGCGTTCACATGGAGCTGAAATGCAATATTTACATTCGCCGTAAAGGCACTCTTCCACGGCGCCGTCCTTATAGAAGGGGCTGCTGATGCAGGGTATGAGCTCCGAGTCTGGGTCATAACCCAGTTAGTGCTCTCTGAGAGGTCCTAGTCTCATTTCGCCTTGTAGTGTTCAGGGTCAGCATGAACGTCCAGAGGAAATAAATGGCCATTTTTGCAGTGAACTAGTATCATTATTTTCAGTAACCCAGGGCCTAGTGGAGTTCTGCGCCTTATCCATGCTTCATGTTGTTCATTATGAACTATTCTGGTTGTGTTATTATTATTATTATTTATTAATTAATTATTATTATTAGTAGTAGTAGTATTTAAATGGTTGTTGTTGTTATTATTATTAGTAGTAGTGCTATTTTATTATTATTAGCAGTAATAGTAGGAGGAGTATTGTTATTTATCATCATTAGTAGTAGCTATAGTAGAAGAAGCAATATTATTATTATTATTATTATTATTATTATTATTATTATTATTAATGCTAGTAGTAGTAGTTGTAGTAGTAGTAACAGTATTATTATTATTATTATTATTATTATGCTCCTGTTGCCTCACGTGGGTGCAATTACTCAGTAGTAAACATGCCTTTTAGAAATGCTGCTGTAGAAAGAATCCTCTGAGAAACATTATGCCAACCTCAAAATGAGTAATTAAATTAAAGTAAATAAATACATAAAGTAAATAAAATACCTCAGTTTAATTACATCTTAAAGAAAAGAAACAAAAAACTTACCTTGGGGCTCAATGTTGGTTTACTTTGTGTCAGTGGTCTCCGTCTGTTTTTGAATCTGTTTTCCCTGTTTTCTCACTGAGCCTCCTTCAGCACTGCTGACCCGTCTGCTGGAGCAACACCTGCCGAGTGCTGAGTGTGTTAACCCTGCGTGGCTGCGATGTGGGTACTGAGTGCAGGTAAAGACCTGTGCGGAGCTCCGAGAGGGTGCAGACCCCCGTGTTAGGCCCCCGGCGGCTGAAGGCTGGCAGGCTGCTGCACTACGTTACTGCACATGCCACTCAGCACGAACACCACTGCCTGGCCTCATGCTGTCCGTACAGACTTACTCACATGTGCCCTAAGCATCGCAATCTCATATTAGGCTCTAATAAAGAAGCTGCTGCGCACATCATTACTGGGCTGTCATTACGAATAACTAGATTTGGTCGTAGCGGAGGAAACCAAATTTTGGAATGCGGCCATTTGCTGCCTGGACTCTTTAGTATTTTCCCTGCTAGTTCAAACCTCAGCTTTCACTCTTCTCAATTTTTTTGTTTTTTAATTCTTGGCGTCCTTACTGACCGGGCGCTTTCACTTGTGGTTTTGTGTATTTGACCGCCGAGGCCCCGATGTTGTCACTCAGCTCTTGTTATTACACCCTGCTGTCTCGGTTTCAGTGGACAGCTTGTGCATGAGCTGCTCAATTCACTCCTGAGACAAAGACGGCTACTATTAGCTGCCTGAGGGGACGGTCTAGCTGGACAAGGTTCGTTTATGGCTTGGTTCACTTCCTGCTGTTGCATCTGTTGTGCTGTTTGTTTATATCCTGCAGAGAACGGCCGCGAGCGCAGGACAACCTGCTCTAAACGTTGGGATGTGCTGGAGCAGCCCGCGTGTGCGGTTATGGCTCATCTCTAATCCTGGCCGTTGTAAAGAGCCTGGCTTGGCCCCGTAGCCTTGGGTCTGTCAAACAGTATCACAGAGAGCTCGTTAACAGCTTGTTTGGGCTGCAGCTCTGTGGATATGTACCGCACATCAGTTAATCAGTTCTGACCGGCCGATGAGGGGGTATAATGGTGCTCGGTCAGCGTTGAGTAACCGAGGAGAGATGGAGCCCAAGGGCACACGCAAGCCACTTTCAGCACTGGCTTCTTCATTAAAGGTGGAGTTCAGAGTTGAAGGTTGAATTGTGCCGGCTATGGTTCTTGTCCTCCCTTCCAAATTGGATTCGATCCCTAATGGTGCAATTTCATTTTGTTTCTTGGTGCTTCTAAGTGACACGAGAATCTGAAGCGACTCTATATGTTTTCATACCCAGCAGTATTATTGATCTTTCTATATGACTCAGTGATGGTTTTAAATCCTGTCCAAAAGGGCATATGCTCACTGCCATGTGTACTTTCTACTTTCTATCATTCTCTTTATGATGGTAGTTTATTTATTTAAGTTAATACCAGGCCTTGGGACATCCTTGTCCTGTTTTGTCTTATAATATTCAGGGTTAACATGAGCCTTTAAAGAGTAAATATATGACAATTGCTGCCGTAAAAGCTACCAGCATTATTAACATTATGTAAAGTCCCCCAGGACCTTTGAATTAGGAGCAGCAGTAAATACAGTGGCTTAATGTATAGTGTGATGCATGGAAATAATGAGCGCAGCGCTGGCCCGCATGCTTTGATACTTTGTTTAAGCAGCGTTACAGGCGACATCTATTATTCCCCTCAAGCTTTTGTGTTTTTTTTTTTCAACCATTATTCTCCTCTATCCAAATATTATCCTCTGTGATATTTGGCAGGTTGGAGTAAGGGGAAGGTGGGAGGAAAAACAGAAAGCTTGGCGGACCGTGTTTCTGAAGGCGAGTGAGAGGACGGATGATATGAGGCTCTTCACACTTTCTCTAAAGAATTGCTGAATATGTATTACTAATTTTTTAGTTCTGTTTAAAGCGCTGTAACACACGACAAGCCTCCTAAAGCAAACTGCAGCTTTGCTGTATTGTTCTTAAATGCTGCAGTGAGACAAGTTTGGTGAATCACCTGAAGTGTAAATACCACCATGCATCCAGTCCACCCTGCCTCCACCACAGGCCTGTCATGTAACCAGGAATATTTTCCCTTTTTTAATAATGAAACTGTTTTAGGGTAGCTTTAAAACCCCTACTTATTTTGATAAAATCATAATCACAAGTTACTGCTGACATCAAAAGACTAGCTTTTATACACCGTTTCTGAGAGAGAGGACCTGCTCTGCAACTACCACACCAAGATCACCATCTTCAAGCAAGACTCCTTCATATAATTTTGGATAACAGTAATAACTGGAATACTTCAGTATTCAGTCACATGTTGTTATATAATACTCAGAATCATCTTTTTGTTAACCCTTTAGGCTCCACCAGAACTCTAGAACACACTGTCACTGAACACACAAACAACATTTAGAGTTAAAGTCTTATTTGTCGCTGTTTTAAACAGAGCATTTTATCAGGAAATCAGAAGAAAATGGCAGTTAATTAACAGTGGATGTGTGACACTAATAATATCATGCTATACCCAGACAATGTTAGCCAAAGGCTAAACAAGACCACAGTTCCTTTGCGATTTCATCCCTTCAGTTTTGAAAGACTGAAGATAAATTAGTGAAAGGTATTAAAATAACTAATGTTTAAACAGAGAGAAATTGCTGAATGCATTAATTAACCTGGCTCTTGTTCTGACTGTTGAACTGGATTCATGTGAGCAAGCTTAGCATCCTTAGTAGGGATGGGTATCAAGAACTAGTAGTAAATTTGTATGGGTTTCTGACCGGTCAGTACCGAACTATCAATAAGATCCTGGTCAAACAGTGCCGCTGTTGGTATTTATGTCAGTGCATTGCAGCATAGCTGGAGTTTTCAAATACTTGATTCAAGATTGGATCAGTGGGAGGGACTTCCTGCCGACCGCCATCAGATATTTGTAGTTATTATATATTATTATATATAATCACTCATTATATATACAGGAAACTCTGGAAACAGTTTAGCTTATTTCTAAAAAAAATCTGTTACTGTTGACTCTTTAACTGTTTCACATCTTTTCATGTGACGTCTTTACTATTTGAGCCACATTATGAAGAGTGGAATCAATAAGAGTATTGTTAAAGTATCAGGTCCTCAGTCACTCATTTGGCTGCCACAGAACTGACAGATGGAAACAAACCGATATTGCAGGTATTTAGTCCTTGTAGCTGATTCCTGTGAGATGTAAATCTATCAATTTGGTAAAGGATATAGTGAAAGAAGTCATGTTATGAATCCTGAATGAGATTTATGTTCACCTTTTGAAATTATTTTGCTCATGATAGAGTTGTACTGAGTTATGGGTGAAATATGTCAGCTTGTCTGACCTAACATTACAACTAATTAACATCTTTTGGAAGTCCATCATCAATAGGATTGTATAAATGTGTAAAATGATTTGTTACACATCAGAAAATGGGGTAATACTACTTAATTATGGGTAAAGTCTAAAGGTTGTATTAATGTCAGTTTTGAGAGCAAGTATTTAAGCACTTCTTGTATAAACGGCATTGAGTATTTGAAGCCTGCAAAATGTTGTTTGAGTGTATGGAGTGAGAGTATATGATTTAACTGGGTAGACTTAGGTTTTGATGGTGGTAAAATAAGCATCTACTGCATCCTGTGTGGACTGATTTAAAGATTAAAATGGAAGCATGTCTGTAACTAAATGCTTCTTGTTTTTAGGGGTGGTTTTGAGAATGAGTGTTCACAGCCTGTAAAATCCTGTTTGAAATTAGTACTAATTGTGCTAATTGTATTATATTATGTTAGAAGTATCACACAGCTGCTGTTTCGTTTAATCTTTTGCAAGCACTGAGAATATTTGCAGAATAAAGACTGAAGCAACGGAACGGACATTTCTGTTCTGCTGACCTAGCCTTTTGTAATTAATATGTTATTGACCACTCGCGCTAAATGAATTGCAGTTTAATTAGTGAATAGGGAGGTTGGCTCTTGCAGCGGTCGCGTGTGGGTCTGCATTGAGCCATTCAGTAAAACTCAGCCATGGCGACTCTGTTTAGTCCCCTCTCTCTCCCTGTCGTGGTCTCCCTTTTTTCGGTGCTCCACATAATGTTTGGAAAGTGTGACTCAAACTTGAATTAAGTGTGGCGAATAACTTTTAAGAGAAGATTTATTGGACTGGAAGTATTGGCCTTTCGGTGGGTTTCTGGTGGAGACTGGAGATTTGGCGTTTGCTCTAGCGACTAATTGAACAGCCGTGTGACCCAGGGAGACGGAATGGGAAGGGAAGGGATTCGCTGTCTGCCTCGTGATGAAATGACTGCAAGCCTCCCAGAGGCTCTGTTCCATCCCCACTGCCCCATGTCCTCCTTGCATAATTCACCCACCCCCCACAGGTATGGCCATTATTCCTGCCCCCCTTTTTTGTAATGTTGATGTCCGTTGCATCATTCCATTTGGAGCAGAATAAAGGCCTAAAGAATCTGCTGCAGACACAATCAGCTGACCGCCTGCAGTGGAGGCGAAGCGACACTGCAGACTTTTGTAACCTGTTTCATAACCTCAACCTCGAGAGGCATGGACCCTCGACGGAATAAAAAAAAAAAATGGGCTAACGCACATGACAAAGTCTATATCCATCAAGCGGTGGTGATAGCATCACTGCTTATTTGCGGCGATTGGAGGGTCACAATATGGACACCATCCCGTCTTGATGTAGTTCGAACCCTCTGGCAGAGTCAGTTCTCCCTTCATCTTAAATATTCACGAGTTCTTCTGAACGCGGTTGGAGAAATAAACAACTGCAGTAACTTGAACTTGAGTTATTTTTATTAACAATTTTTTCTTTTTGAATCCTGCCAGTGCCCTGTTAGGATTTTCATCACCTTATCATATTTTATTTTATTTATTTATTTGTTTTTTATTGGATGGTGTACAAATGATGTTTGTTGCAGCTAATGAGTGTGGGGAATTTGCTCACTCTGCTGGGCTGTCGTCCATTAAGAGATGCTTTTCAAACAAAACAACAGTTTTGGGACTGGCACTGGTGGCTCCGTGTTCGTTCTTGCAGTGTTGCCTTGGGCACGTATCCCTCGAGATCCGCAAACTTCCACTGCTTTCGCTCGCCTTTTGAATTTTAGTATTGAAGTCATTGTCGTGAGGCCCCTGCTGGGATGAGTCCAGGCACGTATCTGGTCTCGCACCTTGCAGGGACCAGATGCTTTATTTAAAGTCTCAGAATACTTTGAAGCAGAAGAAAGCACCTAATACAAGGACAGACATTTCTCTTGTCTTTGTTTACTGCACTTAAAGGCTGTGTACTCTATGCTGCAATGTTTAGACGCAGGGATGATGCCAGTGTGTAGTTTGCTCTTCGTCATTCCATAACAGTCTCATGTGCGTACGAGTGATTTGTCGCTAAACAATGTTTTTACGAGTGTGCGTGCTTGGTTTGTGATCTTTATGTGACAGCACTGTTACTTCATAGCAGCTCCTCAAGTAGGCCTATTTCCCTTTGGCCTGTTCTACATCCAGAGTGGCCTGGTATGCACATAATTACTCTGCAGCAAGACATGTTGGCTCAAGGCCAAGAGGGTGACGTCTATGTCCTTTAAGTGACGCAAGTCAGCAGCAAGTCCCGATGACGAATGCACGAATGCAGTCTTTGGGTCCTGAGAGGGGTTTTATGGGCCGGGGGTAGGACATGAATAAAGAGGCAGATGGAACCATCAAAGAGAGGTGAAAGGAGCCCACTGTTCTCCGGATAAAGCTTTACTCGATCCTGTTCTGTACAGGTTGATTTACGATTCTGCAGCCGGGATGTTCTTTTCTTGAACTTTTTACCTTTGCCTTCTCTTTCGCAGTGCCCAGCGATGAGTCACTGTGTGAAGCTAAAATTCACCTGTCACCAGATCTTGGATTGGCTTCTCCTCATAGATCCTCATGCCCATAAACTACAGCATTGGGTTTTCCAAACACTCATGAAGTGCACTTTTTTTTCCTTGCGAGCAATGCAGTTATTTCATTGAGGGTAATGTACCCGTCAGTAGTTCAGCCACACTCAGAGAGACTCGGTGAGCATGTCGTGTGCATCTAAGCTCTGCTGGGAAGAGCTTTTGCTCAGAGTCAGCTCGGCACTTCACCTCGCCGGTGCTCACAGCAGCGCGCTTCCATGTATGCCTGAGATAGCATAATGGGACAAGCAGCCAGCTCTGCGTCGTGTGTGTATGAGAGAGAGAGAGGATGCATCAAAGCTGCTTCTTGAATTGAATCTGTAAGTGTATAGAAAAGGCCCATGAATAATACAGGTACATCCGAGGAGGAATGGAAACATAATGCTCGTTTTTTTTGTGTGTGTGTTTTTTTTTTAAAAGCTCAGCTGTCACTGTATTGGTGAAATTGGCATGGCTGATATCAATAAATACAAACATAACATTCCATATGAGTGGCAGAGGTTGCCTGTTACCGAGCTGTTGTGGCAAGGTGCTGCAGGTAGAAAGGTTTTGCATAAATTGCAGCTGACGTGTGTTCTCTTAAACTGTAATCATAAAAATGTCAACATCCAATGAAAACATGTTTATATTTGCATGTTTAGTAGCATTTTCCAGAACGAACTTTAATGAAGGCTGAGCTCCACTCACACTTGCCACAACCGCATCCTGTCAACTCACTGACAGCGAGGATTTAACTAAAAAAAAATACATACCTGTCTATTTGTCTTTAAGTAATGACAGTATTCACGCAATTATTTGAGCACTCACTAGGTAATTCGGACCCATTCTTAGTCGTATTTCTCAAAATCGGCGTCAGAGGGCTCTAGATTGTGACCAAAATGAGTGCCTAGGCGAAGATTTTTTGAGAGTGAGTTAAAATTGAACATGGTTGCTGTTGTGCAAATGCATGATGATCATTAGTCTATTTTGGTGCCTCTCTGGCACAGGTACTGCGCCAGCCCTTGTGGTTGAAAGTACCTTTTCTTTTTTACCGACTCAGTCTTCATTCTCATGCAAAACAATCAATTTGACTTTTACTGTGTTTCAAAGAAGAAGCGGTTTGTAATTTAAAAAAACAATAGAAGAGAGTGTGAGGGAGAGAGTGTGAGGGAGAGAGTGTGAGGGAGAGAGTGTGAGGGAGAGAGTGTGAGGGAGAGAGTGAGTACTGGTGCAGGAAGGGAAATGAAAAAGTGCTGCTTTCTGCCACAGTGGCCGAGGCAGTGCCCATGGTTGCGGTGCGAGGGGAATGCTGTGCTGTGTGTGTATTGTAGGCATTCTGGTTCATCCATTGTAGGCAACATTAAATGTGTTGCCAAGTCAACAGGGTTTAAGCTTGAAACTTTGCTCAGTTGCACGACAGTTAGAAACATAAAACCTGCAGGGGCCGATATATCACCCAGAACACTGAGGGCCTCCCCACTTCTCGGTGGTTAGATGGGAGTAATCACTCAAGTCCAACACTGCACATAACATTGCAAAAGAGAAACTGCCATTCACAAAATTGAAATCCCTGTTGGCACTGAAGAACAGGTTGAGTGTGAAACCAGCCCATACCAGTGACATGGCCTGTGCCCTGTTTTTTTTATCTGGGAGAAGACTGGTGAGAATATTGTGTGTTCTGTGTATCTGTCTATTCGCATTACCGCTGCCAGGCCTCTCCTCATGGAAGGCCACTATTGCCATTAATTACCTGATTTATCTCAGTGCGTATGACATTAGAATCCATGCTATAACTGGAGACACTGAAGAGAAACCTGGAAACAAACCTGTTCTTTCAACAAGTGCACATAAATCAACTACATTTTACAAAAAAACCCAAAAAAACAACTGCTTTCTTGTTTCTTTGCATTTATTCAAAAGTTAATTTTGTTTTTGCTGGTTGAAAGACATTTACTGCTGAGATAAATGACTTATTTGCATAGGTTGCATTTGCATTAAAAAGTTACTTTTGCACAGTACTGTGCAATATATCAGTTGTTCATTCCTATCTTTTTCTTAAAAAGTATACCAAAGAATGTCTTCTAATACTTTGACCATTGTGTTTATGGTTTTAGTACCAAAATTACCACATAAATGAAAATTTCATTTTATTTCTGAATGAATGAGAATGAAAAGACAGAATTTTGGTTTTTTTTAAATATATGTCTATCTTTCTAAATATATATCTAAGTATAATATAAAATCACAGGTTAATGTGCATAAATTCTTTAAGAAGTAGGAAGGACTCTGCTGGTAAATTGTTGGAAATCTTGGTTAATGGAATGCTTGAGATGCAGGCGAGTGAATTACATAAGCAGGACTGAGCCAAAATTTTTTGCTGCATTTTTGCACCCAAGCAGAAGTGAAGCAGATTGTGAGTGAAAATGGGATAAAGAAGTTCCACTCAGTTTCATAATAGGCCCAGATCCCAAATGGTATTCATAGGCTGCAGCTTTCTCTCGATCTGGCCACGTTCTCTGTGATGACTGCCTAATTGGTTCTTAAATGATGGAATTTGACCTCCATGTTTGTTTACTCTCTGCAGTTTGATTAAAAATAAATGCAGACTCGTGCACATGCCGATTAGAGCACGCACTCCAGCACATACATGAATACTCCGATGTTACCTACCTTGCTGTCTTGCTCTCTCCGAGGCACCGGAGGCCGAAAAAAGAGCATCTGGGTGTTTTTTTTCTTTTCTCCCCCGCTCAGTGATTGGCCAATGGTGGATTCCCTGGGAGCCATTGTTCTGCTGGAGTCAGTGCAGCCATCTGCTCTTTCCTCGTTCATCAGTTTTCCAGCCTGCCCTCCCTTTCCGCCCGTGTGGCTGTCGATACAGCCTTATCCAGTCTGGTCTGGCCTACATGCCGCTCCCTCAGCAAGGTCAAAGGGTCATGGTGGCTTGGGCTGCTGGCTGTCCAGGGAACGGCTGCAGAACGGGTTGAACCGTTTGTCTGTCTGTTGTCACCATGCTGACTTCTCCAACAGCTCCTTCCCCTTAATCCCACAGAGGCTGAGTGGATGGTCACAGCATTGCAGGAACAGCCGCCTGGGCAGAGAGGTTTAAACAACTGTTCTGTTAATGCAGTCATACCAATGCAGTCCAAAATTCAGAGCAACCATTACTATTGTTGTTCTTTGCTGACATACTTCTGCACGTTTTTATAGATAACAGTATGTTACACAGTGTCAAACGCATGAGCAGGTATAGAGGAGTTCATAAGGCTGCCTGTATAGACATCTATAAAGGCTGCTATATGCAGTACCTATTCAAATTCGTTTAAGCCATTTTTCTCAGTGTGCTGATAGTGTTTTTCTGCTAGCAAAGTTAACATTTAAATAAATTCAAACAAGAAAGCTGTAAAAAGTATCAGGATTTGTTGTTTGTAAAAAAAAAGTAGTTGATATTGTGTGAGCAGGTGAGGAGAACAGGTTCGATTCCATATTCCTCCTTAGTTCCTCTAGCCATTGTTTGTATTTGTCAAACTCCATCAGCAGCTTCTGATTTAATTTAATGAAGGACTGATTGAGTCAAACCAGGTTACTGATGAAAACTGCAAGTAATACTGGACTTCCACAACAAACACATTGATATGCTGTACATAAAACTACAATTTACTGTATAATGTTCTTTTCAGTTTTATTTAGCATATTTAGAATTTTAATGTGTTGAAAACACTCACTGCTCATCCAAACAGTTTTTACAGGTGCCTGAGATTCAAATAATGGAAGGGTCGAGATATGCTTATGTCACTTGTCATAAAAGGTTTGTTAAATTGTCGGAGAGCCTTATAAACACTACAGTGTTATCAAAGTGTGTTTAATTTTGATGTAATTATGGTTTTATGCAAGTGTGCCATGACTGAATAATAACTGGTATGCACTAGCTCCCATTACTTGCTGGCTTCTCCTTGCAGAAAAGCAAATAGCTAAAAATGCACACTTTGCAGGGAGTGTCAGCTGCATGGCTGAGAGGGGAATATGTGTAAATTATGTGCAAATTGAATATTTTTCCTCAAAATATTTCTGTGGCGACCACAGGACACAACACAAAAACAAAACGGAGTCAGACACGCTTCTAGCGTGTGGAGAGAGCTTGTTTTGGACGGACTGCGGTGATGTTATTTCCAGTAAACGCAGGCCATGCTGCTTCTGTCATTCCGCTTGGTTTTCAGCATTCTTTCCTGTTTGTTTAACTTGTTTGCTTGTTTGTTTTCTGCTCCAGACAATCAAGTCGATCATAGACCATGTAAGTTGACCTTATTTGCTGCAGAAATGGAAAGAGTTATGTGGGTCAGCAGATAGGCTTTCAGGAGTGACATGGAATGAATAATTGATTACAGTACCGCTGTTCACTGAACGCCGGCTGGTCGAGTCACCTCAGGCCTTTGTATTGTTTAGTAGGGGACAGGCACAAATGGAAAAAATTGAGCTTTATCTATGAAATGATGGGCTGTGTGCTTTTGTTGCATGAAGGACAGTGGTTTGGCCTGAGGAGTTATATCTGCAGTTACTTAACTGGGTCTTTTTTTATATCTCATTTTATTTGCATTACCTTTTTTTTTTTATTCCATTATAGGTGTTAAAAGTGCAGGGACATCTTCAAACCTCCTTTTTGCCCTTCTCTGTCGTAGCTCACAGCTCCTGCTTGGTATTTGATGGATGAGGCTGGGATTTTTTTTCTTCCACGCTTGATTCCCGGCATCAGGACACAGGAGACAACAGTCAGCCTGAGAACTGTTGAAATTGAGTTTGTTTTTATCGACACGGTCTGTGTTGCAAAACCGCTCTACCAGGGCCAGATATGTCCCATGTCTCTGTTGCTCGAGATTTCCTGATTCCCTGCTGCCCCATATGAGAGTGGCGGGGGGGAGGAGAGAGAGAGAGAGAGAGAGAGAGAGAGAGAGAGTGGTTTACATTCCTACATTGGCCACCTGGATCTCTGGCATGCCACTGTGGCATTAATAATTCTGTGATATCTGTGAGTCAGGTGCACCTGGAACCCGAGGATCAAACAACAGTGAAAGAACAGAAACAAAAGAGGGTTAACTCGGCAGCCTGGCAGGTGCGAGCTGGTTTTTGGGGCGTACACGTGTGCTTTGTTCACTCAATGGGAACATTTAATTTGATCCATGTTTTTAAAGCAGGTCCGACTGGTTTCCCCCTGAGTGAAGCACATTTACAGCAGCCTTTCAGGTTCTGAATGTTTCCGTTATTTTAGTAACATACAGTACGCCTGTGGCACTCTATTAGAAGCCTTGAATTGATGTTTAATTAAGTGAATCCTTGGAATGTTTGTTTTCTATATTATCACAGATGTTACAGTGTGACAGAGAGGTGGGTTTTGTTGCTGAGCAGCAAGCCCTTGTGAAAGGAGTGAAGTTTCCCGTTGTTCTGTTGACATCTCTTTCCACAGACCCATCCTGCAGCCAACAGGAGGACCATCTGTCCCCCTAGTAGTTGCCTCTCATGCTGTTACAGCACCTACTTTCTCTTTTTCCTTCTACTTCACATACTGAAGAATGCCAGTTTTTAATTGCCTGTCAAAAGTGAAGCCTAGTGTTTGTTTCTGTGTTAGTTTCCGGTTATGTAAAGACAAATCTTGTGGGATGCAGTGGTTAGTACCTGCCAAAAGTGGTCCAAGGAAAGACGAGTGGTGAACCGGTGTCAAGGTCATGGGCTCACAGGACTCATTGATGCGAGTGGGGAGTGAAGCCCAGTCCGTCTGTTCCAGTCCTACTGTCTGTAGCACAGATAGTTGAAAAAGCGAATACTATAAGTGATAGAAAAGTGTTAGAACACACAGTATATCCCAGATAGTTTGCTCTCCTAAACATTGCAGCAGACTAAGTGAACCCCTTAATGGTAGTGATATTCCCTAAAGCCAGTGACCTCTCCCAGCAGGATTATGAGCCCCTGCTTCAGAAACTGTTCGGGAATGTTTTGAGGAACATGACAAAGATTTCAAGGTGTTGATGTGGGGTCCAAATTTTCTAGATCCCGATCTGATCCAAGTATCTGTTCGCTAGACCACAATCCGTGTATCTGCTGTACTGGTCAGTTAGTGGGTAACATTGCTGCCTTCCAGATGGGATACTATTGCTACCCTGGACTCGAGAGCCTTTAGCTGTAGGAGTCATTGAGTAAGACTTTTAACACTTTGCTTACATATGTGATGCGCAAAAATTGTAAACAGCTTTGGACAAAAGCATCTGGCAAATGATGCTAGATGTGCTGGACAAACCAGTTCGATCCATGGAGGCCCCACCTTGCAGCTTCCGGGACTTAAAGGATCTGCTGCTAATACCACAGCACATCTTCAGAAGGCTTGTGGAGTCCATGCCTCGACAGGTCAGAGATGTTTTAGCAGCATGACAGGGATCTACACAGTATTAGGCAGATGCTTTTAATGTATTGGCTGGTATGGCAAAGTGTCTTTCTTGATACATTATATGTCCAAAAGTTTGTAGACATCTGCTCATGCAGTTTTTTTTTTTTATTATTCAAGGACAATAAAAGGATGTCTGTCCCCCTTTACTGCAGGAACAGCCTCTAATCTTCTGGAAGGCTTTACACTAGATGTTGAAACATTTCTGTGAGGACTTAATTTCATTCAGCAGCATTTCTGAGTTCAGATACTGATGTTGGTTGATCCCAAATGTATTAGATGGAGCTCCACTTCACTAAGCACTATTCCACCCCTCCACAGCAAAATGCTGTCCTTCCCAACCTTATACCCCTCTAGTCTACACTTAATGGGCATGTTGACCTTAGACTCATGTGTGGCTGCTCCAGTACCTCTGTTCTATTGGCAGTGCTTTTCAATGAAAATTATATAAACTGTGTGTGCAATTTAACATTTTGACTGTAAAAATAATTCTTCACTTTGCATTGTTATTGCATTGTACCAACAACGAAAACATGCCAGTTTATTTGTAAAAGAACTGATTTGACAGATTTTGATGGGGATGAATATACCCTAGGCTTTTTTCTCTAATACTATGCTGATGTCCATATGTCATATTTATTTGTACTGAGTTATTGTTTGGCACATCGCTCTCTCTCTCTCCCACTCTCCCTCTCTCCCTCTCCCTCTCTCTCTTTTTCTTTTTCTCTTTTTCTCTCTCTCACTCTCTGTCTCTCACTCTCTTTCTGTCTCTCTCTCTCTCCCTCTCTCTCTGCCATTGCGCTTGTGTTTCATGAAACTGCTTTAGTTTTGGAACGCTCCTGTAATGTAATGTACACTGATCTGTAATAAACGCTGTCAGTTGAAAAGAGGCGTATTGTGGATGAGCAGAGGGCGGCTGTTTTTACTGATTTGTTGTCACCTGCTTTGCTGAGGCCGGAGTTTGTTGATCTATTTACGGCATGGAGATGACTTTACTTTTTTTTTTTTTCCTCCTTTGGGCTTTGTCGGCAGTCACCCCCCCCCCTTTCCTGCTCCACTCAGCAGGGCGATATGATGCAGCAATGTTTTCCAGCTCACGTCAATCATGCGTCTTCTCTTAAGTCCGTTTTTTTTCCTGCTGCCAAGAAAGCTGCGTCTTCTCTCTCTCATATTTTTCACTCACACATACACACACACACACACACACACACACACACACACACACACACACTGACACACACACACACACACACACAGCAAAAAGGTGCATTTTAATTAACCCATATATACAGTAGTTTTGTTTAAAGTAATTGATATACTTTACTTATTCCATTCCTGAAGCATTTACAGTGTCTTGCAAAAATATTCACCCCCTTCACATTCTCTCTATTTTGTTACCTTACAACCTGGAATTTAAATGTCATTTCTATTTGATTTTATGTGATGGACCTAGAAAACAATCCACAGATTAATGAAGTTAAAAGGGGAAAAAAAACATGTTTTAAATCATTCTAAAAAAATGTAAACCTGAAAAGTGGTGCGTGCATATGTTTTCACCCCCTTTGCTTTGTAGCCCCAACTACTACCTTCAAAAGCAACTTAATTAGTTAAATAAGATCCACCTGTGAGCAATCTAAGTGTCTAATAATCTCAGTATATATGCACTTGTTCTGATAGCCCCTGAGTCAACACCAGTGCAACACACTAAATAAGGGCTACCATAAAGCCAGTGACAGCGTGAAGCCCGAGGAACTCTCCACACAGGCCAGAGACAAAGTTGTGAGAAGTACAGATCAGGGTTATTAAAAAAAATCACAAACCCTGAACATCCTGAGGAGCACCATTGAGTCCATAATTAGAAAATTGAAAGATTATGGCACCATAGCAAACCTGCCAAGAGAGGGTCTAAAATAGATTTTTTTGGCCGTCAAGGAGAACACTATGTCTGGCACAGACCTAACACCTCTCACCATGCTGAGAACACCATCACAGTGAAGCATCGCAGGGGGAGCATCATGTGGTGGGGATGCTGTTCATCGACAGGGACTGGGAATCTGGTCAGAACTGGAGGAAAGATGTATGGTGCAAAATTTAGGGAAATTCTTGAGGGAAATCTGTTTGAGTCTTCCGGGGATTTGCGACTGGGATGGAGGTTCACCTTCCAGAAGGACAACGACCCTAAACACACTACTAAAGCAACACTCCAGTGGTTTAAAGAGAAACAGGTAATGTCCTGGAAAGGCCCATTCAAAGTCCAGACCTCAAACCAATCTCTGGGATGATTTAAAGATTGCTGTACACAAGCGGCGTCCATCCAACTTGAAGGAGCTGGAACAGTTTTGCCATGAAGAATGGGCAAAAATACCAGTATCTAGATGTGCCAAACTTGTGGAGATGTATGCGAAGAGAGTGGCTGTAATCGCTGCAAAAGGTGGTACAAACTATTGATTCTGGAACGGGGTGAATAGTTACGCATGCTCAGGTTTTCCTTTTTCCGTCTTATTTCTTGTTTGACCAGCTGCATGGCAAAACACTACTAGAAGTTTGTCAAAGGTTCTGTAGAAACTGCATCATTCTCTTATTTCCTTTAATTAAAAATATGCTTTAAAGAACAACATTTTTATTTGGAAATTAGGAGAAATATTGTCAGCAGTTCTTGCACCTATAAAAGTTCAATACTTGGACCTATAAAAGATAAAACCTGAGAAACTGGACATTTTTGCAAGGGTCTCTTATTTTTTTCCTGAGCTGTATAATAGCAAGTCCAAGACTCTTGTTCTCACTTTCTCTTGCTCTCTCTCTCCAGCTCTTCTTTTCCCCCCTCTTGTTTTACTCTTCTGTCCATCACCTAACTTTTTGTCTCTCTCTCTCTCTTCCTCTCATCTGTCTCTCCGTCTTTTTCTTCTCATCTCACTCTTATCTCATTTTTCATTCTTTCTTCTCTTATTGTATCTTATTCACTCTGTCCGCCTTTCCTTTGCTTTCACCTCTCATTCTTTTTCATGACTTCTCTCGTTATTTCATTCTCTTTTCTCTTCATATTCTATTTTGTCTCTACATCTCTCTCTGTCTCTCTCCCCTCTTATATTCTTTTTCCTTTCTTTTCTGTCTTTCATTCATTTTCCTTTCGTATCTCAGTATTATCTCAGCATTCTTTCTTCTCATTTATTATCTTATTATTTCCTCTCTCGTCTAGTTCAATCCATCTCTTTCTCTTGTGTACTCACTATCTTTCTTATTCCTCTCCTCTCTCACTGTTATTTCATTCTCTTTTCTCTTCTCATTCTATTTCCAGTCCCTCCATCTCTTTCTCTCTTTCTCTCTTTCTCTCTCTCTCTCTCTCTCTCTCTCTCCCTCTCTCTCTCTCTCTCCC
>JBBPCY010000002.1:22062409-22074299 GCA_037974405.1 Brachyalestes nurse | reverse complement strand
TCTCTCTCTCTCTCTCTCTCTCTCTCTCTCTCTCTCTCTCTCTCTCTCTCTCTCTCTCTCTCTCTTCTCTCTCTCTCCCCCTCTCTCTGTGTGTCCTCAGCACATCTCAGAATGTCTGAATGACAGCTCCTGCCAGTAGCGCTGTTCAGCAGGAGAGTTCTGTCTCTCCTCTTTTCGTTAGCGCTGCTGCCAGGCCTTCCTCGACATTTTACGTAGCCTGTGTATCTCACACATCCTCGGAGCGGCGAGCGGCAGGGCTAAAATAAGAGGCTGTGAAATCACTGCGGGTCTGCGCTAGTCCTCATCGCTCCCTCTGATCCTGCACCTCTTAATCTGTGAGCGTTGCTGTGATAGGCGTTTATTTAGAGGTGTTCAGGTTCTGATCGGCGCGAGAGCAGATGTGGGTTTGTGTTTATTCGTCTCTCTCCTCTCTGTAAACTTCCTTCTCGTCTGTGTGGATGCTCATACCCTTATTTGGCCATTTCGGCCTATAACCTTCCACAGCACTCCTTTTAAAAAAAAAGGAGAGCTGTTGAATAACTTGGGTATGAGAGAAGTGGCGCATTAAACTGTTTGCTTTTGTATTTATTTACTCAGCGGGAGAAGCGTAGGATGTGTAGAAGGAGAAATACAGCAGCAGAGCGATCACCAGCAGCAGAGCGGATCGCTCTCTCTGGACCCAGAGCAGTGCATGTTGTTCTGATGTGCTAATTTATTGCTCACTATTTAAACAAAGCATTTCTTGCCTTTTTTAAGCACTCATGCTAAACACCAAGGGCTCTTAGCTACTGTCGTCATGTCTGAGTATAAAGGAGTCAGAGTATAAAGGAGTCAGAATTTGGGTCTAAAGTCAAATAGAGCTGGCCTGAATATCCTGATTACTGGGGAAGTCAATGAAGTACAAACACTACTGTCGATTTGTATTTAATTTAGTTTTATTTATAAAGCTCTTTTTATAGCCAGTGTTGTCAGAAAGGACCTTTACAGAATTCCTACTGAGCAAGTCAAGGTTGATGGAGGGGAAGAAAAATTCACTGAAGCTGGTACTCCTCGCACAGCTAAACAGTGCTGAAAAAACCCCAAACGTAGACAAGACTAAAATATAAATAATAAAAGACCACGATAACAAAAGCAGTTCTGAACAAAAAAAAAGCCTTTCCACTGGTTTGAGTCCATGGACGAGGTTTTAGAAGAAGGCCTCCCATAAACTGTGGGGAGAGAATTGCACGGCATGTCAGAAGCACTGTTACCGGACAGAGATACACTGGAAACTCAAAGAATGCAGCAAGTTTCGTGCCATCACAGTACAATTTAGGTACAGCACTGCAATGTTCCTTTAGTATTTAGAAGCTTCTTCTTTAAACCCCACCACAGTTCTTGAACATTTTTGAAGATTTGTGACATTAGACCAAAGCTGTTCAGAGCTGGTCAGACCTATACGCTTATTACGCAACTACGCCCAAACTACCCCATCAGAGAAACTACCATCTAGGAGAACTGCCATGCAGGAACTGCCTCACCCAGTCAACAAAATGAACTCCCCCCTCCCCCAGCGCTAGGTTTGCATGGGGCCCCAGGGTCATCTGGACCTGCTCTGTATTTTGCAATAACACAAATCATGACAGAGGCTGAACACGGCCGTTCTCCCAATGTACGAAAGCAAAAAATTCTAAATGAGAAGTTTGAATCAGAACCCCTGAACGCTGTGGTTTTGCTGTTTGAGTCCAGAGTGGTTTGCTCTGTTCTTTGCCTCGACATACTTAACATGTTCAACTTGTTAAAAGTGTCAGCAAGGATTTCCAAAACCGCAGTCTGGTGGGAAAACATTTGTGCGTTTGTGCACTTAACGTCCAACAGAAAAACTCTCACTTCACTCCAGAGTTCAGAAAGCTGCTGCACTGCACTGCTTCGGTACATTGTTGACACAAATATCAACAAAAAGGTGTGATTTTGTTGATTGAGTTTTGATGAAATTCACCAGCATCCAATTTTTTTATTTGGTCCATTGCTCAAGCAGCATATGAAACAAAGCAGCCTTTTAAAAAATTATGTTTTGGCAGTTGGCAGTGATGTATTTCTCATGTGAAACTAATTCTGACCTAATTTTGACCTTCAGCAACCAATTTGCTGAATTAGATGGTGAAAAATAGCAGGTCAAGAAAAACGAAAAAAAAAAACAACAGAACTTTTATGATAGTTGCTTGAATATTTTGATTATTTTAATTTTTTCTTTACACATTTCCATCACCCGCACCCCTCCTGGAGTTCCTTATCACTCCACCAGGGGGGTGCACCCCACAGATTGAATACCTCTGAATTAATAAAAGAAACTTGTTGAGATCACATTCGTTTGGCTCTAGTTTTGACTGCTGCACGATGTTTTGCAGGGCATGTTCCCAGTCACTTGTTTTGCTCCCGCCGAGCTGAGAGAGGCTCATGGAGATAACAGGCAAGCTAATCAGTTTAGCTGTTTCCTGTAAGATACGAACAGCCATGAATCCAGATAAATTTGATATTGATCATTTAAATAACTTGGTGAGTCGTTATGATTTATGCATACCTATTAAAGTTATGGAACTGGACTTGCTTGGAACTAAGTTAGCAATGGACCATGAAAAGTTCTGCAGTTGTGCAACATCGTAAATTGTCATTTTAAAAAAAATATATATTGTGACTGTTTACTATTCTGATTGTTGGCTTACTCTGTCAAATCGAATCATGAGCTACAAGTATAACTGCATTCACAGTAGTTAGACATTGTAACTGTTTATATTATATTAGTGGGTTAAATATTATTACCATGTAATTTGCTTTGAATATGAGGTGCTTGTTGAATGTTTCTTATGTGCCTACTTCTGATCTGAAACCTGTTATCCTGTTTGTGGCAGTGAAGAGTAAGTGAGGGTGACTTGAGGATGTCTCCATTATGACCTTCATATTATGACCCCTGAAGCTGAGTACAGTTCGGGGCAGGGTCCGTCTCAGCGCTGCAGGTGTCTGGGGTGGGGTTAACCCAGGCGACAGCTGCTCGGCTGCACTGGTTGGAAATAGCTGGATGATGCTGATACCCACTGGGACTAGATTTAGCCGTCTGAGCGTTTCTTGTTTTCTTTAACTGTTGGCTGTTTTGTTTGGGATTAGACTGTGGCGGTCCGGGGCTCTACTGAGGCCTTGTGTATTTGGAGTTTGTGCTGTGTGTGTGTGTGTGTGTGTGTGTGTGTGTGTGTGTGTGTGTGTGTGTGCAGCTCTGGCAGCACCATGGCATGGATCAGCGCTCTCTCCTGACTCACGCATCTCACACAGTCTTATTTAGAAAACTGAACTGAAAACAGGAACAAAGCAGCATGTCAAGTTTTAGCCACTCAAAGAATGCTATTTCCACAGGTGTGTGTGTGTGTGTGTTTGTGTGTGTGGAATAAAAAAAAGGTGTGTTTACATATAAATATGTCTTTTCAGCTTTACCAAAAATGCTGCGCTATGACTTTCTTTCTTGCTTTAAAGACAATTTCTGTGCAGTTTCTTTCTGTGTCTCTGGTTTAGTTTCTTGTTCTTTGCAATGGTTTGTTTAGGACAGTATAGTTTATCAAATACTGAATATCAGTTATTGTATGCATAGTGACGTTTTGTTTGTGGCATTACCCTGGTGCATTGTCTGTTCCATCTTCAGCCTCAGAGGAATGAAATATCTTGTATTGTGAATAAATTTGAGTCACATTGCCAACTCCCTAATGTATGTGTGTGTGTGTGTGTGTGTGTGTATGTGTGTATGTGAAGCACCGCAATCAGACATTTCCACTGAAGTGCACTCAAGTTTCAGTTGCTTTTGAGGGCTTTAAAAGAGCTTTTGAGAGAAGCTTAAGTTACTTAATACCTCATTTCTGTTTGACAGTGATGGGTCTTCTTTTGCTTTCTTTTAGGGACCTCATGTCATGGAGCTGTTTCTGAGCTCTGCTTGCGCTTTACAGTTTCTGAGGGTTTGCTTTTGATCTCCTCCTTTCTGCTCTCCTCCGTGCTCCATGAAGGGAACAGTATCTGCAGGTGTTTGTTCCCTGCAAACCACCAGCCTGATTCCTTGAACAAAGACTGGAGCCTAATTAGTGGAGTCGGGTGGTGTGGGATCCGAGCAAACGCTGCAGTGCTTGTTTTGGTGTAGGAATACTCTTCATAAGACTCTTCCTGCTCAAGCCTGTCCCACTTTACAAAAGATGCCCGTAGAAATGTCACTGCTATTGCAAACTCAGTCATTTAATAGAACTTAGTCATATCATTTAGTGGTGGTGTTTTTGATCAAATTAGTGATTGAGTGTTCAGCCAGACTTTTATTTATATTTAAAAGGCCAAACAAGCCTTTTCATAACCAGTGTTGGATTGAAACATTCTGGAAGTAGATTAAAACTGTACAAGGTTAGAAATCTAGAAAAACAGTGTGACAAACACTTCGACAGTAGGTTTATAATGATCTAGTCAAATCTCTATTTGGTTTGTGTGTGTGTGTGTGTGTGTGTGTGTGTGTGTGTGTGTTTGTACAGCTCCACAGCAGTATCTCATTGTGCAGTTTCCATTTGATATAGGGGTGAATTAGTCATCGTTAAAAAGGATCACCTTCGCCAGTGAGCTGCTCCAAACTTCAAAGGTCAGCGGAGGGAGAGAAGGAGGGAGATAGTGTGTGTGTGTCCATGTGGGTGTTTGGTGAGAGTGTCTTTATGCCTGTGTGTGTGCGTGGTTATCTGGTTTCCGCTGCTGCTGCACTTGACTCAGGTTTTATCTCTTCGACCTTTGGAGACAAAAAGGACTTGTTTATTATCTTAACAGCATCTGGATGTGGGGAGGGTCCGGCGATTGAAATGTAAACAGGCCAGCTGCTCTGCTGCTTTTCATCCAGGCAGTCCAGTGGATAGTTAGGGTGTGCAGGCTCAGCAAGCTCTCTCTCTCTCTCTCTCTCTCTCTCTCTCTCTCTCTCTGCTGTGAAGTTTCACAAGACTGTGCCGTCTGTCCTCTGACGCATCACCCCTGTGAGTTCAGTGTCCTTCTGACATTGTCACACTGTCCACTGTCTCCATGCTGACTGAGATCATGTCACTATGTCCACTCTTACTGATGCCTTATTGACTTACAGAGATGCAAAATTCTCACCTTTTGGCGATAATCACTGTTTTCAGGTCAGAATAGATCCGTCTGCAGGATTCATGCAGATTTGAAAATATTTTGTTTGTTTTTTCTGGCTTTTCCCTCTGTGGACTGCATTTGTACCCCCCTGCACTTAGGAAGACCAGCCCCTACTCTGCCTCTGATTGGCTCTGACCCTGATATTCATACTGAACGAGGTTGCAAGAATCTTGAAATGCAGCTAGTGATGTTTTGTTTAAATTGGTCATTAACTACATAAGTAACTAACAAGCTACATAGTTAATGTGGTTTCTGTGCAGTGCATAGGATTTAGCCTAACATTTTAGTGTCTAGAGTTATTGTTGACGGTTAATCACACTCTGTACCCAGGCTTGAGTCTGCACTTCTGCATTTTCCCTTTGCACTGTATGGACAAATATAAAGGATGTTTTCTTCTTTCTGCCAAGAAGCCAGGACTTTCCTATCATTTTCTTGGGGATCCTTCACTAGGCCCATTTTTGTGTTTTCCTCCATCTAGCGCGCTTGATTCAATTAGCTAATTAAGCAGTAATTAAGCTCCTCGAGTGCTGGATCAGGTGCATTACAGTAGGAGAAAACACAAAAATGTGTAGAGCATGGGGCCCTCAGGACTAGAGTCAGGTACTGATGCTTTTATGCACAAGGATCTTTCATCAAATTCAAAACACTGGAATATAATTTTCTTTTTCTTATGAACACAAACATGCTGGAAAGTTTAGAAGCTGGATTTTTCTGCTTTTTTTAATGAGATTTGGGGGGAAAAATATCCAATTGCATCATGTGTTTCTCACTACAAACTGCAAATAATGATTCAAATAACCTTGTTTTCTTTCATTCCAAATTTTATTTCCCAGCATTGTTTCACAGTTATGAGGAAACTGATTGTCCACATATCAGTTTTGCAGCTCTGGCCTCCTGCCCTGGAGCAGTAGATGTCTGTATTCTGATACTGGCTGGGTTTCACTGCTCTCTTGGAAAAGAAGTGTCACCGAGTCTGCTTCATAGCTATGGTTGACATGTCTGTTCTGAAAGATAGCTTTACATGCTCCTGTTGCACTTTTGCCTGGCTAATGAACCTCTGCCATCGGTGGAGTTCTTCTAATGAGAAGCAGCGCTGGAGCTTCCCTCATTGAAAGCCTTAATTCGGTTTTGTTTGCAGCTTGTTAAGCATAAAGGGTCTGAATTGGCAATGTGTGGGCCTGACTGAGGAACAGCGTGCCCCTGTGTTACAGTCCCTTGTTTAGGCACTGTCAGTTATGTGGAAATATGGACTTGCTGATGAGGCTTTAATTGGAGTATTGAATGTGCAGAATGCAGAAACACAAAGGACCTTTGTGATGTGAGGTTGGGGGCTGTCTATGGCCTCGCATGCAATAAAGGTCAAAAATATTATCCCTATGGGTTTGAGGTTATATTTAAATCATTTCAAATATTTGAATAGTTAATTTGAGGCCTTGGACACGTCCTGTTCAAACAATTTCCTGAATGGTCCCAGTTAATTCACTAGGCCACCTTAAATCGGAGAGAAATTCCAGTGAAACTTTGTAATGTAGAAAGAAGTTGAGCACATGGGTATGGCATCTATGGATTATGTAATAAATTCTTTTAAAGAAAGGATCACTAATAAAAACGTTACTGGGTAAAATCTCTCTTTATAGGATTTCAGAAACCATTTCCGCTTTCTTTGATCCCTTCCACTGGCTGCACTGATACAGCTTGGACAAAAGAGTCTTCAGTGGAAAGCTAAGATACTTTATTTGTTAGACATGATTTTTTACAATGAACGTCCAGTCAACATGCTGTGGAGGCTGAATATAGAAAAAGTATGAATGGAAAAAGAGACAGAAAAGTTCATGTGAGGTTTCGGAGGGAGTACAAACACCGTCTTGATTATAAAGGTCGCTTAGTGTGCCTCTCCCTCTGGCAGAGCAATGATGCAGCCACGCACCATATGTGAGATGAGGCTGTGAATGAAAAGAATCCAGTGTTGTTTTGGAGATTGCTCCTCTTCAGTGATGAATAATTCGCTGTTTGAGGAAGATCTAGGTTTGTTAGATGGTTATCTAGAAGCCATAATGGTTCTATTTATGTTGTCTGTTGAATGAAAAACGTTCGTTCCTTCAGCTTCGTATAGGGAGTAGAGATCCATTTGAGATTCAGCCTAAAGGTACTACTCTAGACGTACTCTTGAGAAGAGTACCCCAGTGACAATGTAGTACCTTCTTCTGAGAGTCCAAATGACTAAATAAGCAAAAAAATTGTTCTCATACTAAGTCTTAATGGATAGTTTTTTTTATTTACCAGCTTATAGCTGTTATATGAGGTATTTCCTATCCTGCACAAAGAGCCCTTTTTTCTCCCTGCACAGAACACATTGAAGAGGTTCAGACGTTTTTACATAATGCACACTCTGAGATTGCAGGATTTTGGTTTCCAGCTGAGGCTGCTTGCCAGGAAGAAGGCAATACAGAGGATCTGGCAGTTCAAAATATGAAGTTCTTTGATCTTGATGACAGATGCGGAGTGTTGATGCAGTAAAACCTCCCCCCTTCCACTCTGCAGCTCTACTTTTTTCAGGATCCCCCAAACCCCTGCAGTGGAGTGATCTCCTGTAAGGCTGTTCGGATCTGACCTGAAAAACTGTGATCAGAACCTTTGGGTCTTATAAGCCTTATTTAATATGTAATCTTTTTTCAAGCTATTTTACCTCATTGTTGAAAGAGTGGCAAGAACAGACACTGATCGCTATTCAAGAATGGGTCTAGTTAGCATTTTTGTTGGATTGGAGATTGGACTTGAGCGTCCAGAATGGTGTACCTATTCTGCATATGATTCATGCAAATATCATGCAGCAGTGAAATGAGCAGTGATTTGAAGGATGAATTTGCTTCAGATATGTTGCAATCAGGAAACTGGCCATAGTACCTCATTTACATATCGTTTGCAAATGACATGGCTCAGTTTGCCCTCATTATATATTCATCAGCCAGAGGGCCATAAAGCCCCATCATTGGGGTGTGGAGCCACGGAACTGCGGTCTGTAGAGTGATGGAGCACCATCCAATATCTTCGGTTTGAACTGACCTCAGTGCTTTTACAGCTATGTTCCAACATCTATTGTAAAGCCTCCCCAGAAGAATAGAGGCTGTTACTGCAGCAAACCCCCTTTATTTCAGAAAAAAAAATCTCTACTCACTTTTGGAAATACCGCGTATTAAAAAATATACTGTAATAGTTTCAGCATTTCTACATGTCAGTGTTAGATGTCCTGATATTTACTTTTTTTACTTCCAATACTGATACCACAGCATTGATTTACAAATTCTCTTGAACAAATAATAATAATAATAATAATAATAATGATAACAACAACAACAATAATAGTAATAATAGCAAAAAAGTATGTATGCACATGGTTATGATGGCCAGCACATAAAAAGATCTCACTTTAATGGAGTACAAATGCTTCCCCAGCACGTAAAAAGACAATACAAAAGTATCCCTGACAGTGCAGCTAGTAAAAATGTCACTGAAAACTTAATCAGAATAAATGTGTACGTTGCATATTTTTGCTTAATTTAATTTATTATTTTTGTAAATGGCTTTTTTGCAGCATGTTTCTTTGTTGTCTGACATTTTAAGCCAGCCTGGGTGACACAGTATTTTTTAATGCTCTGAATCACACACACACACACACACACACACACACACACACACACACATCACACAACAAACATCCATCTCAGCCATGCATGCTTAGCTATAGAGGTTCTAGTAAAGTTATCTACAGGAATAACGTGGATGTGCGAATGTGCTGGAGCTAATTATGGCATTCAAAACTGAGCAACTTTAAGACAACTTCAACAGAGTGCTAAGTAATGTCAATCTTTTACTTTTGTTTGTTAAGTTGAGGCTGCATCAAAAGTGGACATGGGCATGGTGTTGATTCCTTTATAGCATTCAAATGATAAGGCTGTGTTTTTATAAGCTATGTGCATTTAATAAGCTATTTTTTAATCTGATGGCTTTGTGCATTTCTTCCCTTTATCAAAGCTGATGTTCCACCTCAAATGGGGCAGCTATAAAGGTACTGTGCGGACACCAGACCCTCACAGCTGCACAAATGAAGTTGAAGCTGAAAAACTGGAATGCGAAGTGCAAAAGTGAACATTACAGAGAGATCATTATTAGGGAGGGTGCTATTTTAGTCATCCATGTGGAAGTGAGAGCGTGTGCTGCATGTTTAGGATGATAATATGGTGCAGCTGTACAGTGCTTATCAGATCATTACCCCCCCCCCCCCACAGTATACAATCCATGGTTGTGGGGTGTTATCAGCCTGATACTGCTGTTCGGATCAGGACATTCTTAATCAATGCAGAATTTAGGGTTCGGGCTTGCTATCAGCAGATCAATGTTAAATAACTGACATTGGGTTCAGGAAAGAAAAATACTAATTGAAACAGCCCCATTTTCCAGCCCAGATCCAAAACTCCTGCAGGAGAACCTCTGGTGGCCAAAGCTGCTGGCCCTCCAAGAAGATTTTCTGTGTGAACCCACAGCCATCTGGAGCTGTCACTCACTCTCTCACGATTGCTGCTGCAGATGATAAATGAAAATCAGGTTGTATAATGTGCTAAGCAGTGATCATTCAGCACTGAAGAGGATAAATAAACCAGCGCGTGTGCCCAGGCTTGAGTGAGAGCGGTGAGTGGCCGGGAGAGATGCCTGTGCTGATGCCAAGTGTTACAAATATGGTAAAATGAGTAAAGTGCAGGAATTTTAGCATAGCAGAATTTCCAAAACTCTGGTCTCTTCTGGAATACAATAAACACATCATCAGATATCTGCCGAATCTCAGAATCGGCCTGTTGGCCATAATTAAAACAAATAAACCAGTATTTTCCGGTGATACATGCACGTTGTCCTGAGGAATGGATTTAAAATAACCTTTTATAAACAGTCACTGAGTATTGTTAAAAATGAAGTGGCTGGCGTGTTTTGAAGAGTTTTGTTCCCTCCCTCAGGTCTTGTTGTCCACCCTGAGTGACCCGTGCCGCAGTGTGTGTAGTCTCTTAGTGGGAGGCTCACAGCCCAGCACAGGATGATGGGATTTAGCACTCGACTAAGCTCCTTCCTCTATTGTGTTCTTGACATGTATGTTCTTTAGTTCTGCAAGGCAACAGAGAGCTGTGGACTTAATCCAGGCCTGATACTGTGTGTGTACGTGTGTGTGTGTGTGTGTGTGTGTGTGTGTGTGTGTGTGTGTGTGTGTGTGTGTGTCTGCTCAGTCCTTCATCCTTACAGGCAGATTAGACCTAAGTCGCCCCCCCCCCATTTCTGCACAGCCTTTCTTTTCGACACGCCGGGCCATTTTTAGTTCTGTTTTTTTGTTAACCGAGTCTTTTAATTTGCCCTGTACCCTTCTCATTTTCGGCTGGGAACATTTTAAAATTGAGCCAACTGCATCTTCTCTAATGCTCAGGCTCGTGAGCTATGCCGTTATTAGTAGTTCGGGAAGCCACTGAAATGTGGGACTTTTCTGTTTCCATGTCTTTCTTTCAGTCCCTCAGATATTTACCGTATCCAGCCATCTCATTCCCGCTGGGCGAGTGAATAGACTCCGCTGTTCTGCTTACACACTAATCAATGACAATTTAGCTTTCTGCAAAGATCACAGTGACTGCGGCGGAATGGAGGGAACGGGCCGCCTGTTGCCTCTGGTGTTTCTGTGTGTTTATTTATGAAGGACAGGTGGAATCGGAATCGACTCACTGCGGCAAAATCAAAGATGTCAGGTCATGTTGGAGGGAAGCTGTTACCTACTTCCTTTGAATAAAACCAACCGCCCCGTGCCATGTTTCCTGCACATGCTGTGCCGTTAATTCTCCCTGATGCTGCATTAGTCCATATGTCTTTCAGAAAATACAAAGGTCAGGCAAGCATTTTCAACACTTATTATATTGTGCAGTTTCACTGTGACTCACTGCTCTCCTAATCCAAAAATAGTTTTAATTAAGCAGTCTACCCAGAAGTAAGCTCATCTCCACACACGCTGCTCTCAAAAATAAAGAATTAACCAAAGAATTGGATTTCTAATTAAAAGAAAATATTGGTTGAACCAACTGCTCCCCTCCCCCATATCGGAGTTATTTTTAACCAGTGTGTCTTGGTGAACGCTTTTATCTGGTATTTTATCGGAATTAGACCTGCACCAATGGACTCCTGGTGTATTTTAACCATATTAAAATATTTTTACCAGATGATCCCAAATCCCTGTGCATAGGCATGAACAACAATGTGGACTGTCTGAGTTTAAGCACTGCTTTAGGGAACTAAAGTAGTTCTATTATGATACACCGAACAGCTTTTGGTTCCATTACTAACCTTTATTTTTAGGAATGTAATCTAGACCAAACACAATGCTCCAGTTCTCTGGACATACCAGTGGTCCTTAGCAACTGTTAGAGAATCCCAGCTGAGGAGAGGAGGGCTCTGCTAAATGTCAAAGAGATTCAGAGCTGTGAGTTTTTGGGGCACACTCACCCAACAGCCTTCAAATAAATCTTTTTTTTTTTCATCTTCAGGTTCCAAGAACCTGATCATATGAAAGGAAAGAAACACTTCAGAAGAAAGTGAACGGGATAAGTTGAAGAGAGGTTACAGGGGTCTGATGTTTTAGTCTGGAGTGGTGTGTCTGGCCTGCGGTAGGATCTCTCGTTGAATCTTTTGCCCAGAGTTGACA
>JBBPCY010000002.1:22043153-22055653 GCA_037974405.1 Brachyalestes nurse | reverse complement strand
GTAAGTGATACTGAGGGTTATAGAGAGGCCCTCAGGAAAGCTGGGGAGTGTTAGTGTGGAGCCAGCAGACACAGGAGGCCACAAAGCACTTTTTCTTCCTCGCAGGCAGGGCAAGTGGAGGAAGCAATGCAAGGAAAGCACTTTCACACTCTTCTGCAGAATCATGCTTCTCGCTCTCACCAGGAGAGCTAATGCTCAGGCCTGCTCAGCGCTTCAGCTGGGTCAGTCCTGTCCAGCTGGGGACACTGCGTGCTAACTAGACTTCTTGCCTTCGCCCGTTTCTGTCCCCCTTACCCTGCACTGCAATGCTTGACATAATAGCTGTCAAAAGGAAAACAAGCACACCCTGTTATGTTCTGTTACACACAGTTCAAGACAAACAGGGTCCACGTAATTGGGCATTTTACGTAACCCTCCAAAAATGCCGACTTAAATAGCGGGGATCAGTGGGGCGGGAGGACCGGGGCATGTCAAATCATTTTAATAGAAGATTATTTTCCTCCCACCGGACGTCAAGCTTAATTCCAAACGGGCTAAGTGGCTGATGGAAGCAAATTACCCTTATTGTTCCTGTGATTATTCCAAACAACATCTCCTTTGTAGTACCTTCTTCTAATCTGGGCTCTTTCATGGGGATAAAAAGGCGATCAGGCCAAGTCAAGACAAGCGTGCAAAGCCTGAGCCCAGGCCCATAGACCGCGAGGAAGCCCAAGCATGTATAATGATGGATCAGGTCCCCTGGCTGAGCTTCCACAGAGCGCTCATTGATGTTTTTAGGATCTGGTTGATTGGGTACGTGTACAGTATTAGTTGGGAAGGAATGTAGGACAGGCCAATTGGATAATCGCCACAGGGGAGGCCCATAGGGTGTGTGATGCCACACTCGCAGCCAGCATGTCAATACCCAGGTCGATGCGATTCTCTGCACTGGCTTATTGAAAGCACTGTATCACGAACACTATCACTGCATCCCGAGTTTGTACTTGTATACGTGAGTGTCAAACTTAAAGCAAACATGCAAACAAGTTTTGCCGTTGGTGGGTTGGAGGTTTGGTAACTACAACATCCTGCCTATCAAACTCCCCAGTATTGTTAGGCCGATACCAGCAGAAAATCTTGGATCAGAGGGGAAATGTCACAAATCCGATCTGATTCGCTAACAGATATCACAGATTGACTTGGTTTATGTAGCACAACATAAAACGAAGCACAGTAGGTTGCGTTTTAGTAGTCACATTTAGCAAATGTTTACATATCGAGCTAGCAAGGTTAGTTATATTCTGGACGATTTTATTTTAAGCTTTTGTTGTATGTGAGGCATGCTGTTGGGTTGCTGGCTTACTGAAGGTTTTATGTCTTGTTTTTTTTTTCAAAAAAGAATATCAGATATCAAGCCAGTTGGTATAAGTGTCTGAAAAGAAAATGCATTATCTCTACTTTAACACCACTAACATCTATTGCTTCCTATAGAGGCCATGGCCATTAGAGACATTCAGAGCCTTTAATAGAATTCGAGTGGTAATCACACTGACCACATTAGACAGTGGGCTCTGTATTAGCAGGCTAGACAGCGACGTCTTCAAGCTCGAGGTCCCTGCGGAGTGCAGCACTGGGAATATTTTCCCACTGTCGAAACAAAACCCTTTCTTCATTTTTTTCCACATACTTTGAAAATACCAGTTGTTGTTTATACTGTGTCGAAATGTCACAACAATCATACCAGTTCATTTGCTTCAAACTGACTAGTAAAATAGTTTTGCATTAACTTGCACTGACAGTTCAAAAAGTTTTTCCTTCTATTGGACAGTTACTTTTTTGGAGGTTTTATCCTGAAAGCGATGATGTGCTTGTGTAGCAGAGGTTAACTCCCGAGAGGAACTTATGCCCTTGACCTTCTGCATTAAAATCAAAATCACCAAAAAAACCCAAAACCCGTCTGGAGTGCCATAGGACACACTTTTTTTTTTTTTTTTTTTTTTTTTTGGCGCCTTGTCTCCGAGAGAGAGCTTTTCCGGCAGCAGCCTGTGTGCTGACGTTGCTGTGTCACACTCCGTCTCCTCCATGCACAGTAATTGACAGAGTTAAAAAAATAAAAAAAGAGGAGAAGAAGCCAGTCCCAGACTGCCAGGCTGTTTTCACTGGCAGTCTGAGACGTGTCTGAGAATAGCCTCATTTTTCTTTTTTTTTTTTTCGTAAACACCACCTCCTACACACCATGGCAACACATAGTGCTAATAACAGAGCTCCAGCAGCTTATCAACATCAGGCTAACATTTACACATTCAGCGTGTTTCTCCATCTCCCTCCTTGCTTATAGCATATGCCCCCTTCTCCTCCCCCCCAAGAAGCTGCACTTAATGGAAAGCTTAAAGAAAAAGGATGTAATGTGTAATGGGATCCTTAAGCTTCGCTCCTGGTGATGGTGAAGGGGTGTGTAATGAAACTGATTGCCACTTTGCTAGCATAAAAGGCGCAGCTACACATGTAGTATGTTTTTGGGTGCTGCGGTTGATGCCTGTAACTCTGCTGGCAGTATGTTCTTGTGTGCGTGGAATATACAATATGGGCTAATGACTGCAAATCATATGAATATGCATAAGGCAACTTGCATGAAGTTACAAATGGTTACAGCCAGAGCTAGGAGCACATTTATTGGCTGTATGAGAGCCGACTAGATTTCTCCCCTTCTTTATAGTCCCTACAAATGTAGTGAAGAATCACACTTGGCTGTTGCTGTTTCAAATGCAGCAAGTAAAACCCAGGAGGCCTCCAGTGAGAACGCATGAAAGGGAAATTTATTAGGAAGCAGGGAGTGATAACCATGTGCACCAAGGGCTTGTGTGTGTGTGTGTGTGTGTGTGTGTGTGTGTGAGAGAGAGAGAGAGAGAGAGAGAGAGAGAGAGAGAGAGAGAGAAAGAGAAGAGCTCGAAACTGCAGTGGTATCTGAACGCTGTAAATGGAAATGTTCCACTGCCACACCCTGCAACTGTTGTACAGCAGGTAAAACAGAGAGATAATCTGCTTTGTATACTATTAGTTCTGTCATCCAACTGTTTAGCAGTTCAGTCATTTCAGTGGACATCTTGCTTTTTCTGCCTTGTCTGTAGTTACTTTAGATGGCCAAACATGCTGGCTCAGACACAGAAAGTCTCTTAGATACCATCTCTCATGTCAAAAAGGCTTTCAGATAGAACAGAACAACTGCTTTACTCTGGGTTCTGCGTAGTTCGTAGCACTAGGGCCTCCATTGTATTCTTGCATGAGCTCCTTTGAACGCTTTGCACAGTATTGCAGCGATCATCACCTGCTCAGCTTTTGTTAAATGAAGTCCAGTTCTTGGAGCCATGTCTGAATATGGAGAGCGTCCTGAGTAGCAATCCCACTGAACTTTGGCTTTCTGTTTTCTTTGCCAGGGTGGAGCGAAAATCAGGCTGTTTAGGCGGTACCATTGATTTTGGAGGAAACATAGTACTGTTCAGTAGCTGGTGGGATTTTATGCATATGAGTTTAACAAACATGTTGACTGAAAAGCCTGTCTTCTTGTGTGGTATCACAGTGGTTTGATCGTTGACTTTTAAAAGTCTTTTCTGCTGCAAAAGTAGGAATTCTCTTTTGTAATTTGTTTGAAGAAACCTTGTGTGTGGTGTAAAATATGGAATTCAGAGATTATCTGCACTTTTCCTTTCACTGTTTAATCACAGTCATGATGCACCGATTAATCCACTATGGGAATCTCTGTTATTTGCCGCCATATTTTACCCTGTATTACGCTGCCCCACCCTACAACTGTTATGTTCTAGGTGAAATTGAGAGACCCAATGATACTAGAGCAGAAATACTCTCATCACTGTCTGAGCCACAGTCTTTATTGGCTTGAATCAGTTAGTATGTTTTGCTTTTTAATTCAGCACATTCATAATGAGTACAGAGGTTAAATGCAGTGTGAACCTGGTACTAACTTATTTAAATGTAAAAAGTACTGGACTTTAGATACTTGGTACTGGAAACAAACTGCTTTGGTAGCAAAAGCATTTCTGAGTAACGGTAGCGATGGTGGCCTGCTTCTGTACAGGGCTCACTAACAAAGTAGTGTATTTCTCTAATGCCATGGTAAATTCCCCTACAGCTGTTATTCCTTATGCTGTCTCGCTGAACATGCAGCCACCTAATGAAGTCAATGTATGGAGCCCAGATTTCCAGTCCATGTACACTCACACACACACACACAAACATATACACACACGTGCATGCACACACACACTCTTTTCTTGTTTTCTTCTTGCATGCTGGTTATACAGGGCTTTTTTCCCTCCACTGTGTGTACATGTGTTTCTTGTCCTGCAGGAGCTGTGTTCACTGCGCTAGTGGGCGCGCTCCCCCTCTGTAGAGGAGGCAGGTGAAGGGAGCAGGGCTGGAGGCGTCAACCGCACGACTCCCCGTTAAGAGGATTAGCCGCTAACGGTTGCGCTGCGCTAACCTCCCACAGGGCGTGCTGGCCAAATGCACCGCTGACCAATAAACAAGAGGAACATGACCTCACTGTCTGTTTATGTGAAATAATGGTCTTGTCCAAACCATGCTACTGTTCTTCTTCCACTCTTTGTTTGTCTTTGCTTGTGTTTATGCTCAGCTATAGTGGACGGTGGAACACATTTATGATTCATTACTTCAGCGTCCGTGCATACGGCCGGCTCGGTGGGTCTGACTGCGTAGCTGGAGAAGGAGAGGAGAGAAATGCCCCAGGCATGTGGCTTTTCCCCCCTTTCATGAAGGAGTATTTCAAACACCCATGCCATTCATTTTTTATGAACTCTTATTAACAATTAATGTGCTTTTATTGATAAAGTGGAGGCCCGAGCTTGCTGAAATAAACACGCTGGGGTAACGTTCTCCAGCTCCTGCTGTTACTTATCCTTTACAAGTCACTGAGCTTTGAGTTTACACTCCCACTTATCATGTCTTCCCTGTATTTACCTGATGGTATTTTACCATCGGGTGTTAGATGATCAGCTTGTAGTGGATAACTGTCCATAAGTACTGTCTGTTCCTAAATAAAACAGAGGAAAACCGTTTGAGATTACTTAAGATTGTGGTGTATTTTGAGGTAAGTGTGTGATGACTTACAGTTGGCATGCCGTTTGCGTGATGCTAATTGGTGTGATATAAGCTTCCAGCTGCCTTAGCCTTACAGCAGTACTAAAGAAGCAAACCTGCCCTGGCTGATCGGCTGCATTTGGGTTGAGGGGGAAAATCATGTAAATGAAATTATTCGCAGAATGTGTTCTGCGATCTCAGCACCAGGCCTATGCTGTGTTGAACAGGCGCTGCTCGTTTTTACAGTCAGCTGACCATAACACTGCCTTGTAGCTACGATTTCAAGACCCTGCTTCTCTTCCTCTGAGGGACAGCTGGGTTCTCTTCTCACTGCTGCAGCTCAGTCTAACCCCGTTCTGTCCATGTGCGTGATGCACAGAGCTGGAGCCCACATGCCCAGCTTTGTTGCTGCTGATGCCTGGAGGGTTATTCGAAGCTGGCTGGACGGAGGGAGACTGTCAGATATATTTGTGTGTGTGTGCGCGTGTGTGTGTGTGTGTGTGTGTAATGGTGTGAGAGGAGACAGTTTGTTTTTTTCCCTTCTGGAAGCAGAGATGGACGAGCTTGTGGTGTTGGACTGATGGTGACTCTGTGTATGTGTGTATGATGGCAGTAAAGTCAAACAGAGAGAGGTGGAGTTTATGTTTTCAGGGCAAAGTGTTTTCCTGACTCCTTGTGTGCTTAAAACTAGGGTTATCCTAGTCTTACAGATTCTTGTTTGACCATCAGGCCTGATCAAAGGCCCAGTTTCCCACACAAAAACCAGTTATAAATAAGCTACAATGAATAGCCACAACTTTTAACCCACTGTCAAGTGCAGTGAATAACACTGATTATCCCATCACAACTGCATCTGTGGGGGGACATTAAACAGCAAATAAACAGTCCGTTTTTGAAGCTGATGTGTTGGAAGAAAAATGGCCAAGAATAAGGATCTGAATGAGTCTGACAAGGGCCAAATTGCAATTACTGAATCAGTCAGAACATCTCCAGAAGATACCAAGAGTGATCAAAGGAAGGATAACCGGTGAACTAGTGACATGTTCGTGGATGACCAAGTTTCTCTGATGGTTCATTTGGCGCAAAGGCTAGCCCGTCTGGTTTGATCCCAGAGAAGAGCTACTGTAGCACAGTTTGCTATAAAAGCTGACTATAATTGAAAGGTAACCATCCTCTGCAAAGACAGTGTGTCATTGACAGAATGTGTTACAGTGTGTTACTGTGCCTATGCCTCATTGTAAATCGTTGTGGAGTGGTGGTGGCCTAGGGTGTAGGATACTTGCTTCTGGACCAAGAGGTCATGGGTTCGAATCCTACCTTCAGCAAACCACCTGAGCAAGACCCTTAACCCCAAGTTGCTCCAGGGAGACTGTCCCATGTAGTTAGAGAATGGAAGTCGCTTTGGATAAAAGCGTCTGATAAATGCTGTAAATGTAAATGTATCAGAAAAGACAGTGTATTGTAGCTTGGTGCATATGGGGCTGTATTGCCACAGACCAGATCAAAAGGCCCATGCTGAGTCTTGTCCAATGCTGGCAGTGCCTACGATGTGGACAGCCCTAATTAAGATGGAAAGTTTAGTGTCTAAAGCCATTAAATATTTATTCTAAGTCAAAGGCTAAATTGATGCATTTTAAGCTGTAAGTGTGAATTTCATGTTTGGAACTCCCAGAAAAATTAAGTGCAAAATTTAAATGTAAATGTATTCAGTCTCAAATTATTTCCAATGAAACATTTCCTTAATGAGATTTAACACAGCTCAACGAAGGTAAAGCAATGCTTAACTGAAAACTTATTTTATGTTTTATGCATGTGGCCACAGGAAATAGGGTGTTTGTGAAATAGGGTGGAAGACTGGTAATGTGTCATTTTAAGGAGTCATTTTAAAACACTTGCAAATCGCGATGTGAGGCAGGCATTACATGCAGGAATATGCAGTGCTAAAAGCCGCTTAACGGGCTGAGTGGAATTTTTCTTCGTGTAACATGACTGAACAAAGTCTGAAAATAGCTTCTGTTCAATACCCATCACTGCTACGAGCCTTGAACGTGCTTCCTATTCACACGATCCGCTTGTCATTGAAGGCCATTGAAAATCTACCCACAATGCCTTGTGCCCCATTGGAGAGTGCTGCCGGGGCTCCAAATTACCCCGCCACAGCTGCCGCTGTTCTGCATGGCTGACCCCCCGGAGAGGCCCGACTGAATTGATTAGAGCCTCTTACAGGAATGATGATGTGTTTAAAGAGAGATGATGGAGCATGTCTCTGAAATTGATTATTCTGCCAATCTGTTGATAATGTCTTGCATAGAGAATGTGCGGCGCTGTACAGACTGTATCTGTTCTACAGATGAGATCCCTGTAAACGAAGCTCAGGCCTTGGTGGGATTTTGCCTGTTGACAGTAGCGGTTTCGGTATTGATCGATTTCCCCACTCATATAGTGTTTGTGCTCACGTTTGCAGAGACAGATCTAATGCTATTTGAGACTGAACCGTGTTTCGAAGTTTTCTTGGAGCGTTTTTGGAGCATTTTTTCCTTCCTGTCATTGCATTTACATCATTTGGTAGGTGTTTTTATACAATATGACATACAATTATTTGTAAATTACAAATGTAGGTGAATGTAGTGTTGGGAGTCTTGCCTAAGGGTTCCTGTTGGTGTAGTGTGTCACCCATAAGTAGAATCGAACCTCATTTTCCTGCTTGGAAGTCAGTGATGTTACCCACCTTACACCAATCAGTATGTCATAAAGCACCAGCTGTAGCGAATGGTATGAAAAAAGGTTGTTTTGTGTGGTGAGTGAGATATACACAGTACTGTTCAAGTCCAGAAAACATGTATTTCAATTGTCTTTGTGCCAGTACAACACAAACTAATCTTAGACTACATGCAAAGGAACAAGAAAGCTTTAAAAAGGATAATGATTTTTTTGTTCGTTTGTTAAAATGTAATTCATATTTTGTGAGGAGAACACAGATTCGGTTCCAGATTTCTCCTTGACGTCTCCAGCTGTTATTTGGATTTATAAAAACTCCATCAGCAGCTCTTGACTTAATTTAATGAAGGACTGATTGAGCTGAACCAGGTATTCAATGGCAACTACAAGTGATAACAAGGAGAGTTCTGGAGATGGTTAAGTGAACATTGATAGCATACATTTGTTGTATGTATTGGTATTTATTCTAATATGATTACACTAGAACAGTAATATTAAATGTTATTTATTCTAATATTCTTGTATCTGGAGAATACTAACCGGCTAAACAGCTTTTAAATGTAATATTGTCAGGGACCTAAGCACTTTGTACAGTACTGTACAAAACACTTCGACCTTGAAAACGTGGTTTGTGAAGTACCGCGACATTCACAACATTCTGAGTCAGCAAGTCGGTGTCAGTGTGGATTAATTTGTTTTTCACTCGTGTCCTTTGCTCTTTATCAGACCGTCATAGGCTCTTTCCGTTCGTGACTTCCACCTCCAGCCTGTCGCGAGCAGTATTAAAAGGCCATGTGTGGATGCTGTTAGCCACAAAGCAGCAGACGCTCGGCCACGTAGCTCACAAATATCGCTGTCTTATGCAATCCTGTCCCGTTGGCTTTGTGCAGCCATTTTTTGGGGCTTTTTTGAAGTTGGACCAAAACAACAAATGCTCAAAGAAGAAAACAGCCCGTCTGCCTTCTGCGGGCTCAGTGTGCTTGTGAATATTTTAACGACTTTGGAGAGAAGGAGAGGCTCGATGGAAGGGCAAAGTGTAGAACATGAATGTGTGGGTTTATGTGCTGAATGACAGCTTGGGGGTGAGGGTGCTAACAGGGGGACGCTGTGTGTGCTCAGGCAATCCTGAGACCCTCGCCATGCTCCACCAATACAAATACACATACGCTCGGGGTTCAGAAGGTAAACAGCACGGCTGTAAATAAATATTGCCACAATGTGAACGCACCCAGGCTTCCTCGGTCTCGCCAAATGCTAAACGCTAAATGTGAAAGTATCTCAGCCAGACTTCCTGACAGTCATATTGCAAGTGCCAGGACTCTGATCTGTAGACCGATTTACAGCAAGGCCAGAGGTCCCCGTGGAGATCCATATGCGGCAATTTAGCACCTCCGGCTGTTTCCGGCGGCCTGCCTGGGTCACCGCGTTACAGGTGCGGTTAATGAGGTTTTCTCAGAGCGTAATTGCTTTGTAATGATATACAGCGGCTCAGATGAACTCTGACTGACCGCCTGCTTTGCCTGATACACATTCAGACAGGCCCACAGACTTGGCCTCCACGACTGCCTGGCCTGATGCGGATGGCTGGCCAGATGTTTGTGCAGTGCGGGGAGATAAGGGAGAGGCTGGCTGTTGACGTTGGCCATGGAGGAAAGTACTGTTCAACTGAGTGAGTTAAACTCGAGCAGACGGGACAGAGAAGGCTTCCATTCTTTCAGGGCCTGGCCTGCAGCCCCTGACCGCCCCGCACCCCCACCTACTGCTGCTGCTAGGGAATGCAGAGCGAGCTTCTGCTCCATGGCCAGCGGAAGCGACACTGTTTGGTTTGGATTGTACCCACTGATGGAGAGATGGAAGGCATGGCAGAGCAACAGCTCCATCACCACAGGCTCAGAGAAACAGTGGGGTTCACTCAGAGGGAAAAGCACACACTTTATCATTATGAATTTATCTAAAGTGTCACAACAAGCTTAGCACTTTTTTGCACTGATGATTTTCTGATTCTGTTTGATGTTGATTCTCAGACAAGCCACTTTACTAAGTGTACATTCACTTGTATCTACATTTATTGGTCATTTTATTAGCTTCACTTTTATTAGCCTCTCACCATATAGGTGCACTTTGTAATTTACAGTTACAGACTATAGTCCATCTGTCACTGCATCACTTGTTAGTCTTCTTTGCTTGGGGCCCTCACAGGACCACCAGTGAGCCGATATCATTTGGCGTGTGTGTGTTTTACACACAGCATTGTTGCTAATGTTTTTAAATAATGTCCATTTATTGTCCATGTAACCTGTTAGTCCATCTTAGAGATGTAAAGTTATTCAAGCTGCACAGTATGTCATTCTTTTGTACTTTGTCAGTGGTCACTGTTGGCTGGATAGTTTTGGTTGGTGGACTGTTTTCAGCCCAGCAATGAAGAGACCCGCCACTCAAATATTACCTGCTTACTGATGGTCACTTTGTAAGGTCACAAAACTAACTCTGTCTTGTGAAACTGTTCCTGCTCTCCTTCTATCCCCCTCTTTCTCTTTCTCTTTCTCTCTCTCTTTCTCTCCTGGCCTACTTAGAGTGAGTGGTGTAACAGTATCCAGGCAGTGAATGGCCCAAGCGTGGGAAAGAGTGCAGCAGCATTGTTCTCCAGCAGGGGTGGAGAGGGCTGAGATTGCGTTTTGTAAGGGATCTTGTTCTGAGAAGGGAAACTAGTCTGGTTAGTTCCAGGGCAATGGCAGTCATCAAGTTTCCATGGATAACTTTTGCGATTCTGAGGTCAAGATTCAATCGTGTATGCTTTAAAATTGTCCTGATTTTACAGATTCTCATGATATACTGCATAGATTGGGAAAAGACTGCAAAGTGGCATTTCTTTGTGCCAAACAGTAATTTAATAAAAGGTATTATGTGGTACTATGAGCAAGATGAAGAGGGTGCATACAAATGCTCTGTGTTTTTCAGTGACAGTGATGAAATGAGAGACCCTTGGAAGAGTCTAAGGAGCATATTGAGACACTTCTGATAATCTGTTTTAATGTTTTTTTGACAAATCATGAAATAGCCGTATCATGATCATATATGTGCTGCAGTGGCTATGTGTCGTGCAGTATGTAGTAAACAGTGGTGCGGTCTTTTTGAATGTCTTTATTTGACTGGTCAGTATGCACATCATACTTGGCATCAGTATGGCAAAATGTAGCACACCTAACTAACACCCAATTTATGATGTAACTCCAACACATGCATCTTCTTACGTCCCTTCCTGATGATTGAGGGAGTGGAAACTGCTTCTTTCCTGGTCTGAAGAGTGTGCTCTTGTGGCTGCTCCCTGAGGGTCTCATCAGTGCCCAGGTGGTGAGGCGGGTACCTGCCCTCAGCCCCAGTGCTGCACATGTTACCTGGTGGGCCTCATGGGCTCCAGCTGTGCTGGCCAGCTGGCCTTTACTGCACCACCCACTTATCTCCTCAGAGAGCAGCCCCAGATAGCAGGCCCTGGGGAGTGGAGAACTGCACAGCATCGCAAACAAACAACCCCAATCTGTCAGGCGCAGGTGACTGCAGAGGAGCAATTGCCTAGGATTTTTTTAGCTCTCGGGGAAAGGCAGTGAAACCGGCACGCGTCCACTGTTAAGATTTTCAATGGACATCTAACACAGCAGGGGCAGTGAGGGAGGAAGTGGCTTTGCATAGCTCTAGCAAAAATTGACAATGTATATGGGACAAAAATCTTACATATAATATGTGTATATAATCTTCAGTATGAATATTATATTGTTATAAACAGATTGGTTATTTAGTTCTAACTTATGTGTAATTTAATAAAACATGGCCTTTTTTGCTATTATTTATTTTACTGATACCAGTGCCTTTATAATTTATGCTTATCGGTCTGAACACAGTGTGGAATGTCTGCCTAATGACATCTGAATATATTAATATAAATTACAATTCTCCTTTTCTTAAAAGAAACTTGGAAAACATATTCAGAACTGTAGCAACAGTCTGTGTCCCAATGTCTGAAATTAATGAAATTAGAGAATTCGTGCAGCCTTCAATTTGTATTGTTTATATATATTTATATGTATATAATGCAATAACAAAACTTTATATATATATTTATTCGTTGGGTCTAATGCTTGACCCTTACCACTGTTTACTGCTCTGAGTGCTCCGGTTTTCCCAAGAGCACAGTGGCTCTAGGCTCTAAGGCCAGTTTGAAGCCCTGCCTTGCAGTAGTTGTTGCAGATGTTCCAGGTTTGCCGGTGGGGCTGTTGGGCTGGTCCTCGCTCATCAGTCTGCACCAGAGCCTGTAGTTTCCAGAGAACATAGCTCAGTATTGTTTTCCTGCCTGGCCTGCGGGTGGCACGCAGTCAAAGCCAGCTCAGCGGTGCGTCCACACTGCACAAACACACCCACCCACATACACACACCATCCATATGGCTCTGCTCACAGCCTGGTCTGCTCAGGCTGCTGGAATTGAGGGAGGTCGTGTAATTCAGGGGCTAATAGCAGTTTATTTTCTCCCTTCATTCTCAGCATACCCCAAGCAGAGTGCTGGCTCCCTGAGAGGCTGCATAGATACCATTTCAACACCCCTTCCGTATCCGCTGCTGTTAAATGAGAGCAGACCCTGTTCTGTGCCTCTTTGATGGATCTGTGTGTGTGTGTGTGTGTGTGTGTGTGTGTGTGT
>JBBPCY010000002.1:22010944-22022670 GCA_037974405.1 Brachyalestes nurse | reverse complement strand
CTCGTGCTTTCTCGCTCTCTCTCTCTCTCTCTCTTTCTTTCTCTTTCTCTCTCTCTCTCTCTTTCTTTCTCTCCCTCTCTCTTGTTGTCTCTCTTTCCCTCTCTCTCTCTCTCTCTCTCTATCTCTCTCTTTCTCTCTCTCTCTATCTCTCTCTTTCTCTCTCTTTCTCTCTCTCTGTAATGTGTCAGTGTTCTGGCCACCTGTCCTTGGTATTTGAGAGTGCAGTCGTTTATTGCCATGTACAAACTTTCATAGCTGCATATGTGATTTATGATTGAACCTGAAGGAATATGAGAGGCATGGTTTTCTGTGTATGTTTTGTTAAAGGGCCTTTTTCATGAAAAACTGTTTTTAAATAAGAGTTTATTGTAGTATGTAAATGTTGTTAAAGTGTTACAGCAAACCCCTCTCACTGCAAACCATCTCGTTTTGTCAGTGTTTTTGTGATGTCACAAAACTCACGTTTACACAATAACCATCTGTTCAACCTCAGCCATTTTAGCTTCACCCAGTCACATCAAAGAGCAGTGTTTCAGCCTGGAGTGCTTTTTGGCATGATACACGGCAGCCAATCACATCAGAGATCATTTACACAAATCAGCCCTAAAGGCACAGTAACAAAAACACTGGATTAATGTTAAAGGATAGAGCGAAGCAGGAAAATGAATAATAAAATGAATTTTCATTGTTTTTGATACATAAAACCACATAAATGTCAAAAATGGACCTCAAGGAAGGAAAACGTATAGGAAAAATGTGGGATATGGACTTTTTAATATGTGTGTGTTTGCAGTGTCTCTCTTGTATGTGCATTGATTCTAATGGATGATCCTCTACCCCTTTCATCTTCCCCAAAACATCCACAGTGTCTCCTCTCCAGCCTCGTCTGTGAAAAGCAATCTCACATAAAACTGTCAAATAAAAAATTCATATCCACTCCACTCTAACTTTCTGCCGACCAGGCCTTCACTCCTGCAGCTCTGTGATGAACAGCCAGCCGTCAAATATTAAACCCCCTCCCCCACCCCCAAACACAATAAAAGAGTTTCTCACCTCTGCCACCTCCAGCTCAGCTCAGCGCTGATAGCAGGAGAGCAGTGTGAGCTCAGCACTTCTGCTTCAGAGTCTGCTGCAGCTGCACGCGCTTTATCCTGACTACACTCACACACGAGTGCTCTTATACAAAACTTACTGCGGCTCATCGCCATGTCTGCAGGCAACCTGTATCAGAAGCAGACTTACAAGCCAAGTATGTCAACATACTTTTGGGCGTTGGTGTCTCTCTAGTACTTACAGACAATTTACAGATGATGTACATACCGTTTACAGACAGTGTGCAAAAAACAGATAATATAAAATCATGTCATATATAGACAATATGCACTATACAGACAATGTAAAAGACAGTACATGTTATTTACAGGCAAAGTGCACTATACATAGAATATAAACGACATATTATTTACAGACATATACAGTAAGCACTCCATATACAGTATTGTGCAAAAGTCTTAGGCTACTGTGCAAATTGTTGAAAGCCATGTAACTGAACAGTCAGGAACTTAACATAAGAATAAATGGCTCAAACAAAAAAATATTCAAAAATATTAATATTTACTTTGTCTGCAAAAAGTACTTTGTCTGAAAAAAGAACACAGGTTTGGTTCCAGATTTCATCTCAATGCCACCGGTCTTTGTACGGATTTGAATTCATTGTGATTTAATTTAATGACGTATTGATTGAGCTGTTGATACAGTGCAATACTGGGTTTCCATGAAGAGAGATCTGCAAATGGTGAAGCAACCACACAGACATACATACGTTCACTATTTACTGTGTTACTGTTATTTGTATATATTATAATATTAGCATTGTCTGCTATGCTGCTCATTTAAACAGGTTTTAAATACACATTTCTCAGGTGTCTAAGACTTTTGCATGGTACTATACAAGCAGTCTATACATCATATACAATACAATGCAAACAGCGTACATATTTACAGACCATGCACAATATACTGATTATATAAAGACAACAGTACAAAACGTATATGTGGTGTTGACTCATACACCACAAATCCATTCCCAATATGCATTAGAATGAAATCTGAAATCTGTGGTGTACGAGTAAATGTAAAATACAGAAGCAGCCATGCCATAGCAGATAAGTAAATGATGCTGTTCAGCTATTTATGAGGTTGATGGACTGAGGGCTGTGTCTGGTAGGTATAAAGGGTTCTGTGGCACCTGCCAGAGGGGGGCAAGTTGATAAAGGTTGTGTGCAGGGTACAAGGCCTCTGTAATTATTCCCCTGCCCATTTCCTGGTCCATGAGGAGTGAATTCCTGGAGGGTGGGCAGGGAAATACTTTAGCCATTGCCTAGCTCTGTCATTGGGAGTAACAAAAACATTGTGTAATGCAGCTGTAGCTGAGTTAAACATGCTTAGAAATTCTGTCAGGAATGCTGATTTGATACCACATTTATGTTTAAAAATACATGAGGAGGTACTTAATTTCAATCCTTACACCCTGAAACAAATGAAAATTGAATGTGCAAACTCGATTACATCTGAACAGAAAGTAAAAATGTTTATGTAATTCACAATTTACATACACATGACTTATTTTTTTCATTCATTCATTTTCTGTGACCACTTAATCCTTACTAGGGTCACGGGTACCTGGAGCCTATCCTGGGGTCTACTGGCGCGAAGCAGGGACTCACCTGGGCAGGGTGCCAGTCCACCACAGGGCGTGACTTCTTATTCAATACTCTAATAATTCAGTACAATGTAATTTATTTCGTAACTATCAGCTCTCTTTGAGCTGGAGTACTTTTACCTGGGCTGGTGCTGTAATCTGAATAATTGCTGATTATATTGGTTATTATGATTCAGTATGAACTTATAGTATTCATAGTTTTGCTGAGCAATAATTGTGGAGTGAATTGCTTTCTATAAATCACTGAACTCTGAGCTCTCTCTGTAATAGCAATTTTGCCCAAATCAAGCTCATGATAATGTAATAACAAAACCAGGTAATTGAAAACATCACCTCTTTTTTATTAAGTTGAGGACAAGCCTGACCACTAAAATGAAAATTGACTATGCACAGGTCCTTTATCATTTAAACAGGATTAAGGTAACACTTTTTGCTGAAGGTTTAATTAGAAGGAGAGAGCAAGATAAATATTGACAGTACATCTGACATGACAGTGGGATTTCTGTCTTCTTGTAAAGCATCTGGTGAATAAAGTGATGAGCCCACCTTACCAGCCTAATGCGGTTCTTGCATGCACTGTAGGTTTTTGTGTTTGTTTGGACCCAGATAATTAAATGCTGATATAAATGTCCTTGGCTGTGCTCGATCCTGGATGTCTTAGGTAATTTGAGGGTAATTATACAAGTACCTTATCCTGTACGAAATGTCCAGTTAAATCCCTTATAAATTACACTGCTTTAACAACCCTCAGCTCAAATAGGGTGTAAGTACAGAAGTGTGTGGGCCAGATCATAGTAGTTTAGGGGTTAAATTCTACATAAAGGTGGTGAAATGTGGAATACTGGCAGCATGAACTAATTAAAATTGGGGACGATGATGTGATAAAGTTAATAAATAGCGCAGGCCTTTCCATTAAAGAATGGCTTAGTTTTCAGTTTTTAAAAAAACTTTTCCATTCCACATGCACACTTCTTGTCTGGTTGTCGTGAGATGCAGTGTGAGGTGCCGCTGTCCTCGGTGCTGAAATGCTTCAGTGTAAATGAGGCCTGTGTGTTCGTGAAGTGCCCTGACGTGGACCTGCTGTCATGTGCTGGGTGACCGGCTGCAGAAGCTCAGGCACTGGATTATTAATTATTAATTAGGGGGTCTGCTGTATTCTGGCCTGGGTGTAAGTGCTTTGCTCCCTTTGTCCAAAAGCCATATGCTGTGAACAGTGAGAACATTTTTTTTATTGTTCTTTTGTGTTCTTTTGGGTTTTTTCCCCTATCAATGCTTTTTCAATAGAGATATGTTTTAGCCCAGAGTTTGTTAGAACTGTTTCTGGCAGCTCTCTGCTGCCTAACTCTGTCATCCTCCCTAACTTTGCGAATATGCCTGTCACATTAAAGCATGTGAGCTTAAATCTGAAAGTTGTTCAGCAGTTCCGGTAGAAGTGGAGTTTTGAGCTGCTTAAGACTTTGTTAATGCTCCGTGCCTTTCAGAGGGGATTCGGCAGAGGTGCGGTGACGGGGGCCTCTTTGTGTAATGAAAGTCTGTGAGAGGCTGCAGATTTTTGACTGGAGCAGAAATGCTCGCGTGAAGCGGTTGCGCTGAGCTGGGACAGTGACGCGGCCTGAAGATGTGGAAATAGAATGCAGAGGAATGCAGTAACCAGGTCTTTATTTCCATCTCTTGTCGCAGGTTCCCTCCCAGTTCACTCCATTTCTTTTCTTTCTCTTTCTTTCTTTCTTTCTTTCTTTCTTTCTTTCTTTCTTTCTTTCTTTCTTTCTTTCTCCTTCCCTCTCTTTCACTCTCTCTCTCATCCCCTCTCTTTCTCTCTCTCTCTTTCTCTTTTTTTCCCCTCAACCTCATGGTTGTGTGTGTCGTTGTGTGTTTAAATGTGTGCGAGGTTGTGTGCATGGATGTGTGTATGGATGTGTGTGGTTGTGTGCATGGTTGTGTGTGTGGTTGTGTGCATGGTTGTGTGTGTGGTTGTGTGCGAGATTGTCAGTGGATGTGTGCGAGGTTGTGTGTGGTTGTGTGCAAGATTGTCTGTGGATGTGTGTGAGAGGTTGTGTGTGTGGATGTGTGTGTGTGTGTGGTTGTGTGCGAGGTTGTCTGTGGATCTGTGTGAGAGGTTGTGTGCGAGGTTGTGTGAGGTTGTGTGTGGATGTGTGTGTGTGTGGTTATGTGCGAGGTTGTCTGTGGATTTGTGTGAGAGGTTGTGTGTGGATATGTGCGAGGTTGTGTGTGGTTGTATGTGAGGTTGTGTGTGAGGTTGTGTGTGGATGTGTGTGCAAGGTTGTGTGTGGATGTGATGTGTGTGTGTGTGGTTGTGTGAAAGGTTGTCTGTGGATTTGTGTGAGAGGTTGTGTATGGATCTGTGCGAGGTTGTGTTTGGTTGTATGTGAGGTTGTGTGTGGATGTGTGTGCGAGGTTGTGTGTGGATGTGATGTGTGTGTGTGTGTGTGTGTATGTGTGTGTGAGGTTGTGTGCGAAGTTGTCTGTGGATTTGTGTGAGAGGTTGTGTGTGGATATGTGCGAGGTTTTGTGTGGTTGTATGTGAGGTTGTGTGTGGATGTGATGTGTGTGTGTGTGTGTGTGTGTGTGTGTGAGTAAGTCAGCAGGGTGGCAGGTGTAGTTAAGTTAAAAGACGTGCTGGAACAGCCTCAGCTCTGATGTCAGGAGTAAAGTGCCCAGGCTGTGTCACCCCTCCATCTGTGCATCAGTGTTAAGAGCGGCCCACTTTGGCAATTACACACTCCTCGTCCTCCTGGCTGCTCTGGTGAAAGGTTGCACCTTGACAAATCATAGTGCTCTAAGCACTCTCTCATTCAGTCTGTACAGCCTGGCTCCTTTATGAGTGTGTGTGTGTGTACTGGTGTTCAGATTTTTGTGAGGACTCAAGTTGATAAAAAAACAGGTTAGTACTTGAGAAAGCGTGATCTTTTCACCACAAATTCTGCCTTTTTGGAAAAACTAAAAAGCCATTTAAGTCATTTAATGTTTACTGTCAGTGTGAGGTTTGGGTTCAAGTGTAGCATCACTTGTCTAGTAATTCAGAAGTCAAAGGAAGTAACAAAGGATGAGTATATATTCTCTTTCTGTCTCTCTCTGACTTCTGGCAGCAGTTACACTGAAGTAACGTATTCTATGATCTATTTACTTGAAGTACGTGCCGTGCATCACTTTTTTGAATGGACATTCCATGCTAGTGTTGATCAGTCCTTCGACCATGTTGAGTTGAGTGAGATCATGTGAAAATAGATATGTTTTCTGAGTTCCATACAAAGAAGGTATCATCACATGGTTAAACATATCCTCAGTCTTCACATGATACACTTCAGTTGTAGTGTGAATGTTCACACACTTCTTATCAGGACCGAATGTAGTTTGAGGATGAGACACTCATGATTACTGTAGTTTCAGACTTTCTGGTGCTAAGTTGGTTCACTGTTTAGAGTAGAAGTCCATGATTTGGCCACCATTCCTCCTCTCCCCATGCCTGGTGTGTTCCATGTCCAGCGCTCCGGTTCCGAGTGCGCACCTGGAGCCCACATCAGTCAGCATTCATTCAGCACACAAGCCCAGCCTCATCTTTTAAAGATAGGAACATGAGAGCGAGCAGAGGGAATGAAATGCTGTCTGTTCCAATCCCAAAACCAGGCTGTACACAAAGGCCCGCTGAAACGCGTCTCTCCTCTGAGCCTGTGTGATTTGTTTTTCCCCTCATATTTGACATCACCTGTTGTTTTCCTGAATATTTCAGAAGTGATGCTTTTTTAATAAAGCTCACATTGAAGTGCTTGTCACTTCTTAAGCCGCAGAGGCTTAAAAGCTCAGGAGCGCTGCGTATGTGACTGATTGGCCAGAGAGCGCTGGTTCCTTCTCTCATCAAAAAAAGTAAACCCTGTGAAAACCTCTGCACATATTCCTCTCTGCTTTTACGCAAGTTCTGTTAGTGAGCTGTCAGTGCTCGGAATCATTACTTTTATCATTTCATTGCTGTCGTTAATGTACTTAAAAATAATGACTTTATTCCCTTTTATTCCTCATACAATGTTAGGAGCAACTGTCATTAAAAATAATTTTAAAAAGTTAAAAAAATAAAAAAAATTCCATGTTACACGATGGAAGTCGTGATGACTGATGATGTAAATGCACGGCTTCAGGCTTGCCACACTTTGCAAGCTCATCTCTTATTTAATGTTTTTATTTTCTTATTTTGCTTTTGTTAGACTGCATCTCTCAGGACGTGGTGTATAAGAGCTTGAAGTATTTTAATTGAACAGGGCCTAACTGCTTACATCAGGTTTGGATGTCATTGGACTTTGGGTCAAAAATTGTCATCCGACCTCTCACAGCCTGCCTCACACTTTTTAGTTTTAGATTTCACCCTGCATTTCCCCTATGTTAGTTTTCTGCTTGATTTGATCTTCCTCCCTACTTTCATTGTCTTAAACCAGTTTTGAAGCTGTTGACAGAATTCATCACCAAGTTCCATGAGTACCTACCTCCGAAAAAGCGAGTACATTCATAAAAGTATAGATTAGTGCAGCCAAATTAACATTTATATTTATTTATCAGGCCAAAATATTTTTATAGACAATTTTTATAGGTCTTCCATGTGAAAAAGTTTTACGATGACACCGCTGAAGTAACATCTCATCTCAACCACTCAGCAAAGTAGAAAGTTTGGGATGTTGTTGAATAATGAAAGAACCTTGGCATTAATTGTGGACACTTTTTTTTCCTTTGCTGTTCTGTCAGGTTTAATTCAGCGTTTCAGGGAATGATGTGCTCCAGCTGTAGTTGGAGTATGGAGTTAAACTCTCGGGCTGTATTCAAACGAAAGCACTAATATGTCTCGCTCATGAAAGGTATGGTGTGTTTCTCAGGGCTGCTGTCAAGTGTTCTGTGATGGTGTGTGTGGTCTCTGGAGTGTTAGGATGGACGGTTAATAAAGCCTCTCTTTTCTCAAGATGCCCTGCTATCTCTTCAACACCAGACGCTAGCAGGATGAAAACAAACCAAACCCTGCATGTCCCCCCCCCCTTCTCTCTGTCTCTCTCTGTCTGTCTGTCTCTCTGTCTGTCTGTCTCTCTCTGTCTCTCTGTCTGTCTCTCTCTGTCTGTCTCTCTCTGTCTGTCTCTCTCTGTCTGTCTCTCTCTGTCTCTCTCTCTGTCTCTCTCTCTGTCTCTCTCTCTGTCTCTCTCTCTGTCTCTCTCTCTTTCTCTCTCTCTGTCTCTCTCTCTGTCTTTCTCTCTGTCTCTCGGTCTGTCTCTCTCTGTGTCTCTCTCTGTCTCTCTCTCTGTCTCTCTCTGTCTCTCTCTCTCTGTCTCTCGCTGTCTCTCTCTCTCTCTCTCTGTCTCTCTCACTCTTACTCTCTGTATTTCCCCCTCTCTCTCGCTCTGCCCACTTAAATGCTCTCTACCCAGATCTCTACATGTTTATCCTCACCTCTCATCTCTTTCTTGCTTCTCTGTTTTCTCTGTCATGCAGATTAATCTAGAAATCCTGTCAGCGTCAAAATATCATGTTTTTAAACACAATGAGATACTGATATATAAAGTCTGTTATCTCCTGGTCCAGATCATTGGTCTGGGTGTGTGTTTGACATATGTAAGCTTTGGCTGGACAGTGTGTGCCCACACACAGCTGTGCTAACACTGCAGATAGTGCTTCACCACCTAGTTCAGCCTGCAGCGCTGAAATTGCCAGGCCAGATTATATTGAAATGGCCAAAACTACATCTCTGAAAATGAATGTACAATGTGACTGTACAGAAAAGAAAAAAAAATATTTCGTTGCTTTGCAGCCTGAAATGATGACAAACTGTTTTTCCAGATATATTTACTCAATACAGCTTATAACAAGTGAAAGAAATGATTGCAAAAGTTCAGAAAATAGAACAGAACAGTACTTTGACTTTGCAGAGATACCTCTCTAGACTGTGACATTTTGTCCACTCTTCTTTACTGTTAAAGCTCAGATTGGATGGTGACTGTTGGTGGGCTGGATTCCTCAGATTTTCAATAGGGTTTATGTCTGGACTAGGCCACTCAAAGACCTTCACCTTTTTCACCTTCAGCCACTGTGTGATCAATTTTGCAGTGTTTTTTGTCATGGTGATGTTGAAAGGTTCTACCTTCTACCTACTCACATCCTTCTGGCAGAGGGCCGCAGGTTTTTCCTCAAGAATTTGACCGTACTTTGCACCATCCAGTTTTGCTTCTGTCCTGACAAGTGCCCCAGTCCCTCTTCCAGAGAAACACCCCACAGCAGGATGCCACCACCTCCATACTTTACTGTAGGCATGGTGTTCTTTGGATGGGGAGCTGTATTGGCTTTCTGCCGGATCGTTTTGGTGTTGAGGCCAAAAAGTTGATTTTGGTCTCATCTGACCATGACTCCTCATTCCACTTGGCCTCAGAATTTTCAAGGTAGGTTTTGGCAAAGCTCAATCGAGACTTAATGCGGACTTTGTTTAGGAGTGGCTTATTTATCGCAACCCTGCCATACAAACTGCATTTGTTGGAGCGGTTGCAAATGCACATTACCACTCTTTGCCACAAATTTATATAACTGCTTCAAAGTTGAATTTCTTAGGTCTCTTTGTAGTCTCTCTCACCTCTCATCTTAATTTATAGACCTGTATCCATCTCCTGACTTTTTCCTGCTCCTCAGGTCTTTTGACAGTGCCTTGCCACCCATAGTTGATTGATTGCTTTCATTTGTACTACCAAGCACTGGAATGCTACATAGATGGATGTTTAATAAAAACAATTACAGTTGATCACACACAGAAGCCAATGTTCTTGTTGTGCAGTGGAGAAGGTGATTTGCTACACCTGATTTGAGTTTACATTCCGAGGCCTGTCCATTGCTAAAAGCACCTACAGTGAGAAAAGGGGAGCATCAGAATTGGACCATGGAAGATTTGATTAATCACATTTTCCTTTAAATCGTGTTTGATGGCTAGATGCATGTGTGTCACTTACCCAGCAGAGGAGATGGTACCTAGATGTACTATGAGAAGAAGGGAAACCAGTGGAAACAGTGTGATGCTCTGGCCAGTGTTCTGCTGGGAAAACTGGTATTTATTTGATTGTTACTTTGTAAACATTGTAAACATTGGCTACAGTATTCCATGTCTTTCAATAGGGTAAGCACAATTTCAGGAGTCCATGTCTTAGCTGGTCACTGCTGTTTTAGCTGCGTGGGGGTGTGCCTACACAATTAAGCAGGTAGTTTTAATGTAGGCGTAAATATGTGTTAAAATGATTTCAGTGCTGTTAACATTTCATCAGTCAGGCCTGCTCTGAACCCTGCTCTTCTATGACCTTCATGGTGTGGAAGAGCAGTGCCAGGTCCCGCTGTGCTGGTCCGCGCTCGCTCCATGAACACAGATGAAAAATTCAGCGGCCTCCCGGAGCGCCGCAAGCAGCGTGTCCCTCCAGCACTCACAGATTGAAGCTGACCTCAACACTGCTTATGGATTCATGGGCAGAAAGAGAATGGCAGAGGAGGCCAAATCAAACGCGACAGGCACCGAACGAGCCCGAGCCCGAGTCTGAGTCTCCCAGCCACTCGTTATAGCACACACCATTAACCAATGAGAGACAGAGGGACGGAAAGAGGGGACGCAAAAGCATTGTACACCACCTGGCTTCAAGTTCAGACAAGCACCCACCCCCCTCCCTGAACCCTAAAATTCCCTTCCCTCCACAGCCCCCTTTTCAATTTTCCTGCAGAATATTAATCTTTAATAGGGTAATAATTGTGGTAGCATATTTGCTGTCACCCACCATTAGGCCAGATTAATTAGGCCATTTAGTTTAGCTTAAGAAAGTGTCGGCCATGAAGAATGGTGCGTGTGAAAGCAGAAGGATGTGATCAGCACAAGCTGCTCTGTCCCGTGTGCAATCGCTTTCTCTCAGCCTCCTGTCCCTCAGCTCATCACACTCGTGGCTGACACTTTCACGCCCATATAACACTGCTGCTGTCGGAAAACTCAAACAGTATAAGCAAAAAAGATTTGAATATCTAACATAGCTTGTTATTATGGACAGTTTCCATAGGTCCAAAACACAGGCATTGTTTTCAAATGATGCAAATATTAAATAAATGGTATGAAATGTACACAAATTTTCTTATGACTATGACATACTCAGTGATTGCTTATAACCCCCAGTAATGGTAAAATTAATTTGCAGCTGACCCATCCTTAATTGTTTTAGGTATTTCATTCAAACCATTGCAAAACACTAGTGCAGTAAACCAGGAGCACCTGACACGCCCCTTTGTCCTCCTTCTGATGATTTATGTTTGGGCACGGCACTGAGTTGCAGAGGCTCATTCCGTTCAGGGACATCTGATTGCCTTACTAAGCGCCATGCCCAACCATAAACAACCAGCACGAGGATGAGGAGGCGTGGCGGACGAGGCCCGGATGCCACAAAAGCAAAAAAAATGCGGAAGATATCTGCAGTTTCCGCAGACACTTATTTGTTTGGTTCTCAGAAAAAAATCAGCGATTTGCAACTGCTTATTGATTTATTGTATTACTAGTTGGGGTGGTAGTATGTCACCTTCATAGTGTGACCTGTCTTCCCTAATGATTCACACACATCCGGACAACACAGCCTCTTGTGATTGCTCATCCCTATTTTTAGTCATGCCTTTACATCTCTGCGCACACATGTTCAACACAAGGAGGTTTTAAAACTTAACAATGTAAACCACTGCCTGGTAAGTTGGTGATGGCTGCCTGGCTAGTTTGCTAGGTCTGGCAGATGTATCTACTTTGTTAAAACTGGAAATAAAATGTTGTGTCTGCCTAACACCTACAAATGTCCAAATAAGGTTGCCAGACATTTAATTGTTTGCTTGAGTTTCACTCCAAAGGCATTCAGTTTGTCTAAAGAGTGTTGCTCAAGCCCTCTCACTAGGCATGGGCCGGTATAAGATTCTGACGGTATGATAACCTTGGATAAAAATATCACGGTATCACGGTATTGTAATT
>JBBPCY010000002.1:21976703-22010844 GCA_037974405.1 Brachyalestes nurse | reverse complement strand
TGTGGAGCGGTGGGGCATTAGTTCCTCAGAACACATTTACAAAAGTAACAGTAAATAAATCAGTCTGTTCCTTTAGCGCACCTATCGTAGGAACGGTATAATTTTTTCAAACTGTGACTTTTTCAAACCGCAGTAAACCTTGAAACCGGTTATCATCCCATGTCTACCTTTCACTACATTTCTCTCTCTCAACCCTGTCTAACACTACACTGAGCTGTGTTAGAGACATCAAACATGTATAAAAATGGCAATAAAGAAAAGAACCTGATCTTATCTCAGCAACAAGGATGAGTTTAACAAACAAAACATCAGATGCCAATCACTGTATTCTAGATATGAATTATTACTTACATATTTGCATTTGGCTCACAAGTAATCATGTTACAGATTGATACAGATTTTAATAAATGCAATTATACTGAAGCACATATAATATACCCAAGTGATATATAACGTGCAAGTTAATGTTAAATAAAAAGTAAAATGAAGGCAAAAGCTGACCAACACCCCCACCAGTCCCCATTTTACCATTTACTTCAGTTGCTTTCTTACAAGGTTCTGTGAATGACAATTCTGTTAACAGCACAGGCTTCTTGTAACAATATGAACATTCAATTCATGTAACATTCATGTTCTGTCCTTTTTTGAGCTGTGGTTTCTCTTGCTTTGAGGTGTCGAAGTGTTGGAGCATTGCCGGGTCCTTTTCCCTCTGTGATCATCCACCTGCCAAACTCCATGTGTGTTCGTAAGCTGCTATCACCGCAGAGCATGCTGGTCTACCAAGCGCTCGTTCTGTGCAGTTCTGAGAGGAACCCACTTTTAGCCTGTTTGGGCTCCTAGCCGCTCGCTGTAGCTGCCTGATTGCTTTGAGTGATTTGCATCTTGTGAAATTGCAGACAATTGTTTATTGCCATTGAGGTTTGCATTTAATTACTTTCCTTCATTGGTGGACAGTGATAAAGTGGTTTGTGAAAGTACGCAGGGGTTCTGCGCTCTCGTCGTTTTGTATTGAGGCTGCTGAGATGTTGATTAATCTCTTTCACTCGCGTCTCTAAATGCATGCAAACTAAAGCAGCCTCAGGCAGTGAGGGACAGCGCACTCATACGTTCCCAAAGTAGCGCAGAACTGGAGGACTTTGCCTTTGAGTTCTCCTTGATCAGTGCCAGTGATTAGTTGGCCCATTTGGAGCAGGGCTGGCCTGTACCATTCAGCCGCCTGCCGGGCATTTCCAGCCGAAGCAGGGGGCAAAGTGCGGTCTCTGAGGTCTTTTAAAGCTTACTGATTGCAACGTTCCATCTTTTTAATGTCCAAAAGTCTGTATTGTTCAAGTTCTTAACATATACATGCTATAAAAATAGGCAGAATTTCTTTCCTTCCAATCTGCGGTTTTTTTGGGGGTTAGAACTTCCAGAATTATTCCCTCTTCTCACAGTGCAGAAATGAAAAATGAAATAATAAACCTCATGGTCTATAATTCTGTCAGCCAGTTTAAATTTTATACCTCTCCTCATTTAACAAGAGGAAAATTTCCAGTAAGGTTTTATTAACAGTTATTTTACAGTCTGTATGTGATTCCACTTTGATTAGTTGATCACTTGAATCATGAAAATACTCCATCATTTAAATCCTCCTACTGGCCTCTCTTGCCGTGAGAAAGAGTCAGAAAGACGGCTTCATTTATATGCATTTTTGCCGCATAGTGTTTTTATATGAATTTTAAATCTTTCTAGTTTGTCCTACGTCGACCTACTTTATATGTTTCCAAAAGTATGTTTGAATCTTTTAAAAGCTTTGCATGGTTTGTTACTGTTCAATGAGGTCAGTTATCAATAATTCATTCATTCATTCATTCATTCATTCATTCATTTAAAACCTAATAACTCCGTAATCAGTGCTTTAAAGGGTTATCACTACACCTGTTATTGGGGAAATAATGTCTAAATTGGTTTTATCTACATGCTCCAGCTGTGTCTGACCTCCTGAAAAAGATCTGTAATATAATGTGTGCTGTGTATTTTTTACTGTAGGCAATGCAGAATCTGTGTCATGAGGGACTAAAAGCCTGTTGTTGTCAATAGCAGTATTTTTCCCGCAGGGCAGTTGAAAATGAAGTCCAATCGAATGGATATTAAAGTCACAATAGACTGCTTCTGCTATTACGACATGTCAGCCGCGGCTCCCACACACACTCCTCCCTCTTTCTCACCAAGATTACTCTACTGCTGAATATTTATGTACTTACTGTAGGCTTAACCTCACAGTCGGCGCAGCTCTATTTCACTCCTCTTTTCTCCTCTTTTTGCTCCATCACTGCTGCTCTTAGGAACCCTTCTCTGAAGCTGAGGCTGGCCAGTGCACTGGCATGCGTGTGCATGTTTTATCAAGAGTAATGGTGATCTGTTTCCTCTCTCTTTCTTTTTCTTTCTCTCTCTTTCCTCTCTCTCTCTCTCTCTCTCTTGCAGGAATAGCTGGGGTGCGGCAGGCTCGGGGGCAGCAGAAGCTCTTCACCATGGATGTGGATGAGGAGGAGAACATGAGTGAGTATTTGTGTATGTAACAACATGCGCACACACTCGCTCACTCACTCACTCACTCACTCACTCACTCACTCACTCACTCACTCACTCACTCACGGTTTTATACACAAACCTATAATACCTGTACTTATTTTTTCAGCACACACAGCTCCATTTATCTCCATAGTACTCTCATGGATGCATAATCTAAACCAATAAATGCACACATTTATTGCATTACTGCAGATACACAATCATGATCTATACACCTTTAATCATGGCTTTTAATTAATCAAAATAATATTGTTTTCACTCATATTTCTCAACCAAAATACCATGTTCACATATAATCCAATAGGAAGGCACTTACTTTTAAAAAGTGCTGTTGCCAGGACTTTACATTACATTGGAAGGGTTTCCTCTATCAGCAGTATCCTTGTGAGGTATTCCATCAAATATTATACTCATTATATAGTTATTTTATAAAAATAAAAAAGTTCAAGTCATGTATGGCATAAATGGGAAAAATCTTAATTTGGGAAAATAAAATATTTAAAAATAGATTAAAACATTTGCTTTGTAAATGTGTTATCTTTTGTGGAAGCCCAGTAGAAATTTAAACCTGGCACTGCAAGGTAAAACATAAACAGTTACTTTTAATGTAAGTTGCATAAAAATCTTAATCTGGCAACCCTTTATGGGTTGCGGTGCTGTTTGAGTGTGTGAGTGGTGAGCAGTGGAGGAGAGGAGAGAAAACATGACCATCTTTTGAACCATCATCTTCAGAAAGGGAACATTTTGATCTTGTTATTGTCAATGAACTCACTTTATTGTCAATGAACTCACAATATGCTGCTCCAGACAGCAGCTAACCATCAAACATTCATTTATTCCCAGAAGCAATTACAATGGAGAGCACACTAGAAATACACTTTTTAATATATATAGTTTGGAATTGAGTCTCATAAACTGATGTGAAGGACTCTCAGCTGCTTGTTGCATTTAGCTTAATGAACAAGCCACAGAAGTGCATGGTTTCATAAAAGTTTAAAACATACTGATTATTCGATGGGCATGGACATTATCTATATATATCGAGTAATGAAATTTATCCCAAATTATGATTTATTTGTCCACTTCTTTTTCAAAGTTGAAATGTGACATCTACCATTGTTAGGTCACAGCTTAAATGGAGGGCAGTGTGCTATTGGAAATTGGCCTTGTGAGTTTCAGAAATGCAAAAAGCAGTTAATGAAAGGCGTTCTTTTGTCTGGTGGACATAATGGTAATGCTTTCTCTGAACACAGCACTGCCGTTTCCATTACAGCTGGAAAACTAAGTTGTTGACTAGTTGTGTCCGCCATCCACTTACTCGACTGGCACTCAGCCCTTCCTCTTATGACCTGTACAGTCACATGGTGTTCTAGGCAGTGCATTTGCTATACAAACAGAATGCCTAGTCTGACTATAGACTATATATGGCCTTATATATCCTTGTGCACATTCCCACAACATAAAGATGTGCTCCATAACCCCCCCCCCCCACATACACACACACCTACACTAAATGGACAAAAGTATTGGGGCTCCTGACCATTACACCAACAGGGACTTTAATGACATTGCATTCAAGTACATAGACTTTAGTATGAAGTTGATCCCACTTTTGCAGCTATAACAGCTTTCACTCTTCTTGGCAGGCTTTCTACAAGATTTCGGAGAGTTTCTGTGGGGAATTTGTGCCCAGTAATTGTGCAGAGCAATTATGAGGCCAGTCAAGTTCCTCCACGCTGAACTCATCCAACCATCTTTATGGAGCTTTCTTTCTGCACAGTCATGTCTAAACTGTGTACACAAACTTGGAAGTTGTCCAAAATGTCTTGGTATGCTGAAGCATTAAGGTTAACCTTCGCTGGAAGTAAGGTGCCTAGCCCAAACCCTGAAAAACAGGGGTGCCCCAATACATTTGCCAAATGGTGTAGACAACCCATTCACAGTACATCATCTACTTAGATTTCCAAAACTCCAACAGCTTCATCCAAACACTACAGATTTCCAGAACAAACCTATCATCTGCCCAGTTTGGTCTTTATAAGCTCTCAGCTAACCTAAAACAGCCCAGACCTAAAACATGGTTTTTGGGGAAAAGAAACTGTAGAATTCCAGCGCTCTAGCTCTATTGTTCAGTTAATTAAACATTCAGATTCTACATCTCCTAGACTTGGAGCACATCCCATTGATATCACCCACTAGTCGAGAATTCTCCCGAGTCATCCTCACACAATTGGAGTTAATTGATATTTGGGCAGATTTTGATCAAAAGGCTTGAGGAATAGATGACAACATTCATTTAGAGCCTTTGGGGCTGTTGGCTTTATTCAGCACTACTATGAATGGAAGTGTGTGTATTAGTAAGATGGCAGCCAGGAAGAACCGTTAACCCAGGAGAAATGGAGCTCTCCTTTGTCCCGTCACTTACAGGCTTCTCCCGAAAACCGCTTTCAATGGCATGCAAGGTCATTTATTACCACCTCAATGCAGAGACACCAGTTTCTTATTTAGATTTTGTGTGGATAAGCATGCCTTGATATTCCAGAGCTTTTCTCATTCACTCTGCTTATGGTTCAGAGAGAATGCCCTGCTCTGTTTGATCCGGTTTCCTATTTGCTATCTAGTGAAATAGATCTGGAATTAGGTCTGAAATATGTAGATGATATTTTTAAAAAGGTGTATTCATACAATACTGTGCAAGAGTCGAAATTCCATGAATTCATGTGTCTGGGTGTTTACTTAACCATTTCTAGACCTCTTCTTGTGGAAGCTCAGTATAACTTGTTGTTACTATTTAATCAATTAGTCAGTACTTTATTAAATTTAATCAGGTGAGCTTTAATCACAAATCCCTGCAATGGTTGAAGGCATCGAGGAGAAATCTGTGCCCAAGCCTGTGTTCTTCTGACCAGCTCACAAAAAAATGAAACGAATGTCTAGAATATCTACAGTATAGCTGCATAGATAAGTACATATTTTTAGACAAATAAGTAGCTGGTTCTAAAAATATAGATACACACTGAGGGTGAAAGGCTTTAGCAACAGAAAGCCATGCTGGAGTGGAGAATTTTGTTTTTGAAAGGTAAAAAGCAGTAAATGGGTGTTTCTGGAAGCACCAAAATCTGCATTAAGGCTTACTTCAGTACAATATTTAGTTATTAACATTGACACTTTTCCATGGAACTTTTTTCTAGTGAGAAAACGGATTGATATGCTGCTGATGTTATATTGTTTACAGGTTTCAATTAGGTATCCTAACCAGTTTATGATTTTTTTCTGCTTACGAGTCAATGCTGTATGTTACCAATTAGTCTTTGTTGATTTAAAGTGCGTGTTTTGTCACGGTATGGAAGAGTGTAGCACATCTGTGTGATATCAGTGTTCTGCTCTGTCATTATTATGAGCCCAGTCCAGTTCCCATATGTGTGTTTTTGAAGGTTTTCAGGAAGGCTGGATTATTTGTTTGTGTGTGGCATGAATATGTGGGTGTGTATACAACTCTCTCACTGTACAGAAGGGACTTTGACTAGAGGAGATAATTAGCAGTCCTTCAGCATAGCTGATGTCTTTTTAGTGTGCCCTGAAAGTCTGGAGTGTGCTGGATAGAGTATTTTTGATAGGTTATTTTACAATCAGCATCTCTGTAATGGACATACTGCTGATATTTAGTACTACCGATGTTTTGTTAATTTACCCAGTCGTACACTGTAATGTGACATACACTATATGGGCAAAAGTGTTGGGAGACCTGACCATTACAGCAACAAAGATTTTAATTACATTGCATTCAAATACCTAGACTTTAATAATATGGAGTTGGTCCCCCTTTACAGCTACAACAGCTTTCACCCTTCTCAGAAGATTTTGGAGTTTCTGTGGCAATTTGTGCCCATTCATTCTGTAATAGAGCATTTATAAGGTCAGGTACTAATGTTGGATGAGAAGGCCTGGCTCGCAATCTCCGTTGCAGTTTATCCCAAAGTTGTTGGATGGGATTGAGGTCAGGGCTCTGTGTGGACCAGTCAAGTTCTTCCACACCGAACTCACCCAGCCATGTCTTTATGGAGCTTGCTTTGTGCACTGGGACAGTCATGCTGGAATAGAAAAGGTTAGAGGAATAGAAAACTGGGTCCACAAAATTGGAAGCATGGCGTTGTCCAAAATGTCTTGGTATGCTGTTAAGATTGTCCTTCATTGGAGGTAAGGACCACCTGAATTCAGTAATCAGGATGTGTGTCCCAATACATTTGTCCATATAGTGTAATAGAAAGCATACATGTCCACGTTCGGGCATTGAAATGTAATGGCTGTTGCAATTGCGTGTTCAGAGTGTTAGTTTACAACAAATATAAAATACAAGACATATATTACGGCACCTATAAAACATATAATAGGGCGACAGCATAAGTAAAGTTAGTAACTGAAGAAATTAAATTAGACAGAAAATGCAGCTATTTTTTTACTTAACCCCTTAAGGAGACATATCTGTTGTCTCTGAAGATAGTTGTATGATTTTTTTCAGACGTTGTGCCCTTTCTGTTGTTTCTAGTCTCTGTTCTCTGTTGGACAAAAGTGCTCTAATCTTTGACTTAAAGAAATGGTTCAGCACAAACTCAGATTTACACAGCTCTCCACTTACCCCAGATGTAGTTAATCACCCAAGACAAATGTGGTGCTTTGTTCACTTTTAGAGCCTGCAGTGAGTCATACTGTGCCCTAAACCACATCAATAAGTCTGTGCCACTTTAACGAAGAGCTCCATGCAGTCTGAAGGAGTTAGACATGCATTTACAAAAACTATTTGGGTGACAATTGACTTCCAGTGTTTGTGAGCACCAATAGCATCAACACCAAACATGTCACGGCTGATCTGTTAAATCTAGGGTAAGTGGGAAAAATGTGAAAAATACAACTTTTCCTTTGAAGATTGAAGCATCCTGTCAGGATTCTTAATCTCATAGCCTGTACTTATTAAGCTTAATGAGACAAATAGGTCTCTTCTTCTCAGAGCACATTGCTTTCTTTCGCAGTGGAACCTATATACACGTTTTTATAGGCCTAAAACTAGTTTAAGGACTTTGCGCTCCGCTTTCTTTCTTTTGGGATGTGTCCTCCATTTTAAAATGCACAGGCTTGATGATGAATATTGGCTTCTTTTGCAAAACGAAAGGTTCGATGTTGTTTTGAAGTGGATGGAGGGCCCAGAGGAGCATCTACAGACGTTAGATCTTTAGGAGTCAGTGTTTTCTCCGCTCCCTGAGCAGCATATCTGGGGCAGACACACAGCTTCACTCTGTTGCATCAACATGTATTTTTGACAAGAGAAAGCTTTTGGTTTACCCCACTGAAGCAGATGTCAAATTCCACAGATTAGATAAGTTGATGAGATCTCATTTAGGAACGTATGTGTGCGCGTGTGTGTGTGGGCGTATGCATCGTGAAGGGAGTTAAAGAAAGAAAAAAGTTTCTTTTCTAAGAAACTGTGATGTTTTGTGTGCTTTTTCTCTCCCTTTCTTTCTCTCTCTATCTGTTGTTCTGTCTATCTTTACTTTAATATTCCTCTCTATCCATTGCCTTGTTCCCCGTGTGATCCTGCAGCGCTTTCCTCCCCGACCCTGTCTTGTTCCTCTACTTCATGAACGCTTCTCTCTCTCCCTGAGCGCCGAAAGGAGTAACCTAGCGAGCTTTTGCTGCAGGATGTTATAAATGAAAATTTAGCCAAAGTTCCATCAACTTTGTCAACAGGGCATGATGATGTGTGTTCCACATATGATGTGCTCTCGTATCGGCCCGTTCAGAACCACTGCTGAGGTTCAGCGATGTCCGACAGACAGATATAAATGCTCAAGCTTAAATTAACTCGAACTTTATCCAATATAGTGCAGAAAGTTTGAAGTTTAACCAACTTTTCTAATTTTCAGCTTGTACACGTTAATTGACTGACATCATGCATTAACATGTTAATTGGTCCTAATTCAAATACTTAGACAGAGAGGGTTTTCTGGAACCTTTTGCATATCTCTGCTTTTCTCTGAGTGTACACTTTAGAATAGTAAATAAAAAGCATATATTGTTAGAGACTCAACTGTATTGATGCAGTAGAAGTGACAGATTTTTCTAAAATTCGTAAGAGTGTTTCTAGTTAAAGTTGAGTAGCTGTAATCATTCAGCTTATACTTCATCTTTCCTAATAGTGTTATTCTCTTTGTTACTATAAAAAGAGCTACTTTGGCACTATATAGGCACCAACATGTCTGTTACTATTATGCTCTAATTCCTCAGCATCAATAAAAAGGAACACACATCACTTGTTCAGTTACAAAGAAAGATAAAGGAATCTATAAATTTTACATTTACAAGATCCTGCAACGAAGGCGTTGTAAGTTACTCTTTCTGGGCATCGCAGGTTCCTGCAGCACCGACGTCAAGGAAAACCGCAACCTGGACAACGTCTCCTCCAAAGAGGGGACGGGCATGCCTGAGCAGCTCCCCAATGGCGGCGGAGGAGGGGGGCGTAAACGCCCCTTGGAGGAGGGCAATAACGGTCATGCGCACCCCAAATTCAGGCCCAAGAAGCGAAAGAAAACTCCGGGGCCCGTTCTGCCCAAGAACGCCCTGATGCAGCTGAACGAGATCAAGCCAGGCCTGCAGTACAAGCTGCTGTCTCAGACAGGCCCAGTGCACGCTCCTGTCTTTGTTATGACCGTGGAAGTGAACGGGCAGCTCTTTGAGGGATCGGGCCCCACCAAGAAAAAGGCCAAACTGAACGCGGCTGAGAAGGCACTTCGCTCCTTTGTCCAGTTCCCCAATGCTTCTGAAGCGCACCTGGCAATGGGTCGCACACTGACCGTCAACACGGACTTCACCTCAGACCAGGCCGACTTCCCGGACATGCTCTTCAATGGCTTTGAGACACCCGCACCACCCGAGGACCCCTTTTACCTGGGCTCTAATGGGAACGGCTCCTTAAACCCCCTGGGGGAGTACCCAGTGCCCCCCGCAGCGGGCAGCAACAGTCTCGCACAGGCCCCACTGCCTCCTCCCTCCACCTTCAGCTCATCCTCCAGTGGCAAGAACCCCGTCATGATCCTTAACGAGTTACGGCCGGGTCTCAAGTACGAGTTTGTGTCGGAGAGTGGCGAGAGCCATGCCAAGAACTTTGTAATGTCTGTGACAGTGGACTCGCAGACCTTTGAGGGTTCGGGCAGGAACAAGAAACTGGCAAAGGCCCGAGCCGCTCAGGCCGCCTTATCAGCCCTTTTCAACATGCAGCTGGACCAAACGCCGTCCCGCCAGCCCATCCCCAGAGAGGGCCTGCAGCTGCACCTGCCCCAGGTACGAGTCACTTTTAGACGAATGCCAAAAAACTTTCTGATGCTTTTTTCAAACTTTCACTGTAAGCATGTAAACATGTGGTTTATCTAAGTCACTTTGGACAGGTCTGTTCATCATTAAAATTTGACACAATTTGACATAGGGAGTTAGAAGTTTCAAATTGTGTATAAAAAGAAAGCAAAATATTAAAACATTAAAAATGCTGTTCATCGTTTTATGAGTAGGGGCTAAGCACCAAAGCTGCAAGGGACCTGTTGTAATTTTTAGAATTTTTCACTATTATACTTTCCTGCAAAAAAGCTTAAATTTATCTTAAATCTGACACATTGATAGAGGACAGCCTAAAATATCCAGGCACTGAATTTAGGGTCAGTCTGTTAATCTGTACCATCATTAACAAACCAAATTTTAAGGTATGTTTTTACTTCTAGTTCTTGAACTGTTTGTCCTCTGTTTCTGTTTTTTTCCCCCCTGAATCCTTGGGTCATTTTTTTTTCTGACATTTTGAATTTTTTGAAAAACCTACTTTAACAGTGTAGTTCTAGGCAGTTGATCCTATCACCACCAAGGTGGTGATATTCTCTGCATAGAGTTCTGAACTTTGCAAATTGCTGTTGTCTAATCAAATTTGATCGAGAGAACACCAAAACATGAGGTGAGCGATATGTTAGAAGTGCTTGTTTGGAGTCATGCCAAATTTGTAAACTTCTTTGCCAGGGAGAATATTGGTTATCCACCAAAATTATTGAAATTTGGCCATATCACAAAAACTAAAAATGTCAAATGGTGATTACTTTGGGACCAAAGTCTATGTTTCAACTAGATTTCTTCTGCATCATCACAGTAAGGGACCATCACTAGGAAGCTAAACCCCTCTGTGTTGTTTTTTAATTTTTTTTTTCTCAATGTTTTCTATGTCAGGCCATAGAAGCCATTTCGAACCACTTGTCCTAGAGTCAATCCTTATGTATGCTGAATCAATGATGAGTTCACTTTATAAGATTTTTGGGGGAAAAAACATATTTGGAACATATTTGAATAAGCTAGATCTAGTTCGCCTACAATATAATCATCAATTGTGGCATGATTCCTCAAGAGCAGGATCTGACGGTGGGTGTCAACGTGTCTGTTTATAGTGTGACTGGGGTTGTTCTGTTCAGTTTAGCTTTTGGCTACTTCTTTGGGTGCTTGGCCCTTTCATTGCTGCCTTTTTATTACTTTATTAATTCCACATCATTATTTTTTTGCTCTGCGTATTCCACGAATGCCAAAAATAAATCAGCCTTACACATACACACAGTCTCTGTGGTGCATTTTATTATGGCTTTATTGTTTATGTCAGAAAAGTAGGGCTGATGGATATCTGTTTATCTGTTTTTCAACCCCTACTACGCCTCTCTTGTACTTACTATCTATAGATTTTCGAAGAGATGCATTACTTATTTATAGGTATGTACCAGCTACGCTCTGGTTAGAAGAGGTTATTCATAGCCTGGGGGAAAACAGACTCAACAGTACAAATGCAATCTGAATTCGAAATTTGAATACATTTTTTAAATTGAATGAAGTTTTAGGTTCACAAAACTTTTTTTCCCTGGAACTTTCCAGTACGATAAAACTTGCCTGTTGAACTAAATCTAACCTTGTGAACAGTTTTATTTTATCCCTCTCCACCTCCCTGATCAGACGGTTAGATAGGGCGTAGCCGTATCGGACGTCTAAAGATTAGCTAACTGATCCAAAGAAATGAGGAATCAGTCTCTCAGCCTATAGTATTTGATTAATGGTGCTGAACTCTGAGGAGACTTGTCAAAGATAAGTTCTTTATCAAAGACTTTGTGATTGATTCTTAAACACAATGGCATAACTGAATGCCTATCTTCATTAAGGCCTGAAGCCTAATTGAAAAGGAAGATGGATGATAAAAAGGCGATGAAATGGAGCAGGTGGTTTAAAGAAGCGGTGTCCCGTTTGTTTGTGGAGGGGAAAAAACAGCTATTTACACCTTTCCTAAACCTTTTGTTAATCCTGCTTTGAGATAAGGCCAGGGACCCAGGCCGACCCAATCTTAATTAACATCTCCCTCTGAACCGTGTCAAAACAAGAGCGTTTAGCTGTAGTCTGGCTGCTGCCTGTCTGCTGAAGAGCAGTGCTGTCAGGTTCCCTTTCTGGCACTGATGCCTCGTGGACCGCTCGCGTGCCTGACAGGCTCAGAGCCGAAAACACGGCGCTCTATTAGCAGAACACTCCCCACCCCTCCACCACCCCGCCCAAACCGCAGGATTTAACATGCTGTCAGTCCAGCTTTGTGCAGCGGCCGGGACGCGTGGGTAAATTTGTTTTAGGTAGATGGCGAGAAGGTGGCTAGGATGAAAGCTATTAGTAGAACGAGGCGTCTGTCATCAGTCGACTGATTGCACCAGTCATGCGGAAGTCATGCTCGATGAAATGGCGGTCTGTCAAAACGAAAACATGCCATTTATTTTGTGCCCTTTTTTTTTTTTTATCTCTCTTGCAAGTCTGGCCTCACTCTCTTTGTGCAGCTGTTCTCGCCTTATCGGCCTGTCACTGGTTTGTTTAATTCAACCTCTCGCTCTCGAGGCGTGATATGGCAGTGTGTAATTGGCCAGTGAATGTGCAGTCTGTTAATATTTATTTAATGTACCTTCAGATGAAAGGTGCCCCCTATTGCTCAGTGGGGAAATGAATGGAAGTCTGAGCGCTGGTAATAGCGTGCTTGATTTCCAGGATGAAAGCGTTCCTTCTGTTTTGAAGGGTTTCATTCTCTTCTACTGCACAGAAAGTCAAGTCGCTCTCCTGACTTTCCAGCTCACATTAGCTGTCTACCGCTGAGTGATTCTGAAGTACTGGGGGCGCAATGTTGGACTAATGTCTCTAATTTGTGCCCATTCAACCACTGACTTTTCACTGGCATAATCATTTTCCACCATATTAGCAGAGGAGAATGGGGTGTAAGATAAAAGACACTGTCAGGAAGAAAGAAATGCCTTGGCAAGCTCTAAGCAAGTGATAGCAAATTAGCAAGGATAGCCCACAATTGTGTTAGGAGAAACTGACAATGCTCACCTGAAAGCTCGGAGATCAGTTCAGTTTGTTTACATTACTTCTCTGTTCAGTTCACTTGTCAATCAACCAGAGGTGCTTAAAGCCAGACCTTGTTATACATGAAACTCTTCGTACTTTCCTATGTGGGTTCAAACTGCTTTGTATTCTCACAGGTTCTAGCGGACGCCGTCTCTCGTCTTGTGGTGGACAAGTTCAGCGAGCTCACAGACAACTTCACATCCCCTCACGCACGGCGGAAAGTTCTGGCTGGGGTTGTCATGACAACAGGTAGGCTGTGCCTCCATGCTCCGTCAAACACATGAGCCCAGATCTTTCCCCGTTCTCTCTGAGGAACTGTTTCTCGGGCTGTGTTCATACAACCTGCCTTTAGGCGACTGTTGATCTTTACGCATCTCCTGAAAGTCTATATGAGGTTCATTTGAAGTTGGTCTCATGAACGCAGCTTTCATGTGATATTGCTTGAAGATCAGTGGCTAACAGTATGAAGCATATCAGTAAACACTGGGTGAAAGGCTCAGAATTATGTGTGAGAATTAGAGGTTGATTTCGGATTCAGAAGCTTCTTTCATGGGTGCCAACAGGTTCACGATCAGCAACAATGCTTTTTTGCTTAAAACACACAGTTACCAGTACGAGATTAAAAATTTTAATGTTGGCCAGATCTAGCTAGATGAGCTATGCATTGTCCAATTATCCTCTGAGTCCAGTTTGTGACATCAGTGTCCATTAAATCTAGTTGTTTCAAGACTAATCCTAGTTGAACACAGTTGCACTGAGACACTTTGGTTACATTTTTCAACTCTCCTTAATGCTATGTCCTCAGGCACTGATGTAAAAGAGGCCCAGGTCATCTGTGTCTCCACGGGAACAAAGTGCATCAACGGCGAATACATGAGTGACCGTGGCCTGGCACTTAATGACTGCCACGCTGAGATCATCGCCCGCCGCTCCCTCATCCGATACCTGTACATGCAGCTGGAGTTCTTCCTTAGGTGAGGCACCAGCAGCTGAGCCATGGCTGTGTTTAGTACATTCAGTACGAGTATAGAACAGCTGTTTACTGCACTGAGTATGCATTGAATATGCTGAAGATGTTTATGGTAACATTTTTTGAAGTACTTGAAACAAAAAAATGCTTTCCTCCCCACACAGTAACAACAAAGAGGAGCATCAGAAGTCCATTTTCACGCGGTGTGAGAAACATGGCTACCGGCTGAAAGACAATGTTCAGTTTCACCTGTACATCAGCACGTCACCGTGTGGAGACGCTCGCATCTTCTCCCCCCATGAGGCTGGCGTTGAGGGTAAGATAGCAGTACAACCATCATTATAGTACCCACTCTGCTAAGCACCTCTGAGGTACCCTGATCAAGGTACCATCCCCACACACTGCTCCCTGGGCGCTGTGTTCCTGGCTGCCCACTGTTTTCCTTGGTGAATGGGTTAAATACAGAGGAAGAATTTTGTGCTGGTCACACTGTGGTCACTTTTTACTCTTGTGGACCATACTATAACCTATCTGGACCTGAGTCTGTTTGCCCAGAAAATTTAGTACAATGTGAAACCTATATACTCGCCTCTGAGCATCTATAGCACCTATCCATGGTCCTCCAGAAAGCAGTGATCTGGGGTTTAGTTCAGGTGAGCCCTGGTGTGGTCCACAGCATGTTGAAAGCTATTCCACATCTGCAGGTCAAGCAATGTAATTGGTTCATTTCGTCACATAACCCCCTGTTTCAGCTTTTGTACTGGAAATCAGAAAAGGAGACAGAAAGTGGTACAAGCGCTTACACTGAAATTATCTTGTGCCGTCCTACATGGCTAAAAATATTCCGGAGTGAAAAAGGCTTCTCGTTTTCAGCTTCCTACTCAAGGACATAGACATCCATTTGCTTTTGATCATCATTGTTTGATAGCCTACCAAAGGAACATGATAAGATGTGATCTTGTTGTCCACTGTTGTCTCTTCACTGATGAAAACTTAAAAAAAAAATGTACTTAATTATTTATCATATCACAAAAACAGTTTAAAGTTGACAACTGAGAATTGATCCAAGGTTCAGAAGAGGTTCTCCTGCGTTAAGAAAAATCTACTGTAATGAGTCAGGATCAGTTTTGGGTGTGAAGTCAAGTATTTTGGAGTTTAAAAACACACTTAATACAGCAGTGGCGTTCCTGCCTGGATGAGGAATCAAATATCCAATGTTCAGTGTGTGGAGAAGTGGAGTTATCCACTATGCTGTTCAGTTCAGTAGCTTAAAAAAATGTTCTTGAAAAGCTCTGTGCATTTGAAAGCTTAAAATACACATATTGATTGCCAGTATATCATTCACACCTTGTTTTTTTCACAGTGGTCATGTTCACAAATCAAATTTACTGAAAGGCATGTACTGGTAAAAGTACTGTGTATATATATATAGGAGAGTTGGAGTCATAAACAGTTGTGTGAAAGTATCAAATGTGGCCTGTAGGTTTGTTTTTTCCAACATGATTTGTCAAACAAATACCTTTTAAGTTTACTTCTTGTAAAACATGGAAACTAATTTTCACTTAGGAAATAGCAAAGCGTTTTTTACTGGACATAATTTAAACTTTTTCAGAAAATATATAGGAAATATAAAGGAGATGTATAGGAGAGAGACTGAACAGAGGTTCTCTGATCATACTGAAGAAAGCTTAGGGACATCGGCCAGTGACCACTGTTAGAAGTGTGTTGGGTCCAGAGGGACTCCTGGTTGTGTTAGACGTATTCAGGATGTAGAAGATATGAGAACATGACATCTCTTTCATCTCCTTTTAGCTGGGTGACAGCTTTCCAAAATGATTAATTCAGCCCCTTGTTTGGAAATTAATTATCAAAGCCTAATAATTGAATTCATTTAAGCCTAGGATGTTTTCCCTTTGTGATCAGTCTCATTTAATTAGAATTTCATTCAACTGTCTGGCCGTGTTTGGAAAACAAATTTCAACAGTCTTTTTAATTAGCCTGCTTTGTTTCTTATTTTTCCTCCCTCTGCGTCTGATTAATTCTGCTCTGTGAGTGTCATGTGTGAATCATTGTGTGTTCAACTGCTTCCTATTGTGTGACGCACAATTGCTTCGATGTGCATCGTCAGGAATGCTGTTGAAGAACAGCACGCCCTGCACGTTCACTGAAATTGTTAATGAGGAGACTCTTTGTCGAGTTTGCCAGTTCACTGATGTTACAAACAGAGGTGATGGATTGGCCTGCTGCATGGAATTTCTGGCTAACTCCTCTCTCCTCCATCATCAGACCAGGGAGACAGACACCCGAACAGAAAAGCCCGGGGTCAGTTGAGGACTAAAATTGAGTCTGGAGAAGGAACCATTCCAGTGCGTTCCAGCAACACCATTCAGACTTGGGATGGAGTTCTGCAGGGAGAAAGACTCCTCACCATGTCCTGCAGTGACAAGATCGCCAGGTAAAACACGTTTAACACAAACAAAAGAACACGTTCACACCCATGGCCACAGATTTTTAGTATGAACTTTTATCTAATTCTCTGCGAGCAGTTCTGGAAGCACTTTATTGTGATGAACCACTGTAGATGCTTTTATGGCTCATCTTTAACATTGAGCTAAATATCTATGAAATTCACCTTGATTCACTAACCCTAACCTAGACCCCTAACCTAAACCTGTGAGTCTGGTAACTTTCATCAGATTCACTGCAAAAAAGTTTTGGGATTCTCTGTTTGTAAGAATATAAAATCATTTTTGTTGCAGATAGATGCAAATGTTAGTTGTGATATCACACAAGTACTGTACATGTTCAATACTCATCTAAAAGCTGGAATCAAGTGAGGGGGAAACGACTTTAGATGCCTGGAATGATTGCATAGTAATTGAGTATTTAATTAGTTAAGTATTTAACAACTTTCAGCAATCTTACTAACACCAGCAGAATGGAAACAGACTTGCCAGATACATTCATTAATATGATTTAATATATTTTTATTAGGGTTGGTCAAGTTAGCATATTATTTACCTAACACCTACAATTATTTTATCATGCATTAATGCAGTTTATTTTATTACTGTTATTTTGAAAGTTTGTTGATTTTTTTGTGCTCGACCACTTAAGCTCACTCTAACGGGGACTGAAAATAGACAGCTTCTGCTGCTCCCTGATAAAAGAAAAATGTTTCTGCTGGTACCTGTTTAGAAAAAAAAGAAAACATTTATAAATGTTAACTTTCTGTTGCTCGAAAGGCGCTTGTTGATCGTGGCTCGGGACTCTGAGGGTAACTTGTTTTTCCACAACAAACTAGATAAAGCATGAATGCCCTGCAGTCGCAAATAGCTTTGGTTTTATATTTGATTGGATTACATTAATGTTTAAGTTGAGATTTACAAGAAATATTTGCAGCTGTGTAAAGAGAGTACTTCTGTTAAAAAGCACCTTGTTTGTTTAAAGTGTGTGCAAACCAAATGTAATTGCACATTTGTTCATATAGCAGTACTTTAAAAATAAAAGTGCGGCATCACATAGACAATGGGGACTTGTATATTGGACACGGGTGTGGGAGTTCCCCGGCCGGATTATTAGTAAGGGTTCTCAGCTGGTCGGGGATTGAGTAATGATAGTGTTTTTTGTTGATTGGTTCTGGGTTTGTGCACAGTATGTATAAAGAGTTCCTGTGTTAAGTTGTGGTTGTCAATCCACCCTCACAGTCCCCTCACCTTCCCCCTGGTGTTTCCCTTTCTTTTGTTTTGGCGAGATTTTGTGTTTGCCTGTTTGTAAATAAAGATGTTTGGTGTTCAAATATTTTCTTTTTATTCTAGTGCTGGAGCTACAAGTCTAACACTCAAACTGCATCCAGCTCTTCATTAGGGTGGTGTAGCCTTGTCAGTGTGGTTTAAGACATAGTTTGACCTACTGTAAACAAAAAATGAATGCTGAGTGCATCTATTTTAGACAGCAGGTGTTGAGACCTGAATGTGGTTTGAGCGGACTGAGAGACGTTTTGAGAATATATCTGGGGAAAAAAAACTTTTGGGTGACCTCTAAGGTGTGTTAAGTATTTTAAACCTAGTTAGCTACTACAGGCAAACATGGCCGCTGCATCTGGGGAAAGTGGAAAATTATGCAAAATGAGTCTGTTAATTCCGTTAATCTGCAAGTGATTTCAAACTTTTGAGCTGTATTAACAATTAGAGCATTGGTACATAAGTTATGGGGAACCAACCAAATGGAACTGCACTTCATAACTGCCTGCAGGCATTCCTGAGAGAAAGCGCTCTCTCCTTTATTGCGGCAGATGTCGCGCTGCAAAGCTTTTAGGGGCTGTGAGCACTGGTTGAATATTAGCACAGAGGCAGGCTTGCGCTGGCTCAGGGGAGGGGATTGTGTAGTTATTCGGAATGACTGAGGTGCTGTCCGCCCCTGCCGCTGACGCCTGTGAGTGGGGAGATAAGGAGGTGTCGGAGGCAGCTGTGTGTGCAGAGCACAGGCCCTGTCACAGCTGATGAGAGAGCACCTCGCTCCTACTTATCTGTTTACCTTCTCACACACACACACGCACATACACTGTCACTCTTAGCCTAGCCTCATCATCATTCCGCCACTATCTGCCTTCACTCTCATTTAGTCTATTACGCTTTGCTGTCATAAGAAAAGAACAGGCACTGATAATGATTGTGGTTTACTTTGGCAACAGGAGTCTGTTAGAGCTCTTATGTAACTGATGCCTAAGGGAAGATGGCCGTTAGAGTTTGAGAGATGGGTAGCTGTCAGAGAATGGCGTTTCATCACTTGTATTGCACTATTTCTCAAGGTGCCATCATCCCCTGTTGGATAGGGTTATTTTTCAACATAACCAGCATGTGCTGTGAATCTGGAACCCAGGCTTTATGATGCATGATTTTCAGTGGGGCAGTGCATCACCTTTAAAAAAAAAAACACAAAATGTGTGTAATTTATCAGTATCTATTCAGTATTATGTCGCTAATGGTCTTTTTGCGCCATGCTCACATTTTTCAAAAGAAAAAACCCTGACTGGGAGTCACAATCACAGTGGTATTCTTTTACCAATTCTCCAGGGGCCCCATAATACTGTTGTGATTATTATTAAATCAACTACCCCAGAATAAATATTTAATTAAATTTAAAATTTGCATTCTCAGTTAATCGACTTGCTGCAGCTTTAATGGTAAATGGAAAATCAACAGATTGTTATAAAATGACCCTACTGCTGCTAAGATTATTTACAAATTGAAGGTTTCTGCAGTAACTGCCATATAACAGTTTTTACATTTTATTGTCAAGTAGTAACTTGAAACCATTCAAACACTAAGTACTTTACTAGTTTGAAAATACTGCACAAAATCGAAACAATTCCACTGCAAGCTGTGCAGAACTGCACTGGAACAGAGTCTCCTGAACCAGACTTTGACTGGATTTCAAGAACTGATTGGTTTAACAGGAAAGCACTAGTTCACTAACAGCAAACCAAGAAGTCACATAGTACCATTGAGAACCTGATGTACTGGTCAAAAAACATGCATGGATATCTCATTGTGAATTTCAGCTAAATTCCTAATTGTTTTAAAACTAGGATTTTTTTTGTTCAGCAACTCAAGAATGACATACTTGCTAGTAGTATTCACAGTCATTTATTTCCCACTGAACTAAAAGTGCTGCACAAAAGCATGGACAGCCATGAGAGGGACGCTTCTGAAATATGTGGTAATTTTAGTGAGCAGTGTACATCAGGAGATTTGTGTAACTTTATGAACAGATTGTATGAGAATAACCTGGATGATAGAGAGAGCTGTAACAAGTTCATGAAATGGCAGACTTAAAAAACATTTTTGTCACAGTGTTTTTTCTTATGAAGTATTTGGTACTTTATTTGGGGGGTTTGCATGTTATTTGCATGTTATTGTTCAGTTACTTGACTAATCGTTAAAATAATTAGATTCATACGATCAATAGTTGACAGCACTACTTCTGATGATAAAAACCTTCACACACAGAGATATGTAACAATCCACTAGTGGAACATGTAAATCACCCTTTACTATGCAGCCTTCTCCTGTAGCTTCGGCCAGCTGTGTGCTGCTGTACTTGCTCTGGACTCTGACCGCTCTGTGCCCTACAGCTGCCCTGGTTTGGACCGGATTGTGTCAGCAGGGTAGTTTGCTGTAGCGGAATGGAAAGTCCTGGGTTTTACAGTGAAGGAGGATTTTAAGGGAAGGAAAAAAGCCTTCCCTGCACACCATGACTCCATCTCTTCCTTCAAGCTCTCTCTCTCTCTTCTCTCTCCGGATAAAGTTTTCCACCCACCTCATCTCACTGAATAATTCACTGCCCTACTGGCTTTTTTAGTTAAAAAGTCACTAGTGGTGCCTTATCTTGAGCTCATCTGTAATTCACTTTTTAGCTTTCTTTTTGATTAATGGACGGCCATAAAAGGCGAGAAACAGCAGAAAGAAGGCTTTTACCTAGGCCTTCCTGTTCTTGCTTAATGAAGTCGCCACATTAACAATAGCTGTAGTGGCGGCTCTGAGTCATTCCAGTGTTTGAAGGAGCTGATTGGCGGCGCTGAACAGAAGAGCTCCAATCACTTGAGTGTGCATTGCCGGAGTTGCTGTGCAGCAGGTGTTGTTTGGGGGAGTGGAGGCGGAGTTGATTAGGCCCTTTGATTGTGCACCACAGAAGGGTGGACTACCGCTGGGGCAGTCTGGGACTTGTGAATGTCCAAAATTGAGGGGGAATGGAAGAATGGTACTAATGAATCAGTTCATCTTGAACCCCGTGCCAGCAAAAAAAAAAAGCATCAGAGACCAGACTGCTTGGTAGAGATTTCTTTTTCCATCTTCAGGCCATGTTTTAATTTAACACATTTCCCATGACACCATAAAGATTATACTATGTTGTAGCCGTTCCTGAAAATATGCGATATGTTGTGTTTTCCATAATTGTGTTGCGTCCTCCAACCTGCTCATCTTCTTTACATAGTAACTCTAATACGAGTCCAAGAAAGGAGACACAAGTGCATTATATCAAACACAGAAAATGCTTCAGGCAAAGCAAAAGCCTTCTAATACAGCAGCTCTTGACATGTTTATTCACGTCTTTGTCTCTCACACTGCTCGTGTGTGTGTGTGTGTGTGTGTGTGTGGTACAGGTGGAACGTCGTGGGGATCCAGGGCTCACTGATGAGTTACTTCACTGAGCCCATCTACTTCTCCAGCATCATACTGGGCAGCCTGTACCACGCTGATCATCTCTCTCGGGCCATGTACCAACGCATCGCAGACATCGAGGACCTGCCTCAGCAGTTCACCCTCAACCGGCCCCTTCTCAGCGGTGAGGGAAACATCAACATTTCTCTCAGATTTTTCTCTCTGCATGCCAGGGCTGAATCCCAGTGTAGTTATCAGAAACCTTGTTTGTGTAAATCTAAATATCTAATTCTGTTCTTAAGACAGCACCTACAAGCTGTGGTGCAGCATGCACACAGCTTGTATAAACTCTTTAGAAAAGCATAACCAATTGAATAAGATGTTTTGGAGCATCTGCACTTGAGCCTAAGATCACCATGCCCAGTGTCTTACCTTGACTAGAAGGGTATAAAGTCCCCTAACATTCCCGACTGGTGGAGCTCCATCTCTTACCTTTAAGATGGGTTAGAGCTACTCATCCAACATCAGCACCTGACCTAGTGCTAAATGCAGTCAGATCTTCACAGCAATGTTCCATCATCTAATGTAAGGAGGACATATAGTGTAACTTTATTTTATTGGCATAACTGTGTGGTAAAAAAGAATAGAAAAGTGCTAAAGGTTACAACAGCAGCAACATCAACAACAACTACATCTCTCTTTCTCTTTATTAACAATAAGAGCATAGCATGAAACATTTCATCTCTTTTAATCCATGTGCAAATAGCAGGGTCGCCTCTGTTTAAAGCCCTGCCCAGTTTCTCACCCAGCTCCTTTTGAAGTGATATTTGTTTAACATCTGTAGGGTACATCACCTTAACAACGTTATTATAAGGTCACCTCTTTTAGATGTGATAAGACACACTCCACACACCTCTTTCCACACTCTGTTTCAGCATGTTACATCAGGTTCCCAGGAGTTTTCATAGCTTCTAGCTGAAGTCTCGATTTGATAAAGTGTGTGATGGGAGTTTGGGATGTAACAGCACTGCTGTACAAATACAACCCACTCAGTTAACTTTTCTTAAGTAAAGGGGCATGTCTGAATTTTAAACAAAAATGAGATGACCCTGCTCTAAAGCTTAGTTGCCTTCACAGGACTCTAATTTACAACAGCCAGTCATCAATAACCAGAAAAAAACAGGTTTAGAGTGAACATTAAAAGTTAAAGAGTACGTCCTGGAGAGCAAATGAGGAGTAAAGTTTTGGATGGGCCTGAATGGTGCTGTCAGCACTTCACTTGATTTTCTATTCTTACTTAATTTCTCTTTCGTTTTTGTCCTCCCCGTGCTCTGCCTCCTCCAGTTCTGCAGGTAGACAGATAATGGGGTGGACAATTAACCTTTTCCGCTTTAGAGATTCTGAGAAGGGCTTACATCACTTTACACAGAGTGCTGTAAATCATCCCAGCTGCTGACGCCTCACTCAGCCCATCTGCAGTGCTGTAGGACTTCATAACCACTCCAACCACTTGTGCAACTCTTCAGTAACTTCTAACTTTATTTTCCTAGAAGTATCATCAGTGAATATTGACTTCAAAAGATCAGCTTGTGCATGAAGTTTTGTCCAGAGCGATAGTGCTGTTGGTGTTCTTCTGGTCTTTGAAATGTCTGAAATGTCTGAGCCTGATGCATGGGATGCTTTTCATCTTATTGATCACAAAATAATTACTTTCGCTGAACCACACCGTGTGTGTGTGTGTGTGTGTGTGTGTGTGTGTGTGTGGGTGTGGGTGGGTGGGTGGATGTGGGGTACAGGAATCAGCAATGCAGAGGCACGGCAACCAGGGAAGGCTCCTAACTTCAGTGTGAACTGGGCTGTAGGAGACCAGGCCCTGGAGGTCATTAATGCCACCACAGGCAAAGACGACATGGGCCGGCCTTCACGTCTCTGCAAGCACGCCCTCTACAGCCGCTGGGTTCGACTGCACTCAAAGGTATTGTTCAAATAATTACAGGGTCAAAGCAAGCAAAGTTATTCACTGAAAAGAGTGTTTTATAGAACAGAGAGTGTTATTTGAAGGATTCATATTGAGGGCTCATGTTTTCCTGCTGGCCTTTTGAAAGGGTTTTGTGTGTAGTATGCAAATATTGGTAAAGTTTCTAAACACACAGCCCATTCCATATGGTCCATATACTGAAATCACTTGCATTTCAGCTTCAGCTTGTAATTTAACTTGTTTGTTTCAGGACATTGTTTTGTGGTGTCACAAAAATGCATGCCTGTACATAAATGCACATATATAGCCTGAAGTTCAGCTCACAGTAGCACTTTATTTTAATTTCCCAGCTTGTCTTTAACTAACATTCTAAATCTCTACTAAATATCTTTAAAATACAAATGAGATTTAACTTTAACTTTGGCCAAATGTTAAGTCTAATCCTAAACCCAAAACTCTAAAGCTGTTGATAAGCTGTTTCACCAAATATTTTATCAACAAGCAATTGTAAATAATCTGTATAAAGTTAAATAGCGTATGGTCACAATACAAAGCAGCCAGTCAGAACAAAGATCCTTACAGTCTCAGTAATAAGAATTAGTTATGAGGAATAAATAGAATTCATTTAAAAGGACTGGTTTTGGTACATTAACGCACACAGATGACATAAATGCACCTCAAAGAAAAAAAAATAATAATATAACCAACATATAGAATGTTCCACCTTTAAATCAGACCAATAGGTTGACCCAAAATTACCCATAACACCCAATTTTTTAGAAATGACAGTGTTTTGCAAACTGCAGTGGACTGATTTCCATATAGAAATCAGCTCTTGTTAGCTGTTTCTTAGACCTGGTTTAAGCAAAATGTCATAATGTCACTGGTGATTTATCATTGAAAATCCTTATTTGTGTACGTTTAGGATTTCCAGCTCTGTGTGTTCTATAAGTTCAGAAAGGAAGATATTTGTAAAGCTCTTCTCATTTAACTGCAGACTGGGCAGGTTTAAGCCTTGTCGGGACAATCCTTTTCTGATCTGCTCTCTCTCCTCAGCTCTCGTCTACCTTGCGGATCAAAGTGTCCAAACCCAGCTCGTACCATGAAGCCAAACAGGCGGCGGTGGAGTACCATGCTGCCAAGCAGACGCTCATCAAGGCCTTCCAGAAAGCAGGCTTGGGTGCCTGGGTGAAAAAGCCTATAGAACAGGACCAGTTCTCTCTCAACTCCTGAAGGGGGCGCAAGAGGGACAGAGCAGAGATCTAAAAGACATGACTACAACCAGCCGTTGATACTTCACTTGTGTGTGTGTGTGTGTGTGTGCGTGCATGCGTGCGTGTGCTTCTGTGTGTGTGTGTGTGTGTGTGTGTGTGTGTGTGTGTGTGTGTGTGTGTGTGTGTTTATTCCCAGCCAAACCACAGCCCTTTAGTCCCAGTCACTTTGCTCTCATCACTCATGATTCCTCGAATGTGTGACAACCTTTTTTAATTTGTAATGTATGTAGAACTAGTCTGTCTTTTTAAACAAATGTTTGTTTCAAAGTTAATGGCATTAGCCCACAGTGCATCGTAGGAAATACTGTCATTTATAACTGGAAAACAGTGTCCTTTTGAGGTCGTGTTTTGTGTTGTGTTTGTCATTTTATTCCCCTGAAGCTTTAAGCATTGAGATGGAACAGATTTAGAGTATATGCTCATGTTCAGACGCCTCAAATTGAGCACATGCTTGTAGGCAAAAGATGAGACCAACTGTTCTTGTCCCTCCTAATCATCTGTTTTCAAGAAAAGACCACCACTTATATGAAGCATCCCCTCATTTTTGTTTTATTCTATAGATCTTAGATTTTTTTTTTCCAAATTTCTGTAGTTCTCTTATGTTACATTCTCCTTGTATTTTGTCAGGACACTTTTACAGTAGGTTTAGAGAACTGTTCTTTAAACACATTTCATATTGTATTCATTTGACCTTGGATGGAAACTTGCATTTGGTCCTATACAATCTTGCAGAAGCAGGTGTTCACCGAAGCGTTTGTCTGGGAATATGAAATGATCTTATTTTTGTTCCTGTGCATCGCCGAAGCTGAAGAGCATTGTTTTCATTAAACAATGTGTCCTGGTGCTTTCTGTTCCAATAATGTCTCCAGTGCATGTTTGTATTGTGTGCTGTAGTGCACATCACACCGAAAAATTGCCCTTTTTTTGACTGGGCAAAATGTAGAAGACTTAAGAAGCTGCCTTCTTTTGACCATTTTAGAAGAGTCACCTCTGCATTTAGGTACTTTTACAAAAGGATGTATTGACTTTTTTTAAGCTGCATGGAGAACACATTCATGTAGGGAGCTAGGTTTTGTAGCACCTCCCTTTTAGCTATGGCAAGGGTCCGTCACCCTTACATTGACATTTGCATTGATCACTGCGAACCAGAGGACGGGATATTCTAGTACACTCCTTTCTGATCCCCGTTTGGGGAAGACTGTGTTTCTCAGTGGTGCACGTTTCTTGTTTAAAGCCTTCGCTCTGCATGGAAAGAGTGAATGGTTTGCAGGGGCCACTCGGAAACCCCCTCACCCACTTTATCCTCATGGGTTACTGAGATTTCAGTGCCATCGTCTTTAGGCACAAACCATTTCATGTTGTTGAATTCTGCTGTATCCATGGGATTGAGGTCTGCAGTTCGTTTATTTTTACGCAAGACTTTTTCAGCTCCTTTTAAGCTTTGAGCTCTCTTTGATTGACGGCCTGCAAAAGCGCAGCATGTTTGACTGATAAGGATGTTAAAGTTGTATTAATTGGGGGCATGTTTTCTATAATGATCTTTTCTTTCTTTCTTTAGTGGGCGCTGAGTGTACAGGGCCCAAATGAAAAACGACTCCTCGCAGTGTGCGCTAGTGAGAAGTCTATCTGAGGCACAGACTGCTCGATATGGTGCTTTTCTAAAGCGGCGGCTTCATCCGACAGAAGCAAAATACGGGAAACAGTGTCTTTCTATTAAAATACAATATCTCAGATTTGCAGTGCTGTTTGTAACCCTGGTGGTGCGCATTTGATAGTTCAGTCTCTCAGATGACTTCTGGATCATGTTTCATGCAGCCCCCCTGCCCCATCACTACTGGACTTATTTAATTCTCACACAAAGCAGTACAGAGACGGTGTTTAATTTAAACGTTTCTGTGAGCCCGTCCGGGTGAGCGTGTGCGTGTGTGTGTATATGTGTATGTGTATGTGTGTGTGTATACGTGTGTGTGTGTGTGTGTGTGTGTATGTGTGTGTGTGTGTGTGTGTGTGTGTATGTGTGTGTGTGTGTGTGTGTGTACACATGCACCTGCTGCTGAGCCCAACCGGCACTCTGTTGAGATGTCATGGCAACAGGACTTGGAGATTGCTGTTGAATCTTCACCAAAGATGATGTCATTTTTTTTGGCTGTTTTCTTTCAAGGTGAACAAAATGGAGACTTTATTTTTTTGAAGAAAAAAAAAAAGCAAGTTATTAGTGCAAAGATTGTTGGGCATATTACAACTTCTCATCATTGTTTTTGTAAATTCATTTACTAATATATTTTTAATTAGTAAAAAAGAATCTGTGTTTTGCGGTGATACCTGAACAGCTCCTTCTCTGTGTTTCTGTACCTGTTCATTTTCGTCTGTAAATATTGTGAACCTCTCTGTTGTTGCCATGGACACCCTGCATATATTACTGGTATTTTTGAACATGTACTTCTCATGACACACGATTCCACGTTCACTGAAAAAGAAATACTAAAAAACAAAGAATTCTTCCCATAACACATATTCCTTTACTTCAGACAATTTTAGAGTTTTTTTCCCGAATAGCTTTTTTTTGTTTCTTTTTTGGTCTCAGCCCCAGAGTCTCTACCCAATAAAGTGCTGCTCTCCTGACACAGAGAGAGAGAGGGAGGGTGTTTTCTGCTGTTTCATGCGTGTGAAGGTGAGCTGCTTGCCTGTGGTGGGTCAGCTGTATTGGAGGGACCAGGCCAACACCTTTTTGCTGGCCATTCACTTGGCCCAACTTTTCTCTAATGAACACCATTCCTTCCTGAACTTGATAAACATTTTAAAAACTATTAAAAATGTCAGTGTAGTTAGTTTAACTGTAATATTTCGAGACCCTTTAGTTTAAAGTCTGCAGACAGAGTGACATGGGGTGTTTTTTATTTCTTGAGCCACCTATCATCGTTTTCCCGTCTGTATGTGTCCAACTGTCAGAGCTATTCTTCAGATGCCTGCTTCTACTGTTCTTTACCTACTGCCCAAGATGTCAATGGATGATGTCATGAATACAACACCCACTCCCTACCAAGATGGACCTTTTATTTTTTATTATTCCTGAACTGGACCGTGTCTCAGTCAAGTCCTAACTTCTGACCTGTGACCCAGTGCTGTGGTCCTGGCCAGCTCTGTTCTGAGCGTGTTGTGATTCGGTGACTGTACAGTGGGGCACGGTGGTGCGGGAGCCCTGTGCAGCCCGCTCAGCTCCGCCCCGCCCTGCCCCCTCCTGCGTGTCCTCTGTAATATCCATACACGGGCCACCTGCATGAGCTCCTCCACTGAAGCTGCACCCAGCATGATGACTATAAACGGACTTGTATGTAGAAAAATAAAACCTAGATCTATATATAAATGAACAAAAAAATAAAAAAGATCTTAGTTTACCTTTGTATACGAGTGTATTTTTTGTGTTCCAATGCATTAATCCAGTGTGTGTGTGTGTGTGTGTGTGTGTGTATGTGAGTCTTAAATGGGAAAAAAGATCAGATCTGTGATGTGCTTCTGAGTGAAGTTTACTTTCTCTTACTTCCATAAGCAGGCTGAACATTGCATATACTGCTGATGCTTTTCTAAAGCAACATTTAAAGCAAAACACATTTGAGTTAACTTGCAGGTGACTTCATAAGACTCGTCTGCTGTCATCTTGTCTTTGGTTGTGAAAAGATAAACATATATAGTAAAGAAAGGTGTCACCAAGGACTCTTAAGTGTCGCCACAGAAAAAAAGGCACAGGAAAATTCAGTTACTTAAAGAAAGATGTTTGAAAAATACATTTGAGAGTGTGAAGAGTCTATATATATTGCAAATGTTCTTCAGCAATTTGAGGGTTTTGTCCAGAGCATTTGTGTGGACTTAAAGGTTTTTCATACATACAGCACTTTCACAGAAATGGTTCCCTAAAAGAAATGGTTCCCTATTCACCACCAGCTGAATGCTTTGGAATGTTTGGGAGCCACATTCACATAAAAGTTCCACTGAATATTACTCTCAAAAGGGGTTTAAGGGTTAGGGTCACATAATATAAAGGTTATATGATTAAAGGGTTCCTCCATGGAATTGTGCAAAGAACCCTTCTGGCACCTTTATTTTTTTAGAGTGTAGCACTTGATCTTGGGAGCACTATAGACTTAAGTGTGATTGATCATGTTTATAGTTTAAATATTCTGTGCAAAGCTAAATATGACTACATGAACCTGTGTGAGCCTTTCCGGTCATTGAGATTTGTTAAGACCTCAAACAGAAGGCTGCGATTCTTCTTTTCCATCTAGTGTTGCACTGGTTAGATTCAAGATTCAAGATCTTTGAATCGGCCGCACGGATCACACGGATGGCGTGTAGCAGTGGTCCAAAGTTTTAGCTCCCCTCTTCGGACACGTAACGTGTTGGTTACTTCTAGTTTCAAACATTCAGTCATCTCTCAAACCACTATAACCTATTCTTGGTTTGATCACTATTAACCTTCTCTCTATGAGTCTTTCAAGGACCCAGTAAGTTAGGCTACAGCAGCATCTCCATGTTAAAGATAGAAATATATAATTTGAAAATCAAAAAGTTTCTGGGGATTTTTCTTTTTGCCTGACCTGAAAGACTAATTTTAAATGCTTGGGACTGTTTATCATTTGTAAACATATGGTTTTTCTCCACAATATTTACATTTTTGTACACAGTCAACGAAGTAGCGGCACAGTGCTTATATCAATAATAAATCAATACTCTACAGTATACAGAGGCTTCTGAGATGCGCTGAGAGAGTCCGGTGGGATATGGTGATGATAACTCAGATCTGAGTTGGAACTGTGTTAAGCCCGTCTCCTTTGCACTTGGGAGGACTGTTTGTATTGGGGATCCATAATTTTAAAAAGCCTCGCCAAGGGAGAAAGGGTAGTAGAGCTTCTAGCCACTCTCACTTATTCAGCACTAAAGACAGAATTATTCACTTCATTCTCCAGCACAGGCAGGGAGCCAGGCTCTGGCTGAGAAAGGTTTTAGGCAAAACCCACATACCTGCTCCACATCATCTCTGTGTTTGTATTTTGGAGAGGCATGGCCTGCCAAAAGTGCAAAGAATAATTAAGCTTATTAACTCTTACTATTATTATTGCTTATCCTTATCATTTGGAAAATATGTTAGTGGAAAGTCTAGAAATCGGATTATGTAGTGTTGGTGAGGTTTGTGTGTTGGTGGTGATCCTACTTAGTCCAACACAAATCTGATCCCAGTGTCTGAAACTGAACACAGATTTTTAGAGGCACTGTGCACTTTTTGCTACTTTTTACTGTTAGAAATCTGTATGCAGACTTCAGAGGCACTAGTCGACTCTGCCTGAAGGAAGTCGACTAGTCAGTGTTTTTTTCCTCTCTCTGTGAGCGCTTGTGTAGCTATGCAGTTTTTGCCTCTGATTGGCTGACGTTGACACTCGTTCCGTGACTTAACCAATTATTGTAGTCCATTCGTAAAAGGGGCGGTACCTTTGCCGCTTAGAGTGAAAGGGTAAACTCAGACAACAACAAGGCGAGAGACACGGCAGCAGAGACACACACACATCACATGTGTGGAGATACTTCACTCTAGACACACAAACAGCACGGAGACCTGCACAATCTGCAAGTCAGTGTTAAAGTACAGTGACAGTACCGGCGTTCTGCAAGGCCATCTGACACGGCACCGCTAGCTAGCATGCTTACGCTAGCTAACATGGCTAACGCTAACACTGCAGGGAGTCGTCCTGCTGGCTTAAACTGTTCCATCTCAGATGGACACTTACGCTAGCTAACATGGCTAACGCTAACACTGCAGGGAGTCGTCCTGCTGGCTTAAACTGTTCCGTCTCAGATGGACACTTACGCTAGCTAACATGGCTAACGCTAACGCTGCATGGAGTCGTCCTGCCGGCTTAAACTGTTCCGTCTCAGATGGACACTTAAATTTACCAGAAAATTCAAGGTATCAGCCTTTGTTTTGTTTTTTTGTCGTGTTGACTGTTACAGAGAACTTAATAAAAGTTGCTCAATGTTGCACACCCGTATTCCTCCTCTGCGTGTGTGATGACATCTTCAATCGACTAGTTGAAGTCCACTCGACTATCCTGACCGACTAGTCGACTTGAAAAAATCTGGTCATTAATGCCCTAGCATACACCAATATTAATAAATGTAACACTGTAACGACTCATAGGCGAACAACATTGATTATCTCCTTACAGTGACACTGGGGTTGGAATATTTCAGGCAGTCAGTTCTCAAAGATATGTTGGAAAAAAATAGGCAAGCATAAGTATTTGAGCAACTTGGATAAGGGACAAATTGTGATGGCTTGGCCACCGGGTCAGAGCAAAACAGCAGGACTTGTGGGGTATGCAGTAGTTAATGCCTTACCAATAGAGGTCCAAGGAAGGACAACCAGTGAACCAATGACAGGATGATGGGACACATGGAGTCCATGCCTTGATGAGTCGCAGCTGTTTTGGTCACACAGTGACCTACACACTATTAGGCAGGTGATTTAATGTTATGGCAGACCGGTGTATGTCACAGTCACTAATCTTTATACTTCCTGACCTTTTCACTGTGTTCGATTTAGTTTTTGATTAGTTCTGACTTCTACCCTTCTTGTCCTACATCACTGGTCAGTTGATCACAAGACTACGGTTGATTGCCTATTTTTAATTTATAGACAATTTTCAGTTTACACAATGCCACCTGCTTTTTCAGAATCATTTTAGAATGTAATACCTTTTTGAGTTTAAAAAAGGCAGTTTACTATCGTGTGTTATTAAAATCAGTTTTAAGACTGTAAGCCATTTAGGAATTTACAGGAATCCTGAATATGTTATTTGTTGCCACTTTAATGGCTGCCAGAAGTATTCTATGGAATGAGGTGGCCGTTTTGTTGTTGATGCTAATGAAGCTGGCCAGTCATTAGTCTGCTCCCTGCTGTATCTCCAGAGCAGTGGCCCTGTGCCTCCCCTCAGCGAGCAGCTTAATGGAGCTGGAGCAGTGCGTTCATGCACCTCACTCCTCAGCAGATGGTGCGAGAGAAGGAAACCTCCATCAGCTCCAAAACCCACACAGCTTCCCCTCCCTAACTCACTGCTGCAGCCCAGGGCTTCCCTACCATCACACAGCACTGCCAGAAAAAAGGTACTTTCCAGGTTCATTCTATTCCTTTGAGATACAAGCAATGTAAATGTACCTTCAAAGATACAACATGATCCTTAAGATTCAAATGTGTACCCAAATGTGTTCCATGCCTTAAGTATAAGATTTGACTAAAAGAAAGAGGGAACAAAGCTCAGAGCTCTGAGAAAACAGTATTAGACATCTGCAAATATTCTCACATTTTTAAAAACTCCAGCTAAAACCAAAGAGGATGTAATATCAATTATTTCAGAAGCATTTAACATTAATCTGCTGTGAGCTCCCATGTTGGCTGTATTTTTCCCTTTGTAACACAATCAATTATGTTTATACAGACTCTCTAATTTAATTGATTTGGTGCAATTATTTCTGCTTTTTTATTTTGGAAGCAATTACTGGGCAAGTTGTCAGTAGTGAGTCCACATACAGGCATACAGCTTGGTTAGCAACTATCATTGTTACAAGTTCTCACAGGAATTCACATGGATGGCCTGTGAGTATAACAGGCCTGGAGTCAAGAAATCAGGCATGAAATCAATGCGAAAGCATGTATCTGTAAGAGAACATGGAACAGTTACTGTTTCCTAACTGAAGGTGCAGAAAACCTACCCTTGAGGGTGGAACCACGATGACAGCATTTGTATAGGCTTTTTTTGTATTATGTCTTTCTTTATGCACTGTCCCAGTGATTGGTTTTGTCTGTAGTTCAGCTAAGTTTACTCATATAAACTCACTGGTACAGAGGACATATCTGGAGATCATAATCTCCTCTAGGACTCCAGTTACTGTTCTTAAATTGATGTCACTGAATTGATGCCGAAAACATTCCAGCTAGAGCGGGGTTGCTAAACTGAGACTAAACTAGGCTATATTGTACTGGGAATTCAAAACCTAGAATACACCTCTTTCTTTCATATATTTTTATACTTCTTTCTCTTTTGTCCTCTGATGTGTGTGTGCGTCTGTGGCGGGGGGGTGGTACGTGATCACTATTGTGAATGTCTTTGCCCTAACCTTCCCTCAGGATGGAAATGTGGTGCAGTGGTCTTGAGTCTCTGAGCTGGGCATTCTCGGTCCCTTCCCTCATCCATCATGGTCCGCCTGCCCCCCACAGCTCCTCACTGTGCTGACTCAGGAGTGCTAAATACCACTGTGAGTGGGGGACTGGCCTGTTCCTGCCCACGGCCTGAAAGAGGAGAGAACACTGGCCTCTGCGGCCCTCAAAGGACAGGTAAGCGCTGAGTGCAGGTTCCAGTGATGAGCTCATGACTTCTGTTCCTCTACTTCTGTTTGTGTCAGCAGACAAGGCCAGGCTGATAAGGCCCTAAGGGTCAGAAGCAAGAGGATCACTCTGTTACTTTTGATGTTTCTTTCATTGCCCACTCTGGATTAACGCTGCCCTTGTGTGACATGCTATACATGGTAGCACAGTACATGGGTGAGCTCCAAAAACACAGTATTTTAAGTGCTTTCAAGACAAATCCTATCTCACAAACAGAGCAGGTAAAATTCTTTTGGAAATCTACTCAAAATGTTTTTTTTAATTCGATGTTAAGGTTTTCCTTCTTTAAGCTTGTTGGTGTCTCTTTGACAACAAACTATGACTTATAATAATCAATTTGAGATATCAAAAATTCCACAGTGGTCCTCATAACCTTTTAGAAGTTAACAAGTACAGTAGGTTTTTGGCACACACACACAAACGCACATATCAGCCATAACATTAAAGCCATTGTTCTACCAGAACAGCTCAGACCTCCATGCCTCCATGGATTGGACAAGTCCATTGAGCTTGATCAGATTAAGATCTGGGAATCGTGAAGGCCAAATCAACACCCTGAACTTTGTTTTGCAAACTGTTTTTGCAGTGTGTCAGGGCACATTATCCTGTTAAAAGGGATCACTGCCATTCAGCTAATACTGTTGAAGTGATGGGCTACCCTTCGCTCCTTGCAAGCATCATTAACCTTCAGTGATCCTTGATTGGTTGTCCTTCCTTGGACCTCTTTTGAAAGGTACTGACCTTCCGCAAGACCTGCTGTTTTGGTCTGATGCTCTGACCCTTGTCAAGTTCTCCCACCCATTGAAAAGTGCCATGGTAACAAGATAAGATAATGATATTCACTTTAACCTGTCAATGGTTTTAAATATAATGGCTGCCTGGTGCATAAATATAAACAGAAAGTGTGCATACATAAGCATAAACAAAAATATGAAAAAAAAACCCACAATAATAAAATGCACACACATGTAAATAAAAACAAATCAATCTCCACATATTACTGATACAAAAAATGCTGAAGTTGCCAGTGGTTTGGAGGATTTTACACAAGAAGTAGCAGTGATTATGATGCTCTCAGATACAACATTATGATCCTGAACAGTTTTCTCTAATGATACAGTCATGGCTAAAATTATTGGCACCCCTGGAATTTTTCGCCATTTCTCCCAGAAGGCTATTACAATTACAAATGTTTTGATATACACATGTTTATTTCCTTTATGTGCATTGAATCAACACAAAAAAAAGCTGAGAAAAAAGCCACATTTGACACAATTTCACACAAAACTCAAAAAAGGGGCCGGACAAAATTATTGG
>JBBPCY010000002.1:21921105-21969633 GCA_037974405.1 Brachyalestes nurse | reverse complement strand
TGCCAGCACCTATTTCTTGGCACACGTGAGTTTAAACAAGCATCATATGCTTGAAATTAAACGATTTACTCACAATTCTGAAAAGGTGCCAATAATTTTGTCCGGCCCCTTTTTTGAGTTTTGTGTGAAATTATGTCAAATTTGGCTTTTTTCTCAGCTTTTTTGGGTTGATCCAATGCACATAAAGGAAATAAACATTTGTATACTGAAACATTTGTAACTGCAATAATCTTCTGAGAGAAATGGTGCATGTTCAGGAAAAATTCCAGGGGTGCCAATAATTTTGGCCACGACTGTAAGAGAAAAAAAAAATAGAGAAGGTAACAGTCACTCAAAATGAGTTGTAGGGTTAGGGTTTGTGCTGTAAGCAGAATGAACAAAAATTGCAGTTGGTCCAAACACAATAATTCAGAGCTACTGCTAAATTGCTAAAACAGTCCTGGGGCATTGCATATCATTGAAGGAAACATGAACATTGGCCCAAAAAGATGAGAAGAAAGACATTGCAACTCGAAAACCCAAACATGCACCTAAAATACTTTATGCTTGCAAGCCAATTTACTGACTTGGATCCCATCAAGGGTTTATGGAGGATTTTGCAATAGCGAGTCCATCAAAGTGTCCCTCGTAAGCTTGGAGAGATGAAGATGGTTTGCCGAGATGAATGGGCCAAAACTAGACTATAATGCTGCAAAAAGTGATTTACTTCTTACTTTACACAATTTGAAGCTTTCATTACCAACAGCAGCAAAGTTATTAATTTATGCTGTCTGATTGCTTTCATGATTTTAAATATATTCTTGTTTGTAAGCATATCCTTCCTCAAACACATCCTTTTTTGAAAAATATCCTTGTCCTTATAATGAGCAACGATGCTCTTTCTAATAATACAATTACTATATCAAACTATAGATAAAGAAACAAAGTGGCAAAAACTGTGCGCTCATTTGAGAAGATCCCAGGAAGGGAATGGGCATTGAAGTAAGGTGTAAAGATGTGAAAGAAAATTTACTGCCACAGGTCATTTACGCCTCATTTTTACTGCAGGGCACAAGTGTCAAATATCTTCACTCTCTTGAGAGAGAGTGGCAGTGATGCCAACTAGTCTCACCCAGTCTGGACTCTCTTTCTCTCTTTTCTGCTCTTCCTGTTCTTGTCTTTGACAGACTGGAGAGGTCTTGCCACTTTTTTTCAGACATCAGTAACTGATCTGGGATGAGCACTGCATGCAGTGACATTTTTGTCAGCATTTTTTGGAACTGGCTCAAGCTTTGGAGAAAGAAGTAGATCTTTACCGCTTTCTACCTGTCCTGAAATGAGCAGCACTTCTTCTTTTGGACCATGCTCTTCTCACTTGTCCAACTTCTGTCATTTCCCTTTTCATTTTGCCAGGCTGGTGCAACAAAGCCCTTTAACCCATTTACATCAAGAACAGTTAATACCATAAGAAAAATACTATAGAACCTGCTCTGATTGATCTGAAGTGATACAATGTTGTAACAAAAGTATTGGGACACACCTCTATATTATTGAATACAAGTGGCCCCTGCAATGGCCATGTGTCTCAATACTTTGTCCATAAAGTTTATATGCATCCATTTGAATAGCAATTTTCATTAACACCAGGAATCCCAGCCAGAATTGCAAGGACACCCATGAGACCCCAGCCGAGGGACGACTAAACATATTTTGTTCCCTGGATCAGCAATGATTAACCCAAATATTTTCCTTGATTCTCATTTTTAGTTTTACTGTAGATAAGTGAATAAGTGTTGAAGTTGAAATATGACTCTGAAATTTGACTCTGAAACATGACGGTACCGTTTTTCTTTTTCCTTTGGCACTTCACTGACTGACAGTTTAATGCCAGAGATCGTTCACACTTGTGCCATCTCTTTGGCTACAGATGCTGTTGATGGAGGTGGATGGGACACAATCTCATGTTAGTGCAAACTGTCACTTTTCTGTCACCTAAAACAACAACCGGTTATATATCACAGAAAAAAAATCATAGAAAGTTGGCAGCAAATAACTGCAATAGGAAAAAAAAACAAACCAAAAAACATAAGGTCTGTGCCTTGCAAATTGATGTAATGCTATACACTATACACTATATGGACAAAAGTATTGACATGCCTGGCCATTACACCAGGGACTTTAATGATGCTTCATTTAAACCTATAGACTTCATATAAACCTATAGAGTTGGTCCCCCCCTGTGCAGATATAACATCTTCCACTCTTCTTGGAAGGCTTGCCACAAGAATTTGTGCCTATACATTCTGTAGAGCATTTATGAGATCAGACACTGATGTTGGATGAGAAGGTCTGGCTCACAATCTCCGAACCAGTTCATCTCAAAGGTGCTGGATGGGGTTGAGGTCAGGGCTCTGTGTGACCAGTCAAGTTCTTCCACACTGAACTCCTCCAGCCACGTCTTTATGGAGATGCTTTGTGCACTGGGACACAGTCCTGCTGGAATAGAAAAGGTTCTTCCCCAAACTGTGTCCACAGCTGGAACCATGGTGTTGTCCAAAATGTGTTGGTGCACTGAAACATTAAGACTGTCCTTCAGTAGGCCCTCCTGAATTCAATATTTGAGAGGTGTGTCCCAGTACCTTTGTCTATGTAGTGTATATATGTACAAAAGTAACCAGACACCCTTTCTAATCATCAGCTCTGCTACTACAGTATTTTAAGGTGTGCTATCTCCATAGAAACATATTGGCAAAAGAGTGAAATACTCTGGGTCAGCTGCACATGAGCCTAAAGTGACTGCCCTCAATGCCAAGTATTAGTGACGCAGAACTAATCATTCAACATAAATATGCAATCAAATTCTCACTGTAATGTTTTAACGTGTAGTGTAAAGCCTTCCAAGAGGACTAGAGGCTATTTGCAAGGAAACCTTTGGATGTATATTGATGCTTTAAGAATGTGGATTCTTTGGAAATGTATACACATGTCAAAATTTGATTATGATGTATAAAATGTAGCTTGGGATTCTAAAATCAATCTCATATTGAATTTTGCTTCATTATTCAGTGTCACTTTTGTGTACATTTATTTTTCAGCAAAATAGATGTGAATGTGCATTACTATTACTTTCCTCTTTATTGCTTCTCCTCACCTTTCTAGGATTGTAGTGCTCATCACTTTTCTAATCATCACAACTATGGATTTTCTCTGCAACGAGAGCAATATCTTCTACTTTATTAATCTTCTGTGCCCAGTGAGGGCCACCCAGTCCACCTGAAGAGTCATCATATTCCTATCTAGGGATCTGAAATCACACTCCCATTCAAAGTTTCACTTGAACTCACCTGTCCGGCACACGCATAAAATGAAGTGGCGAGTGGGCACCAGCAGCCCTAAAAGAAATCATAAATCATGAAAGTCCATGTCCCGGGGACAATGGGATCCGCGCTCATTCAAGGCTCCGATTTCCATTTCAATTTTCTGCTCAGTGGAGTTGATGTATGTGGCGAATCGTGCGGCAGACCCACCGCACAGCCAGCTCCCTCTCCACGCTATTTATTAGCGTGGAATCCCGGTGACCTTGGCTCTGCGTCCTACGCTGATGCCACACCTGCCGGCTCTCTCGACAAAGAGGAGCTGCACAAAATCAAACAAGCTAGGAAGCCAAGCATATTACATCAGCCTGAGAGCATCACCTTCAGCTCATTCAGCACACAGCAAAGACAGTTTAAACCGCCAACCAGTCACCTGTGCCTAATTCATTAATCACAGTACTGATTTCAAACAATAGACGGTAATCACAGAGGTAGAAACAGGAATTATAAAGAGCTTGTCTACATTAGGTTCTTTCTTTGCCTGTTTGTGTTTAAATAAATAAAGTAATAATACCTTTGGATTTGTTAGAAATGTTACTTAGAGCACATGTGTTTAAACTCATTTTAGTTGTTTGCAGTGTCCTGTAATTTGGCACCACTTTCCATGCCTCTATCACAAGGGCTGGTTCAGTAAAGATGTTTTGCGCTTTTGGACCCCCAACTAAGCCTTGAAGACAATTCCCTGTATGTTCCTTTTGACCAGGGCAGAAGAATGCAGGAACATTTTTGGTATCCATCACAACTGGTAGGGGCCTTAGCACCATGCATGCTTCTGCTTATGCCTCAAATGCTAAAGTGACCACTCCAAATGGAGTGCATTGTGTTATGGTTAGCATTCCATAGCATCTATGGTTAGCATATTGGAATTATCCAGCAAATACAAGTAGGCTTATCCAGCATATATGTGCTAGGCAGTGCTAATGAATGCACCATTGAGAGTGGCACTTTATTAGTTGTGAACAGTGACTAAAAATACAGCGGCAGTAAAAACTGCAGTGTCCTGGCAGGAGTAGAGAACAGTATGCAAAGTACTTTATGAGCCTGAAAATACTACATGAGAAACTGTTATATGACTGACATCCAAAATGACAAAACAGCCGTTGTTTCAGAGAGACAAGTACTCAGCAACAGGAAACACTCATGGCATAAAGTGCACCAGTTGACAAGCATCCAAGGATGATGCCTGTGGCATGAATACAGAGATATAAAGGTAGTTGCAGAGTGGTTAAAGTTCAGCAAGATTCTGATGTGTGGTATAGCTCAAAATACAACATCTGCCAGTAGTCGCTAGCAGATATCAAGAAACCAGATTATTTCCACTAGTGGTTTTTTTTTGTTGTTGATTGTAATCACAAGTCATTGACTACTATTTTTAAATGGTTGGTCTACAAGTAGAATGAATAGTTACGCAATCCTTAATGTGTCCCACTTCTTTTATTTCTAATGCTCTTTCATTTTCAGAACTTAGCTCTGTCTGCCTCCACTTCTGAGCAGATCACTCTATTATAATTACAATAGAAGGAGGGAAGAAAGGGAGGTGAGAGGTGTAAAGTGAGACATTGTCAAAGAAATGAACAACATTTATCTTAGGTCTCAGGCTTTTCTGGGTGCCAAACAGTTTTGATAGGGATTTCTTTGACGATGACAGAATAATTAAAAAAATAAATTATTTCTCTATTCACGAGGAAGCGTGTGAGGGAATAATAAGAGTGAATTTGCATTTTGACCTTCCTGTTTCAATGGCACATCTGCCCTTCTTCTTTCAGGCCACGGCGTCTGAGTCTGAGGAAGACAGCGTCGGAACACTGGAGACGGTGCGGTGAGAAAAGACTGCAGAGAGAAAAAGATTAACAACATATTACCAATTCAGCTCCTCATTGCAAACAGTTTCCACCAAGCGGGGGGATATTTGAATATCTAAATTGTCTGAGCGGGGCTGGAATGGCAGCTAATGGGCCTGTGTCCTTGTCAAAGATCTCTCGGCGCAAAAAAGAAACTCTGACTCTCAAATGAGTGGCTGACACAGCGGCGCCTCAGGTTATTTTTCCCCCCCGCTTTCTATCTACAGGTAAGAAATGCCACATTTCGTGCACTCAGACACATTAGCTTGCCATTTTGACATTCAAGCTGCCTTTATAAACAGGGCCTCCTTTCAGATGCTGGTGATGGCAGGGTCTGGCAGTTGACTCGGAGTCAAATATAATCACAGGGAATTTGTCAGTCAAGAAATGCTGCATTTTGTTTTTGAAGAAACAGCAAAAAAAGGGCAAAAAAGTAGTCCTCATATAGACAATATAGTGTGCATTCTTCCCAAGATGTCATTTCGTTCCATGATTAATAGGCAGTGCTTTGCATAAAGTCAGCCTTGTGTAACAGTAGAGCTCTTAAACTATTTTACCCAATTATATGCAACACCCTGTTCCTTCTCGCTGTCCTTCAGAGTTCTTTCACCGAATAAAAAAAGGAGAAGATTGATTGGAGGGACCTGTTAAATGTGAGTTATAGTCTGTGGCAGCACTGATATTCAGAACTATTGCAGGGACACAAAATTGCTCAGCACAACCAGAACAAATGACTAATGTGTAATACACTCTAAACACAGTGTGATGCGCCCTTCAGGGATAAAGAATGCTCATGTCACCAGGACATGAAAACGTCCCTGGCTTTGAGTCTGAATGATTGAATCCACTGCTTGTGTGTGTGTTTGTAAGTGTGTGCATGTCTTTCTAACAGATAGAGTTTTGGTGAATATGAAAATATGGCTTTTGCCTTGCTTCTGATTCAATCTGAGGTGGTTTCTGAGGACTGCATGTTCACTAGAGGCCTTTCTCTGTGCTGTGCCTGTTTGTCTCTCTGGTTAAAAGCACACATGCCTCAAGAAACGGAGAAGTGCTTTGCTTGAAAGCGGAGCAGGAGAGAGCTTCTCTGAAAATACACATTAAGGAAACACTTGGACCGGGCATCTTTTATTCACAGATTTTCTCTGACAATTTAATGTCCTACTTGCCATCTTGTTCAAATTGAATTTGAAATGAATACTGCAAAACACATTCCTCTAGGACCCATTTGCTGATCAACATGATTTGTGTTTTTCAGAGCACGCTGTTGAAGTTGCTCCAGAGAGCAAATACCAATCCCATCTGTCCCCTCGCTCCCATTCAGGTCCAGTAATCAGTACGTGTTTTACCGTGTGCTTTCTGTTTCATGCACATCTGTGAAGATTTTAATTAAAGTTGTATAAATGCAAATGCATTCAGTTTTGAATGTAGACTAATGTTTTGTTATTGCACAAGATAAACAAACTCGATCATCCAAGACATGTTTGGATACCAAATTTCACTTCTTTATTTTAAAACTGGAGCTGCAAGGCGATCTTTACAAACACCAGAAGTCAACAGTCACCCAAATATGTTATGTAAATACACCCTCAAAACTTTTTTTCAGCCTACTCAAACCAGCTCTTCATTGAGGTGGTGCACACGTCATTGTGGTTTAGCGCACAATATATAAAATCTGTGTGGGCAGCCTTTTATTGGACAACAGAGCCTGTTTTTGCAGATCACCGTAGCGGTAGGAATGCAGATCAACTTGTATAGAAACAAGAAATTGTGGATGTCAAGGTATCTGGTCAAAGTTCAGTCATTTTCAGCCTCAGTGTTGACTAAGATTGCAGATCATTCTTATGGTGTTCAGTTTTATTTATCACAGTACGTCATACTATGCCAAACCGCATCCAGAAGTCTGAACAGTCTCAATGAAGCTTAATAAAGTTTGAGTGGATTGAGTTTTGGGGATTTATTTACTAAAAAGGTTTTGGCAACTATTGACTAATGAGCTCCAGTTCTAAACTGACGGAGCAAAATCTGGACTCCAAACATCTCTTGGTTGATCAGCTCCATTTGGGGAATATGGACAACTGTGTAAATTCATATATTTTGCATATGTGTTTATAGTCACAATTAAATATGTGTCCAGGCTTTAACTTTAACTCTAGTCTACAGAGTAGTAGCCTAGTGGGTAAAACGCTTGCTTGTGAACTCAATGACCATAATGTTGCAGGTTCAACTCCCACTTTGTGTCCTTGAACAAGATACTTAACCCTCAGCTGCTCCAGGAGGACTGTCCCTGTAACTGAATGTAAATAAGGGCGTCTGCCAAATGCCACTTTACCTATCCTGTATTTACTGACAAAATATGTTATCATAAATGAACTAATTAATAAAGCCTGCAGAATAAATGTTGGAATTTTGTCCCCCAGCAGCAAGACGTCTCACAACTTTCCCTCTAATGTATGGAGGGGATTTTCTGAAGGCCAGTACCTGCACATCTAAGATCACATGATGGAACATAAACAGACAGACATTCTTTGAGGTTACGGAGGTGTTTTAAGGCCATTTGGAGTTTTAAAAAAGAAGTAAAAGATCTCTCCAGCAAGATACAGGCAGTTCCAAAGCAGTTCTTTCAAATCCTTTCTTTCTTCTTTTCAAAAGAAGTACTCCTTTTGTCAAACTATAGACATCATTTAATAACTGATATCTGGTTCAATTAAAGATACTGAGCAACTTAACTAAAGTCTCAGTGCTGCAGTGTTCCTAATGTATCAACCTCCTTCATTATGATTAATTAAATAAATGAACAGATATTTGCTTTTGCTAATAATAGCTAAACCATGTGTGCATAGATAATTTATTCTGATTCGGATTCTGATGTGCGCATGATAAGTGAAGCTGCAATGCATAAAAGTATGAGCTCTCTTCTGAGAGTGTGTGACCTCAAAACTGACCCCAGGCCCTGCGTTGCGAGAGAATCTTATGATGCACTAATGGGACTGTTCTCGGGGGCGGGTGTCAGTCATAGCCGTAACCAGGCATGTAGCATTAATTCAGTACGGCAGCAGAGGATTGACCGAGCCGCTCCGCTCCATTACGTGCTGACCCTGGCTAGCAAGAGAGCGAGGCTGGAGGACAGTGGAGTACATCACAGAACGACTGCAGACAGAGGCTTTCACCAAGGGCTTAATAGTTTATGTTTGAACCTCAACGTTTTATATGATCATTATTCTAAGGATATTATACGTCATACAGTTCTGTGCAAAAGGCACCTGTTTTAAAGCCATATTTCTCATTGTGTGATAATGTTTATTTCTGCTAGCAAGGTTACCATTAGAATACATGCAATCATAAAAGCAGTAAAAGTATCAAGATTATTTTCTGTTTGTAAAAAAGTAGTTGTGAACACAGGTGAACACAGGTTCGGTTCTGGATTTCTCCTCGATGCCTCCAGATGTTGCTTGGATTTGTGAAATTCCATCAACAGCTCCTGATTTTAGCACTGATGGAGTCAATCCAGTTTTTTTAATGGAAACTACAAGTAATACTGCACTTCCACAAGTAACACATTGATATGCTAAACATAAAAATAAAAAAAAATCACTATTTACTGTGTAATGTTATTTGTATTTATTCTTTTTAGTGCATATAATTAGCTGTTAATTAAAAAAAAAACATTCACTGCTCATCAGTTTTTAAATTTTTTTGCAGGTGCCTGAAACTTTTGCACAATACTGTATATGTCTCATTATAACATTTTTGTCAAAATGTGCTGTCATTAATGCTGTTTGGTGTGAATCATAAAGCACAGTAGTCGTCATTGCTCCATCTTTCCTTCTGATGACTAGACTGGGTGTCCTGACAAGGGTCATGGGGGTATTGGAGTCTATCCTGTGGTCCATTGCAGACACACAATCACACCAAGGAGCAGCATCTCCAAATTGTCTGTAGGAGGCGATGCAGACGAGGAGAACATGTAAAGTCCACACAGAAAGGGCCCTTTGTGAACTGAATCCAGAACCGTTGTGCAGCTCCAATCTTCAATGCTTAGAAAGTTTTTTTTAATCTCTTTTTACAGAACTCTTTATTGTGACGTCCCTGGGCAGTGGCCGCTAGAGGGCGCCCTTTTCATTTTGTTTGAAGGACTTTTATTCTGATACATGTTAGTAGACGCTGGTTTTAGTTTGGGACTTATTAGTTACAGCTGACCGGTGATTATGTTTAAGTGATGTTTAGTTTCTATTGGTTCTATTGGTTTTCTATGTGTTTTGTGTTTGAGTATTGTGTTTTGAGTATAAGTTGGTTAATGTTGGCCTTATGTGTAGGTCCATTGGCTTCCTGCTTCAATTTCGAGTGTACTGGCTTCTGAGTTTTGGGTTCATTTGTATTTATGCCCTTGTGTGTTTTTGTGTTAAATAAAGTTAAGAATGGGATTCTGCATTTGCGCCTTCTCCCCTGCCTGCAGACAGGGAACCTGACAATTATACAGTGAAAAAAAAAAACAGCTTAAATGTGAATCACATAAAACATGAACTTTTTGTACATCATAATTTTCAGGAGTATTTTCTGTTTAATTGTGGTAAGCCTTCACCATTACAACAAATTAAACTAAATGTCAACAAAACAAAACTACATTCAAATGTGTTTTCTGTTCTTTTATACACACAGCTCTTGCTGCTTAGTGTTTACTTTTGAGTTGTTCCAACGGGACATCTCTGGCCTTATAATGTAATGATGTAAGAAGATGATGGATTTTTAATCATAACACTAAAAATAGAAACATGCACTGATTAATAGACTAACAGGAGGCAGATCTTTATGTGAAAGTGGATGGCTGTGGTCAGGATGTGCTTCATATTGCAGTGCCATCTACTGGCCACACTTGAATATTACACAGTTACTCTGCACCTGGACTGCAGAACAAATGAAAAAGAAACAACATCTATGTGAATAGGGCACCAGGTACTGTCAGTGTGAAAATCAACTGTAAAATTTTAAGTAGGTGAAGTTTTAAGGCACAAAAATGTGATCAGTCCTGAATAACTTCATTTTATGTGCTATATCAATCCCTTGTGCCACAGATACAGTGGTGAGAAGTGAGAAAAACAGACAAGTTAAATTTGTTAAATGCTGATAAATGATCACACTGATTCATCGAAAACAGTACATTCAAACAGCCTTTTTATTGGCCTTTTAGTTTCTTTTCTACATTCAGTTCAATCATTCAGGTCTCACATCTTGAATATTTTTGACCATGCAAGAATGTCCATGTCTGGCGTGGCTGGCTTCAGTGTCCCTACAGCTCAGAGTGAACCAGTTTCTTGGCTTTTATCATGTTCTGGGCCACTAAACAGAAACAAACACAGAGGAGAGGACCCATTAATTAAATCATGAGTAATCATAAATGGTAGGTCACTGCATGAAGACAAAAACATGTCCACTATGTGTACGATTACAGACTGTAGCTCATCTCTTTGAAGTCCCTACATCACTGGTCAGTTTTTGACTACTCCGCCACTGTTGACCAGATATCATTGAAGTGGTGGACCATCATCAACACATTGGTGACACTGACGTTATAGTGACATGTTAGTTTGGGTATCAAACACAGTGGTGTTTCTGGATGTTTTACACATTTCAGTGTCATGGCAAGGTTAAAAGTGGTCCACTTCCCAGCCAAGAGCAAAAACTGACCGCTGATGAAGGGCTGCACAGTGAGAGTCAAAAGTGAGAGTCAAAACCCTGGCAGAAGGTGCCAAACACGGACTGCAAATGAAAAAGAATAACCAAAAGCATCTAATAACGTTTAACTAAGTTGTGAGGGAAAAAATACTAAATAAGGGTTCATTCATTCATCATCATCTACCCTTTTGTCCCACACTCAGGGTTGGGCGGGGCTGGAGCCTATCCCAGCTGCTATGGGCGAAGGCGGAGTACACCCTGGACGGGCGCCAGCACGTCACAGGGCCACATACAGAGACAGGCAACCATTCACGCTCGCATTCACACCTAGGGGCAATTTAGTATCCTCAATTGACCTAAGCCCAATGCACGCATGTTTTTGGTGGTGGGAGGAAACCAGAGTCCCTGGAGCAAACCCACGCGGTCACAGGGAGAACATGCAAACTCCACACAGAAAGACCCTGTGCCCAACCCGGGAGTCAAACTCAGGCCCTTCTTGCTGTGAGGCAACAGCGCTAACCCTTGTGCCACTGTGCCACCCTCCTTCATTCATCTATTCATTCATTTTCTGTAACAGCTTCTCTGAAACCCACCCCCTGGTCATGACTGGCATCACCATTTGAACTTATAGCCTCCCATTTAGTGAGATAAACCCTTACAGCTGGTAGAACATATGTTTTTTAACAATAGACGTGGATATTCATTTAATGACCGAGTAGGACTACATGAAAGTAACTGCAGCATAGAGGGATTTATGGATATAGCAGTTCACTGTAGTGGTGGTTCAGTGGAAGCTGTGCTGCTGTGAGATTTGTCCACATAAAGCCAGTAAAACCGTACTTAGCACCAGTATTAGCCCCTATTCAAATACTTTTATCATAAACAAATACTGTTCTCATTGTGTTCAGTGAATTAATGGTCATGTGTAAAATCTAAGAACAAAGTAAGAAATGATCTGATTAAATCTTCAATAGGGAACTTTCTTTGTTTTTGGCTATAAAACAGACATTCATTTACAGCGGAAATTACAATTTTGTATATTTTACAAAAATAATGATCCTTTTTTTTCCAGCAGTATTTTTCCCTGGTGTTTTTATAAATAATACTATAATTGTGAAATGACACTGTCAACCCATTCCCACCCTTTTTGTAACAAAAGGTTATTTTTAAACGCAAAATAATAGATGAGACTAAAATGATTGGTATTAGCAATACATTTACTACTACTATGTTATGATATTTGATGTTTTTTTTATATTGTAAAAGGTGACTAAGAAAAAATTGCATAAGCAGTGGGCAAAGAGTGTTCTACAGTATTTCAATTTCTGTCTAGAATCCTCTAGTCTGTATACTTTTGTAGTAAGGATCTGTCCATAGAAGTAAGAGGATATGAGCTACATAGGTGCTAGGCAGCAACGCGTCAGTTGCCTCTCAACAGGCCTCATTAGTTACTCACAGAAGTCCACGTCGTTAGGCTCATAGGTGTACTTGCGGTTATGGTACTTGCCCATGATGTCAGTACGCACAGTCATAGAGGGATCTAGAGAGAGAAACCAGAAGCACCTCTGTATGTTCATAGATAATATATACATATAATATGGTTATATGTTGATAATGATTTACAGATTGCTGTTATCAGCTCATGCTTTCTGAAAATACTCACCAACAAAGAGAATCCTAGGAACGTAATAGCCGTCAGGAGCCAGATTAGCATCTGTTGTCTCATGCTGTGAATAATATTTAGGCTAGGTGTTAGAAAATCCATGAAATTACCCATCAGAGAATATTCCATTGTCTTTAATGCATTTCCAATTGGTATCAAATGTTTAGTAATATATAGAGAGCTTTACGCTGTTCACAGGGAAATCATGTGGAAAGTTACCATTAAATTGAGCATGATGAAATCCGTTTTGGCCATCTTTTGAATTTCTTTGTTCTCAGCAAAAACCTTTTTGAGAGCTAGGTGTATAATAAAAACAAAGATTAGAGAGTGTGTGTTAGACAAGTAGCAGGATTTAAACATGTTGATGAGCCTCACAAATAAATACACAAAATATTACATGATGAGTTTTTGCCAAAGGTCAATATTCCACATATTATATTCAGTTTATAAGTCAGCCCTGTGTTATAGTTTCACCTTGCAATTAAACACTGTCATCTCAAATGAGTCAAATGAGGGGTACCCAGCAGAACCTTATTCATTTTAATAGCTATCCTGCAGCTATTGAGTATTAGTAATGGCTGTATATTAGCTGGATTTCAACCATGCACAGAAAAGTTACAAACCTTGACTGTGTGGGCATTCTTCTAGGTGATGAATGACCATCAGAGGCCTGTTGCTGTGGTAATAAAGCAACAGACAAAATATACCAATGTTATGTAATCTGTAACCTTGTGATTGAAGAGTAGGAACAAAACTGATTGTACAGTTTGGTATGAGCACAAAAAGGTATACCTTGCTTTCATTTTTGATAAACCTTCTTCATATGTCTGAACCCAGGTGATCTCGTCTCCCCAGCCTGAATTTAGGGAAGAGTTCAGCTCAATCAGATAAAACATGCTAGAAATTATAGAAAGAAACATCTGAGATACCTTTTAGTTATATTTTGTCCAGGATCAGCAACAACTATGCTGTTCAGATATTTAGATCAGATATTTAAGGGATGAGTTGTAAAAGAAACATCTGACTACATGTCTGAATGCATAATGGGGGTTCCTCTATTAGACCCCAGATTGTATATTGTTTTTTTAATGATCTTACCTCGAGAGAGAGTCTGGACAGTTTTCTTTTTTCTTTGCATGGAGACATCACAGGATAATGAGAAGAAGAGCAACACGAACAGACACCAGTGGGCCATGACTACTGTAAGAATCAGACAGACGGTGAAAGTTTCTTGTTCATGTTAGTGACTTACATACCAAATATGAACATATGTTTCCTATGTTAGGTCCATATTCTTTTAATGTGTAAGCCTGGGGTTGTTCAACAAGCTCTGCCACAGATTGCGCATAAATAGAGGAGGGTTCTGGGTGAGGAAGCTGTCAGACATGACTGACTGGTTTTTTCAAAGTCAGCTGCAGTGTTAAAAGAGATTATCCTGCTAAATCAAATGTTTGGTTCAAGTTTTAACTGGAAACATGTAGAAAGCTGCACTAAGTTTAGGATTTCATTCTAAACAGATGACCAAACCAGCTGATAAAGGCATTCTCTTATTTTTTTCCCATCAATTAGAGGTAACTTGTTTAGCTTATTCATTTTTGCAAAAGGTACCTATCTGAAAGGTATCTTAAATAACCAGTTAAAATCTGAGTAGAACATTTACTACATACTTACACTAAACTAAAAAAGTAAAAGAAAAGAGAAGATGACAAATCTTACCAAGAGTGAAACGGCTGAACAGTCCAGTCTGACAGTATTGCCTGGCGTGAAGGCACTTATAGCTGGGAAACCCAACAAACAGGTCTGTTACAAACACATAGCTGCGCAATTCTTTCTCCTCCCACTATTCACTTTTTTTCATATTCTCAATAATTACAATTACAATATCAACAGCAATGATAATAATAATAATCATCATCATCATCATCGTCATCATCGTCGTCATAATCATTTTACAGATCATCATCATTATGCATTTTAATTACATTATATTTAATAGACCTTGTCCACCTCAAATGTAGGATCAATCTCTTTTTGGGAAGGCCTTACACTATATGTTGGAATATTGCTGTCAGGATTTGATTGCATTCAGCCACAAGTGCATCAGTGAAATCAGGTACTGATGAAACCCACCCACCTCATCTCGAAGGAACTGAATGGAGCTCCATAACTAAAGAGAACACAGTTCTGGAGAGACACATGCGTTCTAATGCTTTATACCCCTCAATGACACATGACTTTTGGCACATGTGGCTGCTCATGTGTCCGAGGTCTTTTCTTTGAAAATAATACAAGCTGTGTTTCACAAGACTTAGTGGCAGAGACGTACAGCAGTAAAAAGAACGTATTGTGATGCTACACACATACTGTAACAAAATGTTTTAAAACAATGGCACATAGGTGTACTAATAAAAGACTCCTAGTATTGATATGAAGCTGAGAATGTGTGGCTCTCTCGGTATGTGGGCAATGCTCAGAATTTGCCTTAATCAAGCGAAACACAGGTTCAGAAAGCCAGTTATACCGGCTGGGACCAGACAAAAGTATAGTTTTCTACTGTCTGTAGCTTTGTTAGAACGTTTAGGCGTGTCAAAAGCCAGATTTCAGTAATAGGCACATAGACAAGAAGTGGCTTGCTATGAATTCTGACTTTGAACAGGGTTTACAGGACCAGGGTATGTGATTTTAACAGGTAGGCTTGAGGACATGTGAGGACTGCACATAATCTACGAGGGCCTTGGCTTAATCTAGAAGACAGAAAGAGAACAATGTGCTCTGATTTTAAAAAGCTGTTCCCTTTCTCTATGAGCATGCTATGGTGTAATGTATTTTTAGGCGGAATACCAAAGTCATTTTACAGTATATGCGCTGATATTCAACAGAGAGAAAGAGAGACTCTACCATTCACCACTTCAACTTGCTTTAAAAATAGTTGCTGTAGGCCTAAATCACTATGTTTACTGCTTCTGTTCTTCGACCATACTCTAACATTCTTTTAAGTCAGGGATGGAAGGCCAAATTCCTCCACAGTTTGATGATTTTGCTGCTGAACACATTTAACTGATAGCCAGTTTTAGTAGGTGTTTTAAGGTAGGGTGACCAGACGTCCCAATTTTCTAGTGGCATACCCCGTTTTTAGTGGCCTGTCTCTGGTTGGAGCTTTCCCCAGAAATGTCCTTGATTTTAAATGTAGAAACAGACTGGAAAGAAAGACCAGACAGCAGAACAGAAAGGCAGATGCCTCACATGGCTCTTGTGTGCTGTGGGATCAAATGAAAGATAAACTGACGATAAACTGTGTTGCATTTAGCAAAATTAGGCCTTACAGACTAACAAATGGCAGGTCAGATTAACAGATAGGGTGACGAATAATTCCTCATTTATTGATATTTTAAATCAACAAAATCACAAGGCCTTCTGCAAAAGTGGTAAACAAAATAAGGGGAAATCTTTACAAATTTGGCAACACCTTATGAGGGGGTGAATAACAACAAAGACAATTGTATTGTAAGATTAACTTAATTTAATTTCTCATCAGAATTCATTTCCACAACATTTGCCATTTAGTGTAATGTGTCTCTTAGCATGTCCAGTATTCTTGTCACTCTGTTACAGTGTGTCTGTGAGTGTGTATTTCTGGTATGTTTGACTGTCTATGTTTGAATGTATAGATAATTAACTAAACTGTATTGAATCATTGTAATTCATAATTTATAATTTGTAATTTATAATTTATAATCATTAATAATGTTCCATAGGATACCACAGTGCTTATATTAATGTACCATGGTGGCCTACTGTATGTTTATCAGGCACAGTCTACAAAGTTACTTAGTTAGTACCTTATTTTATCAGGTAGTCTTTGCCGTCGTTTATTATTGTAAAATGTTACCATGGTCAAAATATGTAAAACCAGAACCCTTTATTTAATGGACAAAAACATTGGAAATTTTGATGAAATATTGGCCGCTGAACTGGAAATCTCCCTCGTTTTCATTACAGATATCTGGTCACCTTGTGGGGTGTCTGGTGGCCTGGTGGTTAGGGAGTTGCCCCTGCAATCAGATGGCCATGGGTTCAAATCCCAGGACTGCTAGTGGCACCACTGAGCAAGGTACCGTCCCCACACACTCTCCATTGGTGGCAGCCCCCTGCTTCACTTGGTGAATGGGTTAAATGCAGAGAAAGAATTTCACACTGTGTGCTGTCCTGTAGTGTGTTCATGCCTGACCACAAGTGGCCACTTTATGTAAGTTAAAGTAGATAAACCATCAAACTGCTTTTTACACTACACACTTTCTACTGGCCTCCTTTTTTATTATATTCTTATAATGCCCTGAGAAGAGCCGCCATATGACGAAGTCAATCATTTTATGTATAATTATCATATATTCAGTGTATTATACACTTATTATTATCAAAGATTTAACGGAAATGTAACATTTTGCTACATTTAACACATCCCTTTTATGATAATAATTTATAATATTATATAATTTGATCTCACATATTATATTATATTATATCATATTATATTATATTCATTTTTAACTTTAATGATCCTATCCTGTAAACCTCTCTGTCTCTGATCACTATAATCAGGCCTGCAGTTGTTAGCTGTTGCCATGGAGATTTATCACCCTTGACAACCACGCATGTTCTGCGCCTGCGCACAACAAGGAAGCGGGGCATTGTGGGATCGAACGCTATCGACACAGCAGCAGGGAGAACAGCTCAGGGACTGTAAATTTCTCGAGTTTGGGCTGTTTTTGGGCTCTAAATTTCTCAGACACCGCTGAAGAGGGCCTTGGTGTCGAAGAGAGGACCATGAACGCGTCGATGGCCAAAAAGACCCAGGAAAGTCTGGGTAAAGTGATAAAGAAGCCCCCTCTGACTGAGAAACTGCTCAGCAAGCCCCCGTTCAGATACCTGCACGACATCTTCAGCGAGGTGAGAGACGAGGAAAACTCATACACTTGTTTATCGACTAAATTAAGACTTTTAAGCGTTAGGTTTAGCTAATTTCCCTTCATAAATTGAAGGTCGAGTGCCTTAGCTAGTGTTAACCGTTGTTCTTCAGGTGTACAGCTGCAGAACTAAGTCAGCTAACGCTTAGCACCTCCACTAAGCTCTCCAGAGCTCTGAGGGACCAGCTGTAGATCAGGATTAGAGAACCCAGGTGATGTGAGGTGCCTGCATTCAAACGTCGAGTACAGTTTTGAACGAAACTGCCTTTTTTATAGTCCCAGGAACACAAAACAATCTTACACATACAACATATAGACAAAAGATACAACACTGATACAAAAATAGTGCAGTAGGCAGTTAGGGAGGAAAAAAGGTGCAACAGATATTTAGGGAGGAAAAAAGGGACAAAAGTATTGTAACATATATTTAGAGAGGGCAAAAAGGTACAACAATGACACAAAAATAAGGCAACATACATTTAGGGAGGGCAAACAAGGTACAACAATGATATTATTATTATTATTGTTATTAATTTTATTTCAAGGCACTTTTTAAGGCCCTCTAGGACACCTTACAGACAAGTAAAACAGATAAAAGTGGGGAGAAAATGGCAAAAGATGACAAATAAAATAAATTATAAACAAACATAGTAAATAAAAGAACGCAGCATATATTAAATCACAAGAGTAAAAAAAGGACTAAAAAATGATGAGTGCAGTCTGGGCACAAGCTCAAAGAGAAGTAGCAGGTTTAAAGAGGTGAGTTTTAAGAAATGTGGATTTCTTGAGGAAGGGACTTCCAGTGATGGGGCAGTATTGCTAAAAGATCTAGATCCCATGGGGGACAAACGAACAGAAGGTGTAACAAGTAGATTGGAAGATGAAGATCTGGGGTTACGGGAGGGTGTGTAGATGTTTCAAGAGGTCAGAAAGGTACGGGGTACCAGGTTATGAAGAGCTTTGAATGTTAAATCTTAAAATCAGCTTGATATTTAACAGGTATAAGAAACTAGTGCAACAGACATTAAGAGAAGAAAGAAAAGGTGAAACATTCATACAAAAATAGTGCAACAGACATTTAGGGAGGGAAAAGGCTGCAAAAATAGTGTAACAGATATTGTGGGAGGGGTAAAAAGAAAAGGAACAACAATGACACAAAAATACTGCAACAGACGTTTAGGGAGGGGGAAAAAGGTACGACAATGATACGAAAATACTGCAACAGACATTTAGGGAGGGAAAAAAAGGTACGACAATGATACAAAAATACTGCAACAGACATTTAGGGAGGGAAAAAGGTACGACAATGATACAAAAATAGTGCAACAGCTAGCTAGCTTGATCATGTTAACTAAATTAACACTAGTGCTTTTAGTGTGAGTTAGCATTATGTAGTTACTCATGGAGTAAACCTTTACTATGGTAAGCAGTTTCTTTTTATTATTTAATGTGGAGAAGCTGAAGCACTCTGCTCTGTTCTGTTGGAGCTTCTGTTGCCAGGCACCTCCCTCAGCTTTGGTTATGCAAACAAACCACCAGGCCTCACACATGCCTGGATGGTCTGTCGTTCACATTCAAACAGGTAGAAAGATCTTAGATCTGATGACCAGAACACAGAAGGACGCAGCAACAAGCTGGATTATTGGCAGCTGGTGGTCTGGTGGTTAGAGTGTTGCTCTTGTGATCAGAAGGTCGTGGGTTCGAATCCCAGGACTGCTAGTGTCACCACTGTGGTACCCTTGACCATCCCTACACACTGCTCATCAGGTGCCTTCCATTGGTGGCGACCCACTGCTTCGCTTGGTGAAGGGTTTAAATACAGAGAAAGAATTTCAAAATCTTCACACTGTGTGTTGTGGTGTGTTCATGTAACTTTACTTACTTTAATATATTTACAAAATGCGTTACAACATTACAGTATCAGTAAGTTGTTTGTACCTAATGCCTCATCTACATGAAAGCTTGACATCCTTTGTATTAGATGTTGGAACTTTACTGTGGGAGGTAATGATTGCAGGTACTGATCACAAACTCCATTCCAACTCATCCCAAAGGTGTCCGATTCTGCTTCATCAAAATTCTATTGCTTCCCACCCCAGGGCTGTGTAACCCTCTAGCTGCCCTGCTCATGGTGACCTTATGTTTGGCTGCTCCAAAGCACTCCAGTTCACTAGAAAGTCTTTTGTTCGTATGAGCTGTGTGCATAATGTTGCAATGGGTGCACCATAGGTAGCTAGATTTGCAAATTAGAAGAGTTGTCTGTGTATTTAGTGTGCTGTGGTGGGCATTACAGCAAAAATCTAATTGCAAAATGTGATTCATCATCTCTTGTAAAAATGTCTTGTGAGCGTTTTGAGATGTGGCAATATAATTTATTGCAATAATGATAATATTGTCATATTGCCCCGCTCTGTATTAAACTTCTGTGCCTTAAGAACGAGGCCAGCAGAAGGCAAACCTATACATAAGACTGAGACAGTTTATTCAGTGACTCTTTCTCCTTGAATCCAAACGCGGATCTGGATATTACAAGCTCAGCCAAGATTAGGCATGTTGGCACAAAACATATTGGAGGATGGTAAGGTCACACAAAGCTAGATTGCTGTCATTGGTTAAAATATCTCTGGAAAGGTCACCAAGTCATTATACCAAGCCAGTGCCACATGAGCCGCATTCATTATTGTAGGAAGTTTGGCTCTCCCGAAAACTACTTACCTCTTGGTGTGTCCTGAATTTTTTTTTTTGCTCTATGCCTTTTTCATTCTGTGCTTAAGCTCAGCTTTCAGCTGTGGTTAAATGCATTATTAATGCAGGCCTTCACTGTCATGCTAGACTCTATTGGGCTGATTATTTGTGTATTTGTTTCTTGTTCAAACATGTGAGCTGAATTATCCTTCAAAAAGGGATTAAGTTTTAAATGGTTTTAGATTAAATTTACTTTTAATGTTTTCTTTTGTTTAGGTAATTCGCACCACAGGTTTCATGAAGGGCCTTTATGGAGAGGCAGAGCTGAAGTCAGAAAATGTAAAGGTGAGTCTTTCTAAACTGCGCAAAAACTGCACAAAACTCGACTCCTCAGCTAACCTAATAATCAAGTCCTTTTGGGATTGGATTAAGTACATTAGTATAAGACGTTACATGCAGTACTGTAGCTCAGGATGGTTACAATATGATGTGATTTCAGATAATAGCATGTCTCCAATTGCCTGTCAGTGTTTTCCACAGTGGTCATTATTTCTACCTACTAGGGAATTTTTTTTCCCTTCTCCTGTTGTGTCCAGCAGCTTAGAAAGCAGAATGTGAAGCTGGAGTCCATGATGAATCAGACACCTGTGCTTTGCCAAGTGGAGCTTTAATGTTACAGTCCCTCTTATTATCTGAATTTTGTATTTATTTGTTTATTTATAATTCATACATTTGATTTTTTATTAATTAAGCCAGATCAGACAGGGGTGGAGAAAATAGAGAAGGAAAAAGGGATTAAATTCTTTTCATGAAAAATAGTTACATTTAGTAGCTAGAGAATATTATCCAGCTTCTGACATACCTGACAACTGTCCTGTTGTTTCCTCCCCATCCCTGACCCTAGCTGCAGTCATGTATATGTGTATATATATGTATTTATACACACACTTATACTTATATACTTACATCCAAAAGTATAACCAATTTGTGGGAAATACTACCACTTTAATGCACATAGTACAAGACGTAATACATACATTGTTTGTGTTTACCTTGCTTTGAGCAACCAAGTAATCGCAAATGTTCCAAATGAGTGTTCTTTGCATGTTTTGATTAATGAAGGCATTTTCCAGCACACAAATAGATTTGTCCAAAGTATTTTAGACTTTTAGCCATGTCACCTTAAAGATTCACCAGTGTTTTACTAATCTATCACGATAAAATGTAAGCACAATATTATACTGTCCAAATCGTGTGTTCCTCAGACTGAAGAAGGACAGTTTTGAGAGTTCTTGATTAGATCTTTGGCATTCTGGCATTGCAGCCTGCACTGCAGCTGCAGCATCTTTGTGTTCTGTTTAAGTGTTCAAGTTGATAAGCTGTCCAAGTGTAACTCGAGACTTTCTCAATTTAATGAGCATGCCAAGGGTCGATGACTCAATCAGGTAGGAGGTGTTAAAAGCCAGTTTCCAGGTTTGCAAGCTGAATGCCACTAACTAGCAAAACACAGATCACTATCACTGTGACCTGTAAGGGAAACACAGGCTCTCAGTAACTCTCTATGAGGGAACTGGGAAAAAAAGAGAGATAAAGGGCTGGTGACATGGACTAAAACGTTCACACCCGATCCCTTTTCAGACAACTGTGGAGTGTAGAAGTAGCCGAGTACTTTGATGCTACAGCATACATAATGGATGCTCTCGCTCTCTCTATACCCACACGAGTCTGAGGAGCTTCTATCTGAGAGTGAACTGGCCAGGTTTCAATGAAAGGGTGCTTTGATAATACTTGACAGACCTAAAAAGGCGATTTTGCTTTAGATACCTACGATGAAATGTCACACTAAATCAAATGCTATTGAACTATGAGCTCTACCACATATGGTAAGAAATAATTAATTATTGTCTATTGTCTGTGATGTGTATCTGGAAGCTCATTACTAATTGGCTGAATTATAAATGGCTCATTATGAGAGCATGGACAATGTCACTGCATTATAATCCATCTGGCGTTTAAATTAAACTCAGGATAATTAAGAGCAATGAATGCAGAACTGAAGAATCTAATCGAGGTTATGCGTATGTCTTAACAGTGCTGTTAGGGGTACAAATATGTCAAATAAGCCAATATTAACACTAACATCTCAGTGGTAATGTGTTTTTAAACATACAATAATCCCCCAGTTTTACGCAGATCAGGATTCAGTCACACGCAGATTTTTTTGGAGAACCGAACCCATAGTTTTATGTGGAAATCCCCACAATAACGCAGAAACTGCAAATATCCTCCAACTTTCTTTGCTTATTTCTGGTAATAAATGTATTTTTTTTCCGGATGTTTTCACACAAGGGGACCCGTTCACCTCAACGTGGTGTCCCAATACTTTTGTCACGCAACCTTCCGAGTTGCATATCTCGGCTGCGAATTTAAATTAAAAGACGAGTTTACTTTGGAAAGAGGTGAATACGGGTTTACCTTAATATTTTTCGTTAAGGGTAATGCATTAAACTGAATTTAAAATGAAATTAAAAGTGTTCTGGGAGCATGTTTGTGGGGTATATTTTGGGTTTACACTATAAAAATAGGCTTCTTTTTTTTTGTTGTTTAACCAAAACACAACAATACGGTTTTTCCACTAGACGCGGGTGCTCTTGGAGCGTAATCCCCGCAAAAAGAGAGTGATTACTGTATATAAATATACTGTATATAAATATATTTCTTTGCCCTGTAGGATAAAGACTCAAAGATAGCATTCCTCCAGAAGGCCATTGATGTAGTGATGCTGGTGAGTGGGGAGCCACTGGCTGCCAAGCCTCCACGGATAGTTGCCGGCCATGAACCAGAGAAGACCAATGAGCTGCTCCAAGCCATTGCAAGATGCTGCATCAACAAGGTCAGCCATTTCTAAAAGCCACTGAAAGATCATAGTGATTGATAACACCAGTCATTCACAGTAGAACTGTAACCATATATTGCTGGGCTATTAGTAATGGGAATGGTGCTCGTATCTGAAGTCTTAGCCAGATTATTGTTTATCTCTACTGTAATTGGTCTCTTGAGCTTCCAGAAGGGCAAAGACAGTGGGCTTTATCAAGGGAGTCAAGTGATGCTTCTCTAATTAACCATCCCCAGCATACATATGCTGTGGCAAAACATTTCATGTTGAGTTATTCTGTATGCTTTGGATATTTCTTTTGTTCACCATTTATCTTATTTTATTCTCTGGATATGCTTCTAGATTGAAAAGATGCTTCATTGATCCTAAAATTATAATTGTAAAACTCCGCTCAATCATACATCAGTAAATTCAGCCCTGGTTGGTTAATTTGCATATTCCATTAGTGAATAGTGAATGGTGTCTGGCAAGTCTAGGGCCTGAATGAAGGAATGGTGCCCACCACCTGCTGGATATATTGAAATCTGCTTAGTTTTAGGCTCCAGCTTTTGGATCTATGACTGATTCAACATGCCGAAATGTATCAAATTAATTCTGTAAGTATTTGGAAAATATATCCATTATATGAAAATTAAGTTTGTACCTTCTGTCCCTGGTGCAGCTCTCCAGTGATGAAGCTGTGAGACGCGTCCTGTCTGGAGACAAACTGGATCTGAAGGGGAAGGCCAGTTCCTCAAGGTCTCAGGGCAAGGAGAATAGAGAAGGCAGAGAGCGCCATTCAGACAGAGAGGTCAGCCATGCTTACAGACACACTTAGAACTGCACAGAGTGGTAGATGCTTCCAGTGGCACAGAGATCTTATTGTTCAGTAGTGAAACTTGCACAGTTGTCACAAACTGATCTTAAAAACAGCAGATTGACCACATAATGCTTTAGCGATCAGGCATAACAAATAGTGTGGAAAAACAGTTGGCTCAGAGGAAATACCATACAAAAGTGGCATAATGTTGATCCGATGAATCTGTTCATTGTTGTCAACAAGAGTCCCAAGCTGGACTTTTGTGTAATTGTTAAATAAAAATTGTACTTTACATTTTTAGTGTGGAAATCCTCAAGTCTGTCACAATTCCTACATAATCATCTAGCAATTATTTGAGCTGATTGCAATTATTATTATTATTATTATTATGTGTTTACATTACAACAAACAGAATGTAAATGCATCATGGGTGGATGAACTCTGCATACATATACTGTGAGTTTTGGGCATTACAAAACAAAAATGTCTCACTGGTGTTAGGTGATGTTTACATGTTTTCTCGTGTTTCCTCCCTTTTAAGAACTTTATACTTAACATATGATTCCATGTTGCTGTGATTGCATGATGACAGTAGTCAGTCTGTTGTCATGTCAGTACAACCTAATATTAGCTGCCAGGTATCAATAGCAAGGAAGGAAAGTTGTTTTTCAGCTGCTTTAGCTTATTTAGGCCTTTTGCTTATTGTTCTTATAAACATTATTGAAAATTAATGTGAGATGATTGTGAAATTTTAGGACATGCCTACCCTGCCTTCATTAAGTTTTATAGTAGACTTTCCACTGCGTATGATGAAGAAAATCGTTTTAAATACAAAAACGCTTGAGCACTGAGTGGGTGTACTTCTTTTGCACTGTTGCCATCCTGCATTGATGATTATGGTAATACAGATTTGTTGATTGTGTTGCCGTTCTGCAGGAGAAGAGAGAGATTAAAGAGAGCAGCTTAAGCAGAGAGCAGAAAGTTCCTGACCATTCCAAGGACCTAGAGAGCAAGAGGGGAGAGAAAGACCGAAACAGAGATGGAGAGAGGTCAGAGAAGGGCCGTGAGAGAGACAGGACGAAGGACAGAGATCGGGAAAAAGACAAGAGCCGCGATCGGGACAAAGACAAGGCCAGAGATAGGGACATCCAGAAGGACAGAGAAAGGGATCGGGACAAAGACCGAGACAGAAACAAGGAGAGAGAGAAAAACAAAGAGCGAGATTCTCACAAAGAGAGAGAGAGGGACAAGCGAAGGGACCGAGACAGAGATCGGGAAAGGGAAGAAGAACGAGAGCGCCGAAAAGAGACAGAGGAGAGACCGAAGGAGAAAGCCGATAAAAAGGTTGGTAATCTGTTTAAACTGCCTTATATGGGTGCCCCTTGGCTTGTATACATGTCCCGAAGCACGTATTAATATGGGGCTTGTAAGACTGTACATACTGTACATCTACCAATTGATTTTCAGCTCAAAAAACATTTGACATATCTGGCATGTGTCATTATAAATGTTCTTAATCACCTTTCCTTTTATAACAATATGATTGCAGTATTATGTGTATTACTGTGTGTGTGCATTCTTTTAAGTAGGGCGTAGCAATTTGGACCAGTATTTGGATTTTTTTTTGTACTTTTTAAAAATATTTTGTTTAACAAAAGTTCCGGGCCTGTTTTTATGGTCTCAGAAATTATGGTCTCAGCAGATCACTTTTTGATTGCTTTTTAACACATTTGTGTGCGTCTTTTTAATGGCGGAAAAAGTACAGTAGCAGCTTGTCAGGTCAGGGCTGCTTTGTGTGTATTAACACCTCTGGTGAAACTACAAATTGTGTGATTAAAATGCGGTGATTATTACTGTATTTTATATGACAGTATACTAAATTACTAAACTCTGGGATGTTTTGTGAAAGAGACAACCATGAAACAAACCTCCCAAAATCAAACTAAATTGTTTTACTTTTGTGTCATGCTGTATTTCTACAGGCGCGAGCAACAGAGGAACTGAGCAGGCAAAAGCCCCAAACAGAAGAGCCTAGTAAAAACCACAAAACTGAGCCAGTGGAGGTGAGTTTCTCCTCTTTTCTTGGTATGGTTAGGTGAAATACCTGTATTGAAATAATGTCAAGCATACCTTTTAATTCAGTCCCTTTTTAACCACAAGACAATTTTAATTAAGTTTTAAGTTAACTTATGCTAGCCGTTTCTTAAGCCCATTTGGGGGGGAAACTGCTTCCAGTGTTAGTCCTGATGTTAGTGTGAGAGTTCACACTCTGAACTGGAATATCTGGCACTTCTGTAATTATTTCTTTGTCTCTGATTTGTCAAGATTGAAAGAGATGAACAAGAAGAGGTACTTTAGCATTTGCTCTTTTATGTTAGAGTAGCTGTTTACTTTGCTATTTCAAAACATGTTTCATGTGTTTCTTATGAATATGGTGCAGGTGTGAGTAGATGGCAATGGTGCTGGTAGATTGTTAGTTTATGCATGGGGATGTGGAGGTCAGTTATTATTTTTTTTCTTTCACTTTGCAAGTGAAGGGCATTAAATTAATGTGCTTTATTTGGCTGTTCTTTTTTGCTTTTTTAGTGAGCACACTTACATAACCTGTCATTCTAAACAGGTGCTTAAGGGAAATTCTGACAAGGTACCTCAGTTGTCTTCTGCAGCTTTGGACAGCCTATAGAATAGCAGGCTGTTACTGTTTAGCAGTTTAGCAGATTATGTGGGTTATGCAATGGTTTCTCCATATGTAGAAGATTGCCTTTTATAACTGTGTTATGCTTGTGTCATTTTTTGGGGTGTGTTTTGTAATTTAATCAGTGCAAGTGCAATGCAGATTTTCTAATTGTGATAGACTTTGTTTTAAGTCCAAATTTCACTGTATTAAACTGTTTTGTCCCTGCAGATAACAGAGGCTTCACAGAATCAGGTAATTACTGCAGATTTATTTGTGTGATTATTCTGGACTGGGTATAGAGTTCAGCTCCAAACCACTATTTGAGTTAACTAGTAAACTGTTATAGCAGTAATTTTATTAATTAATCTATAGCATTTATATCCACTTGTCTTACTGCCCACATTTTGTTTTCAGAGTACTTTCTGGATAGTTTAATGTTGATTTTAGATTGTTCTTGTCTGTGTCACTGTGTCTGTCCAGTCGTTGCATGAACAATTTCCTCCGGGATCAATAAAGTTTTCTGAATCTGATTCTGAAATCCAGACATACATATAAATACAAACAATCATTGCACAATATTCCAAGTGTTATTTTAAATCACACAGACATGCAATGTAATTTGTGATAAGTGAGAGTTTGTAGATCATTTGGTGTGAAAGTGTTCTTGGCTTCCTGATGCAGTGACTAACTCTTCCTGTCTCTGTGTCCAGCCCGAGAGTCCTGCCAGAATACCCAGGCCTTCCTCTGCCAAGGGACAGCGACGCTGGCCCAAAGCAGGAGCCCCAGGTAATCCAGTCTTACACAACGTAAACCATTCCAGACAGACATGTGCACTACACCAGAAGCAATATATTATACTCTAAGAATTGTAGAGTTCATTATATATTTATTAAACTATCATTTAGTCACTCTCTCGCTCTCTGTCTCTCTGTCTTGTTCTCAGATGAATCAGACAGTGATGGAGGTAAGAGTACACTACTCCCAGTATAGTAGCCTTCTACCAATACTATCCTACTCCTAATACAGTGGTCTTATTTTATTTGATTTTTTATTTTAAGTTAAAATGTTATAAGTTGATTATAAGATGTCTTAATAATACAGCCCTCTATCTGTATATGCACTTTTTCACTCAGCATTTAAAAACATTGAAATATTTTAAAAATATTAAAGTATTTTAAAAATATTTGGCTTCAGCAAATGAGTGATTGATAAACATTTAAAGAGTCTGAATGTGTATATCTGCATTTCTGTACTGTTTCCAAATTGGATTTAAAAATGTTATGATAGTACTATGTTCTTAAAACTGTAGTAGTAATTAGATACTGATACTGACAGTTTTACTGAACTGTAGCTGTTTTTTGAGGACTGAGACTCCCTTGTTCTGTTCTGGAGAGGTGAATTTTACACATGGAGGACCTCATGTTATATTAATGCCTTGCATAGCTTTTTATTGTGGAGCACTCCGGATCCCCTGAGCTGAAAAAACTGGAAGTGGTCAGGTAGCCTCTGTCAATTGTGGTGTGTTTTTTTTTGTTTTTTGGTGTGTGATGAGTCAGATCAAATGGAAGGCTTGGTTTTTAGTGAATGTTATGAAGAAGAGACTACAGTCTGCAGCTTCAAAGTGCTTTGAGCTAAATGAATATTGGATTAAGCATGACATAAACAAATTTTATATTTTAAGATGTTAATCTGTTTCAGTGGGAGATAACCCTTCAGGAGATAAACAAGTCCACCTTGAAAATGGAGATGCATCAGACATTGTGCCATCCAGTACATCCCACAGGCAAGCTAATAATTTTTCTTTCTCAGCCTTTCTTTTCATGACCCTATTAGGGATGAGACATGATTTTCGAATAGTCGAATATTCGATATACGTTCGAATGTCGAAGTTATTTCCAATACCGTTTTAGCCATATCTCACTTAAGGGACTCCGAAAAAACATGAAACAGAAATGATGCTCAGTGAAGATGTTTGTTTACTGTACTGTGATTTGGAAGTTTCGGAAAGAAAGCCATGCACAAATTTAAAAAATCAAACAAAAAGTAAAAATGACTCTGTTCAGAAGGCTAAAAAGCGCTCTGTTATTGGCGCTGATGTACATCATATTTACGTTAAACGGGGGTGTCCTGTGATTAAACAGTTTGTGGAAAAATACCTGTTTCACACACTCTGTCATCGTGTGTTTGCGCGTGCGTGTGGGCAGGGGAGGGGATCGATTTTCGAATAGTGTTTTTGCCAAAAAGTCACATCCCTAGACCTTATATCTGTGTTATTTTCAGACATTTCAGACTGTTTGGTTGGTTTCACCTCAGTCACAGCAAAGGAACAAAATGAGATAATGAACTGTTTTGTTTGTGTGAGAGAGATAGTAATGCTTTTGGCTGTTCTGTGTTACTTACAGGTTTCTTAGTCTGCCTGGCAGTGTAATCCATAGATGGCAATCTTTGGCTTTCACTGCAGAGCACTGCCAGACTGCAGTTCAAAGTAGCGTGTCTTACTGGCTTTCATTTCACAGTTCAGTTTCACAGAAAATTACCCTTGGTCTCCTGACACTTGTTTATCTCTGTTGTTTGGCTTTATATCACCAACCTACCCACAAACACACTAAAGAAAAAAGAGATAAAACTAGCTTCATTGTGGGTCAAAGTCTTACAAATAGGTGTAATAATGATGTCATATTTTATTGAACAGCAGCAGGAGAATACCACGGCCTAGCAGCGCCAGACCAGCCCCTCCCCGAGTGAAGAGGCAGGAGAGCTATACTGATGGAGCGTCAGTGGAGAGGTAAGTACTCTTTAGGTATTTTCACACTTGCAGTGTTGCTTTTTGCCTGTGGTAATGGCAGAACAACCGAATAGCAACCCTGGCCCCAAAACCACTTGGAGGATTAGAAAATGACTATGCTCCTTATGATAAATTTTTGAATCCGAGAATGCGTGATACTGTGAATGAATTAACATTGTTTTTCTGATTTGGCCCACAGTATACTATACATTTGATTTAAAATGACCACCAATGATAATGTCTTTATTTGTAAATAAAATGCACTAAAGCTCCGGTATGAAGCACTTGGATGGTGAAGAATTACTAAATGCTGTATTCCTACCACTCTTGTCTGTGCTCTTAATGGAGTGGGTATGGTCATTCAAATTGAAGACCTTTTGGGTTTATTACTTGTGTTTACATTTTGGTTAAACTATTCTTTTATGCTTCCAAAACAGAAGTTGTCTGCTAGAAGTATGTGAAAAAAACTTTGTGTCATTCTTCAGACTGGGAAGTGCCAAGCCTCCCACTGCTGTCATAATGGAGGGTAAGACACTCTCTGAGGATGAGGAGGATGAAGATGGGCAGTTTGTGGTGGAGGCAGTTCCACCTCCACCTGACATGCCTGAGCTGGAGGTGGTGAGTGCCTTGTTCTTTTTAACAGAAATAGATAAGTACTTGTGTGGAGTTATTTTTGACCTCTCTAGTGAGGAAGGAAAGAGATTCTTGAGATTTTATGAATAATGATATTTGTCCTTTATATGTTATTCTTACTTGCTCTTACTGAGTAATGTTTTCACACAGGAGCCATCAATTGAACTACAAGGTGATGAGAAGCATGGTGAGTGGAAAAAACCATGTGACAACTATGAGCTACACAATTAATAAGGGTGAATAACGAATATGAAGAACAGCAGTTTCTGAGATCACTCCAGTTTGAGTTTGTGTTTTTCTTTCGTTGTAGGTGGGCTTGTGAAAAAAATTCTAGAAACCAAGAAGGACTTTGAGTCATCACCCTCGCCTCTGAAGTCAAAAGATCAGGTATGGAATTTAACAGAGGAGGTCTGTGCCATTGTTATCATTCTTCACTAGAGGGCAGTGCTATGTCAGTCTATTAACACAGTAAGGCCTTTTTTTATTATAGCATTCCAGTAATGTGAGTAAGTGCATTTCAGAATCTCCTCGCTGGGACAGTCAGTGTTGCGTTCAGCAAATATGATACCTTAGGGATGTGATTTTTACTGCTTTTAATTTAAAAGCCTCCGCCGCATAGTCACCCATTTATTAAAGAAAGCAGCTTTGCAAATGGACTGGAGCAGGATAATTGTGGTTTCAGACCCACTGAAGTATTTTTCAGTGAAACTTTAGCAACAAAACACTGATTCAACTGATGACCATTTTAAGATATTTCACCCTTTGAGTGTGATGGATGTGAGCTGTTTATTTAGATAAACTTTAATCTCAGGATGTTAACTTAGAATGCTTAAAAGTTGCATGTCTTAGAAGCTAGTTTATGAAGTTTTGTTTTAGAACCGATTTATTGCCCCTTTTTTGTTTCCACTCCTAAATCTATGTTGTCCCTCGTGACTCTGCGACATTGTGAATATCTATCAATGGAAAATAGATTTGAATTAATAGCACCAATATGTTCTCGATTTATCACTGGCCAAAGATCAATAAAAATCCATTCCACAAAAAACAACTTTTTCAAGGACATGTGTTCCAGTCTTCCACCAAAGCACAAGCAGGCCATAAATGTAGTTTTCTTTTCTCTCTTCCCATGTAGCAACAATAAACTGGCCATTCCATATTTTATAGTAGATATATTTTTCAGAACCACTGGAGTATGATTTCCATTCAAATGTGGTGCATTGTCGAGTGTTCTCCAGTCCTTGCACTGGCCTTTTGTGAGCCAGGGAGTGCTCCCATTGTCAATATTTAGACAGTGATTCAGTTTTGAGGTGCTCTTGTCTGTACCCGGTGCTGTGCTGGGTGGTCCACCTTTCTGGAGCATGTACTCCGGCTCCCATCTGTTGGAGTCTGGCTGCTGGTCTGATGGATGCAGTATTTGGTGGTGCAGCTCATGCAGAAAGCCCCTGACTCCCAGCCTCAGCTTGACCTTAGCCACGTGCGCTGACACACTTGTCATTGTGTTTCATAGTCTGCTACTCCGTGTGTGTTTCACTGTCCTGAGATTTCTGTGCTTCCCTGATGCTTAGTTCTTCAGCGCTGCCCTATTAACACACTTGTGCATGCACACACACATGGCTGGTGGTTTGTTAGTTTCCAATGTCATTGGAAGGCTGTGGGTTTGAATCCCATGACTGCCCATGGCACCACTGAGGTACCCTTGAGCAAAGTATCATGCCCACACACTGCTCCCTGGGCGCTGTGTCATCAGCTGCCCGCTGCTTCACTTGGTGAATACAGAGAACAATTTCAAACTGTTCACAACGCGTGCTGTGGTGTTTTCACATGTGACAAATAGGCTCATTACACATTTCCACCCTTTATATACACACACACACACACACACACACACACTCATGTGCTCATGTGAAAATTGGTATTTGTGTAAAACACCAAGTATGTGCATTATTTCTCTTATTTTGTTGAAAAGGGACAGTAAGAAATTTCAAAAAGCTATTTGTCACAGTATGTACCCTTTTTTTATTTTTTAAAGCCATTCCTGTGGGTACTCAGAGAGCACTCGCACCCTGCTAACCCCTGGCCCACAGAAATGCAGCCCCTTCCTCTCTCTGTGTTCTTCATTTCAAAATAATCAGTCTGGATTTCCCTCCATTCCCAAATAATCAAATTAGATTTCCCTCATCAGACACAGGCCGACTCTAGGGTGGAATTCGAGCAGCGCACAGAGCACTCACCTAATTCACTTAATGCTGCCTCATCAGTTCTCCAACTGCCCTGCCATTAACATTGGCCATGAGCGGGGTGCAGGCTTTCAGGCCACTGCGCACTCTAAACAGGGCTGCAGGTTAACTAGTGTGCCGTGCTCCCCTTGCCTAGTCAGCTGGATGGAAAAACAAGCTGCAATGACTTCCTTCCTGACTTGAAAGGGGTGAGGGTTCAGCCTAATAAAGTCGGCGCTCTCCTGTAATCTTGGTGTACATCGAGGGTTAAAAATGTAAATATTGAGCTTCCTTATCCCCCCTGGCAGGTATAGAGTTACAGCACTTATAACTCATTCTACAAGTATGCCCCTTTTCTCAGTTTCTAAAGGTTCGGCAGTGTATACCTCATTCATCAGTTTCTCACATCCAATGTTGCCAAGTGTTTGTTTTTTTCAGAATGGCACTTTGTACATATAACTCTTCTTTCAAATTTGTACAAAAAATGCTACAAACAGAAAAGCAAGAGAAAGAGTTGTCTGAACAATAACCTACCCAGACAGAGCTCTGTAACCAGTATCTTTTTATTAGCAGTGGGAGGACTATAGGCAAAAGGCCAGTGATGCTTTTTGCGTGGCATATAATGTTTTACTCTTTTAGTTTACATAAGTTTACACTTTTTACATAAATGTGTATTTCATCAGTTTCTAAATCCTAGTGTGTAATTCCTTTCTGTTTAACTTGCTCATATCACTTTAAATCCATTAATATCAGGTCTCAGTTAAGGTACGCCGTATCTCAGCACGGCCCGTGTGACTGAGGAATGTGCTGTGTATTTTAGGACTGACCTCTTTCATGACCCACAAGAACGCATGTATATTATTATAAAATACTTTATGTAGGCTGTCTTTTTATTTAGACAGAATTGGCCCCTCATAGCAGCTGCGTTTTCATAAGCATTTTTTTCTCGCTTTTTTACACCATCAAATTAGCCCTGATGAAGGTTTGCAACGTATAAATAAACGCTGTGGCGCACAAATGGATGGCTGTTGAGTGAGCAGCGCACAGGAGAGAGACCAGCATATTCTCTGTAGGATAGGCAGGAAAATAAATAGTCATCTCTTCTGGTCTGTGTCCTCATAAACACCTACCTTTTTGTGAAAACATATAGGAAATGACTCCCCTGCATTCCTGGAAGTGTGTTGCCGTTCAAAAGAGACTGCTGACAATATAAGTGCAGCAGTGGAACTTTGGATGAAGTGTCATTTGAATCATCCAATAGCTGGTAATGTGGGTGTTAACCATTAATGTTAATGCTTGATTGTCCCACTGCTATTCTCTTGAGTTGAGAGATTTGTGAGCACACAGTAGATTTGTCTATGAGCCACTGTGGTGGTTCTTCTGATTGGGTCAGGGCAGTGGCCCCCATGGGGACAGACTGACCCCACTGCATCCTGTGCTCAGGACTCTCTGTCCTTTCCTCTCCTCAGACCACTGCAATGCTGCTATTTTTATGATGTAGCTGGATGGGGCCCGTGTTTCCCTAATGGAGGAAACCCCTGAGCAGTGCTCAATTAATCTTTCCCCTCAGAAGCCCACAGACCCACCATGAAGCCTCACACCAGCAAGAGAAACAAAAACAACAGAAGCATAGCCCAGTATTGCAGCTCCCTGTGCAAGATTCTACTAATCATACCGCTTCTATAATAGGAAGTCTTATATTGGTAGGCCTATGCATTGTAAGTGGTTGGGATCATGTCAATTTGTTATGGTATTGTACTGTTTGTGTGAATGAATGGTGACTTCAAAGCAGATCATACATCTCTGGTAAAAAAACATAGTCAGAACAAATTATGCATGATTTTGCAATTTGTTGACATTCAGTTGTCCAGGCTTATTTATCACCATATGATGTCATGGTTTTGTAGATGATGTCATGGTTTTGGAATCATTATTTTATCCACAGAGACGGATGCTTCCTTCATTTAATACCCCTGTAAGGTTCGTAAAACTTCGTGAGGTGGAGGCGTTTTTCTTGGCAAAATGCTCTTTGAAGAGCTCCATAGCTCTCCTGTTCCTTCGTTAGTCATTGGTACTCCATAAATCATACATTTTATGTGCATTTCCTCATTAAGCAAATTAGGCTCGCAACTGGAGGTTTAAATCCACTGAGGACTGAGGCTAGTTTTCTGGGTGCCTTGTCCTGGTGAGAGGTTAGCAGCGCCCACTGTCTCCAGAAACCACCTGCAGTAGGCCCACTGCGTCTGTACTGTCGACTTGCTTCCGTCACTGTCTGAGCTAATGGGAAAACCTGCCCTCAACTGACTCGCTCAAAACAAATATTTTTCTTGGGTCCAAGCGAAGAAGGGGGAGAATAAGAGCGCGCTGGGCTTGTAGAGCCCGACAGGGCCTCTATAAACGATTGATTTATGTCCACAGAGACAGAAAACACAGCTTCTTCTTCTGCTGCATTTTTGTGCGAAAGGGCGACAAACAGACCGAATCCTGCCCGGCCTCCGTGCTTCACCAAAAGTGGGCTGAACCTGCTGGCCAGTGTTTGTCTAGCGGGGTTTTTTTTAAGGGGCTAGTAGAGCCACCCACCTTGCTGATGTCCAGCAGACATTTCAGTCTGACTAACATACTGACCAAAAAAAAGTGGGCCTTTGTTTTCAGACATTTTATGAGCTTCCAAAAGGAAAGTAATTAGGTTTTGAAGCATCAGTCCACAATTAGCACGTTTTTCAAAACTGTAACAAAAACCTATCTTCATAACATGATTAGAGACCAGACTTTAATAAAAACACTTCACAAGCTGGTAATGTGTCCACGTGTTCCTCAGAAGGCATAGGGAATATTTGACACTTGTGTGTTTTTCTTACTGAGGATGATGCTGTTTATTCATTCAGGTTGAGTTTGATTCAGTACCATAAAGGTTGTTGTTACTGTTTGTGGCCAGAATGACGGAAATCGGCTCAAGAGTTCAACTTAAAAGAAGTAAAAGTGAAGTACTTGTTACCGAATACTGTTGTAAAATAACTTCACTGCCGTACTCCGTTACTTAAATAAACTTGGTCTAAAGTCATGTGTTGCAGACCATGGTGCGTATGAGATGAGTGTGTGTGTGGGCAGGCTGTGAGAGTGAGGCTTGTTTGGCCTAGTGCCACACACAGCCTGTGGCTACAGCTGAGTAAACATATATGACTGGTGTGTGTGTGTGTGCCAGGCGAAGGGGTGACTGGGGCAGAGCAGGACCCCCCCCCCAACCACATACCATACTGAGGAGGCCCTCATATTATGGATCCCATGGCCCTTTGGGTTTGATCTTTATATACATTGCTAGGTTTGTATAATTCCTGCCCTGAAATCCTAAACATTTGTAGCCTTGAAATGCTAAACCGCTAAGTGCAGACTTCTTTTTTTAATACATTGCTGGTAGGTATAGAGTTCGTCTGACCTCGTTTGTATAATTCACTTGAAGTGCTCCCTTCTGTGAGGTGTGTGTGTGTGTGTGTGTGTGTGTGTGTGTGTGTGTGTCTAAAAAAAAATGTGTGAGACTCTTCCTGCTGCTAGTCTGTCACCACAGGGCAACTTCAGCGGGCCTTGTACTGGCCCCTCTCTGCCTTGTACTGACCCCTCTCTGCCTGTGGTTCTGTTTCTCTACCCCTCACTCTAACCCACGTGCCGCTGTGTTTCAGGATCGGACGCCAGTGTTGGAGGCGGCTCGTAAGAAGGAACAGGAGCTGGTGGCCAGGGAAATTGAGCGTTTGCGCTCGTCCATTCAGACCGTGTGCCGCAGCGCCCTGCCTCTGGGCAAGATCATGGACTATATCCAGGAGGATATGGACTCCATGCAGAACGAGCTGCAGACCTGGAGACGGGAAAACAAAGAGCACGCACAGGCACTGCTGCAGGAGCAGAGGTAATGTGTCCAAACACCCATACACATACACACAAATGAGGTAGAGAATGAGTGTTGGAATAAGTCCAAAAATTACTGTTCCAAAAGAAAAAAAAACACAGTATTTCTATATGTGTGGCTCATGACTTTAATCCAAATGAGTACAAAAAAAGTTTTCACTTTTTCAGTTTTAACTTTTCACATTCTGCATAAACCCTTAAAGAAGACCTAAAGTAAGTCCAAACTTAAATTCCTCACTCACATAACTGCATTCCTTACATATTAGTTTGTAGTTGTTACATAATAGTTCATAGTACTGGATAAATAAGCATGAAGGTTAGTTACTGAATAATAAGCCTGAAGTTTAAGGAGTTGGTACTTGCAGAAAGCTGTGTACCTATGCACTGATTTTCATTTCAGTCCTCAAATGTGACAAAAGGGACAATCTTATATAGCAATAGAAGGAGGCAGCTGGTGGCCTGGTGGTTAGGGAGTTGCCCCTACTATCCAAACGTCATGGGTTTGAATCCAGATTCTGTCAGTGGCACTACTGAGGTACCTTGAGCAAGGTACCTTCCCCACACACTGCTCCCTGGGTGCTGCATCGCTGGCTGCCCACTGCTTTATTCGGGTTAAATGCAGAGAAGAATTTCACATTTTTTGCACTGTGCTCTGCTGTGCTGTGGTGTGTTGACGTGTGACAAAAATTTTACTTCACTACTGTATTGTGCAAGATTGTATCTGGTAAACATCTGCAGCATTATATTCAGTCATGATTATTACCACTTGTGTAATGTGTGTACTCAAGTCAGCCATCATATTCACCCTGTCTAAACGAACAGCTCATTTGTTAAACCTTAAAGCCTAGGTTTCTTTGGTTAAGCTCCCTGTTTGTAAACTCTACTTGGATATAATTGCAGGTTTTGTTGTGTGTGTCTTATTCAGAATCACCGACAGTGCTGTGGAGCCACTGAAGGCCGAACTGACTGAACTGGAGCAGCTCATCAAAGACCAACAGGACAAGATTTGTGCCATCAAGGCCAACATCCTCAAGAACGAGGAAAAGATTCATAAGATGGTGTCCAGCATCAACTTCTCCTCACAAACATGAACAAAGGCAATATCTAAAATAAAACCTAAAGCACTGTCCACCCAGGAGAGCTGTCTCACATTCAGTCTCACAGTATCTCTCTGGTGATGGTTGTCTGATTTGCACTTTGAAAAAAATAAGTGAAACCTGGAAGAAACTAATACAGTAAAGTTCCCCTCTTCACATTCTCCCTTAGGGTTTAAGGTGCCTTCAGTCAGACTTTTAGTCTGATATGTTTGATTGGGTTCACTGGGATTTTATATATGGAAAAAGCACACATGTTGACCCCCTTCCACAGTTTATTTGCACACTTCATTTGCTTGAGAGATTGTTTGGTGGGTTAGTTACATTGACATGTAAGATAGTTTGTACTGGGGTTTGTACAGTTTGTACAGTCTTCTCCATCTTCTCTATAAAATAAATACAGAATTAATAGAAATTGGTTTTGTTGGCTGAACCAATGCCTTAGGTACACTGATATATTGTTTGTGTTTCAGAAAGAGAACTTCATGGCAATATGTCAGATTACTTTTTTATTGCTTTTTAAGTGTACTGTGTCTCAGTAGCTCTCCAAAGCTTGTCTTACGCAATACGGGCCTGTTTTCTAGACAGAGGTCACACGTAGTTTTGGCCTAAGTCATACCATAAGGGTTCTTCACCAGACTCTGTGTTTGGTGTGGGTTTGACTTTAATCTGTTTGGAAAACCAACCCAAGATGTTAGCTGGAAGTTATGCATGCCAAAAGCAGGAGATGCACTAGTAAAGCACCACTGCACTTTGATCAATGAGACTGTGACTGAAATGCCTGTACTGATGTGGAAAGAGTACATTTTAGCATGTGAGGAGGAACCAATAAGGCCTGTTGTGGTACAGTACAAAAGAGTTTATAATGTCACCGATTTTATTTGTTTAAAGGTTACTGTGTTGGTTGTGTTTTTACCTGTAACCACGTAGGAAGTCGACATTAAACGTAAGGGGACAGTTTTCTTACACTACTTTATATTACTGTTTTTAGGGCTGCCCAGCTGAAGGTTGAGTAGATGTCATTGTGATCACCCAAAGATCCTTTCTCAAGATTTAGCTGGTCATGCACAAAAGATTTTGTAGGTTTTACTGATCTTTGTATTTCCCACTCCAATGTAATGAGTTGCACCACATGGACACTGGGCAAAAAGTCCAACTCTTTCAAGACTGATATGTTCCACGAGCTCAACCTTAAACCGTACATGAAATGTGAATATATTACTTAATTGCATATCAATGAATATTTAATATCAGTATTATCAGCTATATTATAGCATGAATTACAGCAAGTACAGTTAGTTATTGAACAGAAAAAAAAAATCATATTTCATAAACTTTCATAAGACATTGAATGCGAACCATTTTTCATTTTGGTTTAAGAGTGGACCATTTACACTGTAAGCTATTTTTACTACATCTATATTGTCCTTGCTGTATATTATGTATATTTTGCTTGTATCATAGTCCACAAATACTATAAATTTTGTAGTGGAGTGAAATAAATGGCTACATTTAAGTAAAATACTTGCACATGCCTTTTTTTTATGGGAGCAATGAAGAAAATGCAGGGTGAAGTAAGTCGTGTTGTGAAAGTTTGCTGTTTGGCAGATGTGAGGTAAACATTAGTGTGGCATTTTAATGATTATTTTGGACCGTGTTACAGGGAAGTGATGAATGTGTGGAGTTTGTGTTTTTGACGAGTTCATGTGAAGTCCTGGTGGCGTCTGGCACAACGCAGTCACACGCTTGGCTACACCCAGCCTTTGAAGACCAGTCCAATTTTACAACAAAAACACTTTAATACTTTAAGAGCTTATAATAGAGGCTAACATGAGGCCTGATTTTGTTGTTTTGGCAATACTTGACACAGCTGCACAAGACTTTACATATACACACACACACATCCATATCTCTCTTGAACCTTCCAAGATTAATTGACAATGGGCTGAACTGGACATTTCAGCTTTTGAGGCCCTTGAAACCCTGGGCACCTGGCTAAGAGGCTGCTGTGTGAGTTCTGAGCGAACATTGGGATTAAGGCTGACTGGACTGCTTAGGCTGCTGAGACCTTTTGTTTGGCCCTTGCCTTGCATACATAGCAGAGAGAGCAGACCCCTCTCTGAGGCTTGTCTCTGGTGTGTGAAGAGACACTGTTTTGGCAGGGAGGAAGAAATGGAGAAAAACATCTCTGTTTCGCCATCAGCGTGGACAAACCCCATCAATCAGTATCCAAAAAGGGCAAACTTACCCTAGAAATAGTGTTGATCTTATTAATGATGCATCCACATCTATTTTTAAATGAACGTACTGTTAATCTCAGATAATCTATATTTTAAATTGGCGGAGTGGGAGTAGAAATGTAGTACAAATTAGCTGTAAAATCCTTAAACCTCAACAATATAACAAATGGGCCTAGAGAGAGTCAAAGGAGCATTAGACAGAATGAGGAAAGTAGATGACCAATGTGTTCTTTTTTTCCACTGCAGGGTAGCCTGTGTTTAGAAAGCTGGGTGTTCTAGCTCCCCATGCACCAGTCCATTCTGAGTGACACATGGGGCCTTCCGACTGCCTGTTTATTTTTAGAGCCTACAGCCCAGTGTCCACGGTTCAGCTGTCGTCAGGCAGCAATAAGGCATGCCTCTGTGGCTCTCTGAAATAAACTTCCAACAATGACAGACTCAAGTCACCTACCACAGATAAACAGAAGGCTGAGCTTTGCCCCTGACCACTGGACTCGCTCTGGAACAGGCACTGATCCAAACTCTACTTTTGCTTCCTCATGAAAATGGACATAAAACAGAAAGGAACATGCATATCCAAATGCTTGTAACATTATTTAAATCTATGTTTTACCCTATACCTAGATTTTGATTATCAGAGTCATAGTAAATACACTTATACCTGACTGTTATATCTGGCTTCTTCTGTCTCTTCTTTTGTCTATTTTAACTCTGCTGGACAGTTATTTATAGTTATAGCTGAAGCCTAAATAGGCCTACCTAGATGTCTCTCTCTGTCTCTTCCTTCTCTGTAGCCAACATATTTTTCACCAAAAGTTTGTATTTTCCAAAATTATTACTTGTTGATGAGTTTAGGGATTTTCCAAAACCCATCAAAAGGTGGCTACTGTGTTTCAGATCATTGTTTTAGCAGTTTCTTGACAGAGGTACACAGATTTACATCCAAAATACCTTTGAACACACCTGAGTTTGAGATCCAGTCAGTGAACACAAGCTCACCCATACAGTTAGGAGAACAACATCAGGCTTTGATGCTCACCTCTGTTTTCTCCATTCCCCTCTTCTGTACCCTCTGTTCCTGTTTCTGTATCCTCCTTTGCCCCTTCAGTACCCTCCGACCCACTTACCCTCCCATTCCCCCCTCTATTGCACCTTCCCATTACCCCTTCTGTACCATTTGTTTCACCCTCCATACCCTCCCATTCCCAACTTTTACGCTCTGTGTCCCCTCTGTACCCTCCTATTCCCCCCTCTATACCCTCTGTTCCACCGCCATACCCTCTGTACCCTTTCCCCACCTCTGTACCCTGTATTCCCCCTCAATACCCTCTGTTACCCCCTCTACACCTTCTACATTCACCCTGGATGGATCTCCTCTCTGGGCTACAATCAGTTATATGTTGTGCCTATGTTTTTCCCCTCTGAAGCAAATATAATTTCGTTTATATATTTGTTACATTTTACACTTCATTAAGTAATCTAAAGGTGGCTAATCAGTGGTTAGTTTCCATATATTTTAGGGGGCACCGCAGCTGAAGGCCAATTTTCCGTTTAGTTTGTATGGTTTCTACAGAGCAAGAGATAGAGATGTAAAAAAAAATCCATAAATAAATATGTGGTTAAACTGCACAGTAAATTCCAAAGATGGTTGAGACGTCTAATATTCAGAAAATTCAAAAAAAAAATTCACAGGTTTGTTTTGGTTTTGCCGTTGTAACCTGGAAGACGCAGGAAGTGTGTCCCGCTCTCAGCCAATGGGAACGTCGAACAGGAGCGGCCGGGCCAAAACATCCGGCGAACAACTCCACCCGAACAAGCCGCGCTAAAACAGGCTTTTAGCTCTTCTAGCTCTTTTCCCCTCTTCTTCCAGCTCTTCTCTCTTCCCTCAGCTCGTCTCTGAAACGCCTGGGAGGCTTTAGGCCCGACAGGCTGAGGAGGGATGGCTGAGGGCGGGAGTGTTGTGGAGGGAGATGTAGATGATGAACCTCCCAACATGAACTATCCTCAGGTCACCGTCTCCAGCTTAACCAGCAGCACCAGTGCAGGTAACTGGCTCCCCATCGCGCACACAGGCTTTCATCAATACATTACTCTCATCCTCCGTCTTCAGTAGTATTTCTCGCTTTTCTCACAAGTAACGTTAACTCACATTACATTGTCTTTTAAAGAGTGCAGGCAGAGTGGAATGGATGGAGAAGAGTGGCAATAGTGATTTGTGTGGTGGGATGGGTGGAGAAGAGTCGCAAGAGTGATTTGTGTGGTGGAATGGGCGGAGAAGAGTGGCAGGAGTGATTTGTATGGTGGAATGGGTGGAGAAGAGCGGCATGAGTGATTTGTGTGGTGGAATAGGTGGAGAAGAGCGGCAGGAGTGATTTGTGAGGTGGGATGGGTGGAGAAGAGCGGCAGGAGTGATTTATGTGATGAAAGGGTGGAGAAGACTGGCATGAGTGATTTGTGTGGTGGAATGGGTGGAGAGGAGCGGCAGGAGTGATTTGTGAGGTTGGGAGGGGTGGAGAAGAGTGGCATGAGTGATTTGTGAGGTTGGGAGGGGTGGAGAAGAGTGGCATGAGTGATTTGTGTTGGAATGGGTGGAGAAGAGCGCAAAAAGTGGTTTGTGTGGTGGAATGAGTGGAGAAGAGCAGTGGGAGTGATTTGTTAGGTGGAATCGGTGGAGAAGAATGGAAGGAGTGATTTGTGAGGTGGGATGGGGGGAGAAGAGCGCAGGAAGTGGTTTCTGTGGTGGAATGAGTGGAAAAGAGCATCAGGAGTGGTTTGTGCGGTGGAATGGGTGGAGTAGAGCAGCAGGAGTGATTTGTGAGGTGGCAAAGGTGAAAATGTTCAGATTTGGATGGATAGGATCAGGAATGGGTTTATTAGGGGGACAACTCGAGTTGGACCTTTTGAAGGAAAAGTCAGAGAGGCAAGGTTGTGTTGGTTTGGACATGTGCTGAGGAGAGACTCTCATCTTTGGGAGAAGGATGCTAAGGATGGAGCTGCAGGGAAGAGGAGAAGAGGGCCTAGTAGGAGGTTCATGGATGTGGTGAGGGAGAGCATGCAGGCAGCTGGTGTGAGCGAGGAAGATGCAGAGGACAGAAGGAAATTGAGACAGTTGATCTGCTGTGGTGAAAGTTGAAGAAGAAGGCTTCATGGAGACAGACGTGGCTGGAATAGAATTACTGGCTCTGACAAGACACCCGCCCATATTCTTCACGTGTTCTTTCTCTCTCCCTCTCTCTGTGTGTCTCAGGTCGTAATCTGAAGGAATGGCTGCAGGAGCAGTTCTGTGACAAGCCCCTAGAGCAGTGTGAGGACATGCGTCTGCACAACGCTGCTTATGTGGGAGACCTGGACACCATCAAGAGTCTCCTGCAGGAGGACAGCTTCAAACAGTGAGCCCAGCCCTCCTCTCACTGACTGACACTCATGGCTTTGTGGCGTTGTAATTGTAGTAGTACTCTTCCAACATAGCACTCTTTTTACTTAAAGGTATTACTAAGAAGTCTGAGTGCTGTTGCAGTAACAGCCTCTATTAATCTGGAAAGGCTTCACACTATATGTTGGAACATTGCTGTGAGGATTTGATTGTATTCAGCCACAAGCATTAGTGAGGTTATGTACTGACATTGAATGATTCGTTCCGGATAACCAGTCCCACTCTAACCCTATCACAGAGGCATTGGATGGTGCACCATCACTCCACAGAATTCAGTTGAACTCTTTCACAGTCCAGCACAGGGACTTTATACCCTTCTGACAACATTTGACAAGGGTGGGGTGACCAAGTCACATTAGGTTTGTTTATACAGCCCATTATCATACACAATGTAGCAGAAAATAAAACCATAAAAAAACATAGAATATCAATGAAAGAAGATTAAAAGTGTGATATAAGTGCAGATATTTAAAGTACAGAGGAGAATGGTGCAGTTATTAGCAGCATTTTAGTATCTGGTTCTGATGGGCAGTTGGTTAAACAGCATAGTGGATAAATGCCACTTCACCATGTTTCGCTATAGCTCTTCATCACTAGCTGACCAGCTCCTGCAGATCTAAGAGACCTACCAAGCATAAATGCATCAAACATATCGGAGATATATTTAAAGGCCAAAAGCATTGAATGACTTGTAAACGATGAGTAGTGCTTTGAAATGATTTCTGTACCAAACTGGGAGATAGTGCAAGGACCTGAGAATCGGAGTGATATGATCTCTTTTCTTGGTTTTGGTTAGAACTCTGGAAGCAGCATTTGAATGAGCTGGAGCAGTCTAATGGACTTTTTTTTGGAAATCCCAGTGAGGAGAGTGTTGCCGTAGTCAACCCTGCAGGAAATAAAGGCGTGGATAAGTTTTTTTTCAAAGTCTTGTTTGGACACACATCCCTTGGGCTTGTGTGCAGGTGGATATGTAGTGTATCTCTCATTAATCAAACTTGTGTAGAAACAATGACACATCTCAAGTTGTATTTCATAAATGTGACCTGTGTATTTTTACTAAAAGAGTTCTTTGTTATCTTCACTCTTCTGTATCTACAGGCGGATCAATGAGAAATCAGTGTGGTGCTGTGGCTGGCTACCCTGCACCCCTCTGCGCATCGCGGCCACTGCTGGACATGGGGACTGTGTGGACTTCCTCATAGGACAGGGGGCAGAGGTGGACTTGGTGGATGTGAAGGGTCAGACTGCTCTGTATGTGGCCGTGGTAAATGGCCATCTGGACTGCGTTCGGATCCTCCTGGAGGCTGGTGCTGACCCCAATGGCAGCAGGCACCACCGCAGCACACCCATATACCATGCAGCGCGGGTGGGAAGGGTAGACATCCTGCAAGAACTGATCAGGTGAGAATGTCTTTGTGCAGTACAAGACTACCAGAAAGTGACCTAGATCACTGACCTGCAATCAGTGTGCTAGGGCTACAGAATATAACCGATATATTATTCACCAGTAAACAGGAGATTTTAATTATTACAGTCTGTCAGACATTGAAATTACAACCAGTGATTAAAACCAGTACTTCAGTGTCTTATTTCTGTGTGTATGATGCACTAAGATGGCTAGCGCTGGGCCGTTCCGTTGTTTTCAGCTCACACAAATCATTTTAAAGTCCATATAAAGGAAGAGGAGGCAATTTATAGTTGAAAAATGAATAGCCCTGAAAGCCCTGCTGTCTAATAAACAACCTAGTCAGACTGTTAAATGAAAAATAAAAGCCCTGACAGCAGAATTAATCATCTAATTAACAAGCCTTTCTTGAATTAAAGTGGGTGGAAAGAGATAAATTGCAGCAGATTTGGGAACTGTTGCAGTAGTCCCAAATACCCTTGAACTATGAGACAGTATCCTGGTTCAGAGTTGTCCCGTTTTAGAGAAATGATGGTGTCAAAATTGCAGTAACTACAAAATCCATACTAATACTAAAACTTTAAAGGCATTTTTCTCAGTTTCAGCTTTGGTGTAGTTACTGCACTTTGGCTTTGTAGGGCAGTATTGTATACTTACAGTGGGTATAGAAAAGAATCACTCCTTCAAAATATTCACATTTTTTTTACTTTGCAGCCTGAAATGAAGATACACATACACACAAAAAACACATCATATTCAAGTAAAAGATATTACAGCAACAGTTCAGGAAAAAAAAAACAGAATCACTGTGATGGATAAAGGATCACCCCCTCTTAAAAATCTTTTGTGACACCTTCTCTATTGCACACCAAGCTAACTGGCTTTCACTTGTGATCAGCTGTATACGTTTTGTTTAGTTCAGCATAAAAAACAACTATTCCTACAGCATTCCAGTGCATAATAGTGCATCTGAAAGCAAACAATCAAAATATGGGTGGCAAGGCTCTGTCAAAATATCTCAGGGACAGACACATCATGAGGCTGTATCAATCTTCAGGAGGCTGTATCAATTTTGCAATAAGCAAATTTGTTTTGCTTATGTTCTCTGTGGTTAAATTTTGGAAGGAGAAAGCCTGATTTCAGATACCGTTTCCTGTAACAGCTCTAATAGTGGACTGCAAGAATAGGAGCTCTGATCAAACAGCAGGTTTCCAGCTCTGGACCGCTTCACCCCAGTTTGACCAGTGCGTTCTTTGAAAATTCCTAGGTTCAATGCTGAGGTGGATGTGGACCACCAGCTGGGTCCCAGGCCTCTCTTCAGCGCCCGCATCCTCTCCACGCTGGTGGTGTGTCCTTTATACATCAGTGCTGCCTACCACCACCTGCACTGTTTCCGGCTCCTGCTGGAGGCGGGTGCCAACCCAGACTACAACTACACCGGCCCCGTGAGCCGCGAAGCACTGGCCCGAGGTCTGGCCTCCTGTCTGCTGGATGCTGTGCTCAGACATGGCTGTGAGCCGGCTTTTGTAAGGCTGCTGCTGGAGCACGGGGCTGATCCTCAGCTCGTGCCCTGGGAAGAGCCTGATCCAGACACGATGGGAAGAGTGAGGGTCAATGCCGAGGCCTTACGCATCTACCAAGAGGCCAGGAGTAAGTTTCATTATCTATCCCTGGAGACATACATTTAGAAAAAAATGTATATATAACTGAAAAGTTTTTAGACTTGCACTAAGTGGATTTTCAGACAATTTGACAAAGAAATATTTCTCAAAATTAAAACAGAAAGACGTTTTTCACATTTCACATGACATAAAAAGAGCGATTGTTATGCATGTCTCGATTGCATTTGGCTGTCACAGGCATGATATGGCAGGTGCTACAATGGGTCATACCTCATTAAATGCTGAACAAGTCATTGAGAAGTTTTCAATCTGCTTGACATCTGTAAAATGACCAGTGGCCTCCCAGAAATCCCTGAGCTATGGTGCTGCCATGTATAAGGGTTATCTTTCTGTTACCATGTGCATCACATGCAGTCACACACTAACATGGATATTGTGATGGATGCCATCAGTATCACTGACAGACCTTACATGCCAGTTTTCCTGTTTACTTGGAATGACTGTGGTAGAGGAGAAAACCAGCTTTAACTGCACAACGTCTTTCACTGGAAACACAGACCATTCCCAGCTTGTTTGACTTGTCACTTTTTTCTGCAGTACAGAAATGTAACCTGCCTAATATTCCTCTCACTGAAAATAGTTTGTTTGCTTCTTTAGTTTTAAACTGTTGCTAACAAGATTTATAACATAAGGCAAACTGTCAGTAGACTGACTTATGTGGCTATCTACACGATATATAAATTGGACCTAAAGTACATCAAAATGCTAAACATCTGTATTAATGCTGGCCAAAAAAAAAATTTGTTATATGGGTATTCTAGTCTGTATTTGGATGCTTTTTTACAATCCACAAAAGTTGTGGTCTGATATGTATGTATGAATTGTGTTGTACTTCAGACCAAATTTTGTGGATTGTAAAAAAGCTTCCAAATGTGTATATATATTTGTGTTGCCCCGTGTAGTGTCTCGAGTGTTCTCGTGTTTTTTAATCTCGTGTTTTAAATGAATTTATTACTGTATTTACCTGCTTATACCAAAGAAAACGACAGCTCATACCAAAGAAACCTGCATGCATGAACTACAGTGCAGTATATACAGGAGTAACGTCGTTATTTACATTCTAGCACTGCGAGAGACAGTGTAAACTGTACAGTATGAATACGGGTTTACCTTTACATTTTCTTTAAGGGTAATGCCTTAAGATGAGTTATAAAAGCAATTAAAGTGTTTTCTCTAAAAATTAGGCGTTTTGTTTTACCACATCACAACATTGCAGTTTTTCACTATACGCAGGTGCTCTTGGAAATGTGCATACTGTGTGTGTGTGTGTGTGTGTGTGTATATATGTATATATATATGGGTGTGTGTGTATGTGTATATATGTGTGTATATATATGTGTGTGTGTATTTTTTAATGATGTCCCTAGCAAACTTTGGGCACCAAACATGTGATTTGTTAGTGGAATACTGTGTAAATTAGCTTTTTGTCAGATCTCTTTAAAGTACTGCGGGAGTGATGTAATGAACCAAGCATCATAAATAAATAAATATAGTTGCATGTGATTTATGTTGTTCAAATTATGTCCATGATTATATTAAGCTGTGGTGTTTTCCACTCTCTCTTTCAGGGTGTCCTAGGAGGCTGACTCATATGTGTCGCATAACCATCCGACAGGCCATGGGGAAGCATCGTCTGCGGCACATCTCCACCCTTCCTCTGCCTGATGCCATCAAGAATTTTCTAGTCCACAGGGACTTCTGTGGGCCTGCTGTGTCCTCCATACTGGCTCTTGAATGAGGGGTCAGCAGTCATGTACCCTGCAGATGTTTCACAAACAGAGTAAGCCCTCAGCCCTTAATACGACCTATATTTTCATGGGATTCTGGTGCTTTAGATAATGGATGATAGATAATGATGGGCAGTGATCTGCTGGTCCTTTATCTCAGCAGTTAAATTTACTGTTGCTGCTGTATTTGCTCTTTAATTCAAGGGAAGTGATCGACATTGTCTCTGAAGACACATTCTACAACTTTCACAGCATGTCATTCTGTTAAGCATGTTGGTAATTATCAGACGTCCAGACACGTCCTTTACACAAATGTACTTGCCGTGTTATATTCTACTGCAGCGTAATAACCTAAATACACAACGGAACTATATCGACTCTTTACAGTGACGGTGATCAAAGTAATCTTCTCTAGTGGCATTTATATTTAAGAACAAATTTTATAATTACTTTTGGTTATAGTCACTGTGGTATGAAAACAGCTTAATTTATGTTTTGTATTTATATTATGCCTTGACATTTTTTTAAACATTGCCTTTGCCTTAATTTAAACTAAGATGCCTATAATAAACTGTGTTATCCTCTCACTGTCTGCGTTCTCATGTGAGAAAACCCGCAGTGGAGATTTCCCTGGTGTTTCAGTTTGTCCTTCCACAGTCTTAGCACATCTTCATTCTCTGTGACCCAGAGTGCTCTTGTTGGTTTCTAAGATTTTAAATTACAACTGCGGTTTTCAGTCATAGGATGAATCATGTTTTGGATATAAACTTAATTACCGTTCAGAGCAGGAAATGCAGACAGAGCCAAACTTGCTTTAAGGCCTATTCACCGTTCACAGACTTTTGCCAACTGCTCTACCCCATGGGTC
>JBBPCY010000002.1:21891227-21919926 GCA_037974405.1 Brachyalestes nurse | reverse complement strand
ACCCCAGGGGTCTCAGTAGATATCATGCTAAGATCACACTGACATAAATAGTCCTTTGATATGACACAGGATTCCTCCGAGGCTTTCAACCATATAGCCTGCTAAATTTCCCCCCGGCTTTGTTTAGGATCATTCTCAGGGTTTCTGGGTATAAATTCGTTTTTTTTCTTAACTGTAGTGTACTTAAGCGTACTTAATTTCAGTGCTGTGACAGTGTAACCACATCTTGTCAAAAACCACAAACTGTGGAAAAAGCACAGCCTGGGAAATGTTGGGATGTGCCAGCGAATCGCCAGAGGACCCCATCACACTGAGCACATCAGACTGTGGGATGCATTTCTCACAGAGGACAGGGAGGTGGGATGCACACTCACACATGCACTCTTTCCTAAATCTCATTATGTTGTCACCATGATCCTCCTCTCCTCCCTGTCTGTTTTTGCTCTAATACGGCTATTAGGCTCTTCAGCAGGCAAAGGATCAAAGCAGCAACACCAGCCTCAGTGTCAGCTCGTCTGCCGAAGAACTTGAATAATCTCTCCTTCTCTGATGGCCTCTCAGTCATGGAGCTGGATTGGTTCCAGTGAAAAACCCGAAACTTCCTGTAGTGACGTGTCCCACTACAATCCCCACTTTCCGTTTTTAAGCATTCCCTCTGTGCCAAGTGACCCATGTTTAGGACAGTTCACAATTTATTCTTGTATGATTTAGATTTTTTTGCCTATTTCTAATAATCACTGCTAGTTATTGTTACAGTGCAGGTCCAGCTGCTCGTCCGCAGGGCTGTTTTTCTCTACAGGTATGGCAAATCAGCGAGTGTTTTCTGCTTTTGGTCGCCTGTCAGTAGATTTCATGGGTCAGGAATGCTGGTATGGTCCACCCTGGTCTAATGCTTTTACATGCTGTTATCTGTGTGTGGCGTAGTGTTGTACAAAAGATGGTGCTCTTTTCATATGGATATCTCTCTCTCTCTCTCTCTCTCTCTCTCTCTCTCTCTCTCTCTCTCCCCCTCTCTCCCCATCTCTCTCCCCCTCTCTCTCTCTCTCTCCCCCTCTCCCTCTCTCTCTCTCTCTCCCCCTCTCCCTCTCCCTCCCTCTACCTCTACCTCTCCCTCCCCAACTCAAAGCTTAATACTTTTGTATAAATGTGTGTTTGGAGGTGATGCAATGTTGAACATGTTAAAATGGTGTGAATTCATTTACTGTAAATGTTTAAATAATTCAGGAAGAATTGACAGATATGGATGATAGATACTTTTCTTAAATCCTTCACAGACAACAGTAAGGATGATTTCTAATTATATATATTATATTCTTTATTATTTCTATATTCTATTCTATTCTATAATTGCAGCTGAATGCATTTTCAAATGGATAAATGTGTGTAGCTGCTGAAAATATAAAGCTTACAGATACAAGTTACAGATATACTAACATGTTGGCTGTGTGGCTGCCTTGGAGGATGTTCTGAGGACAAAGTCTGGACTGGTCAACCTTACAGAATCTATTAGCTGAGACACAGGCACCAGTGTTGTCAGGTCTCTGTACTTGTCTTCTGAGTTGAGTCTGAAGTTGCCATGGCTCATGTCCGAGTCACCGGTGCCGAGATGGAGTCCAAGTCTGACTCATATGGAGTGAGCCAGAGTCACGAAGTTCCAAACGATGAAAAACAATTGTAGTTCCAGTGATTTTTGACAAAAATGCCACACAATCCAAATGTTATGCAGGACTTTCTGTGTATCATTTTATAACTCCTTTATCAAATGTTATTAAACCTTAATCAGATACATTTTACATTATCAGAGAGTGGCCTCCAGAATTATTGGCACCGTTATCTAATGTGCGTGAAAAAGGATGGACATTCCCTTAATGTTAATCAAATGTTGCCGTTACTCCGCAAAATAAAGAAAATAAATAAATTCAATAAGATTCCATTATCACAAGATAGACTCACGAGTGATCACAAAATATGTATCATTCCATCAATATTGACACCCCCTTATTTATTATTTTGTGCAGCCCCCTTTTTGGCGAACAGAGCAGCTATAAGACAATGTTTTATATGACTGGAGAGCACAGTTGCTCAACACAGAATCTCTCCAGATCTTGTGGAGTGCTGGGTCTTCTCTTGTGCACTCTCTTCTGGAGCCTAACACAGGTTTTCGGTTGGATTCAGGTCAGGAGACTGGGATAGCCATTGCTAAAGCTTGATTTTGTTTTAACCAATTTGACGTATTCTTTGGCTCGTTGTCCTACTGGTCCTAGTGTCCATCATCTAATTTGCCTTATAGCTGTGGAATGCTCTCAGATCTTTCCCATGGTGTTGACGGGATTAGGGCCCTGTGTCACCCTTTTTTTAATCACTGAATTAATTGTTCATTAACACTTAGGTTAACTTGAAATTGGATAAATATGCGTGGGGTTATGTTTCATTTATGTTTCCTTAATTCATATGTTTTACGATGCTAATAATTTTGACGTATGTGAATGAATTTTTCACTAGTACCTGTTTTATTTTGAGACTAAACGTACCTCAAATAAAGGTAAGATTTCTGTTTTCAATATAATATTAAGATAATGCGAGTGTTTTTTGTAAGTATTTTCAATCATCTTTAGAATCAGAAACAGAATTTTTTTTGGTCATGGAGGAAATTGTTTGTTACAACTTCACAATCACAGAAACAAGAATAATATAAAATAAAAAGTCTACATAAAACCAATTAAAAGCTTAGCAGAAAATTATATGATGCACAGTTAAGTGGTTTACTTTGGAGTTGTTCTCTGTGGTGAGTAAGTTATTACATGTAGTAGAGATCAGTAGTATATGGGAATTATTGACATAAGTAGTGGTATGGTAAGACTATTGCACATAATAAGAGATTGAAGATTTAGCCCCCAATAAGAAAACTGCACATAATATTGCACATGGTAGACTTTAGCAAACCTGCCAATAATTCTGGAGGTGACGTTTCTAAAAAGGCATCTTTCCAAGTATTCATGACATCTTGTAAATATGTGATCACATGTCACATACTACAATGCATGTTATTATGGTGAAATTGTGTAATCATATGTAAAAATGTGAAGAAATCCTCCCTAAAATTCTGCATGTGAAAAGCCTACAAATGTATCAAATTCAACAAGAAATAAAGTTGCCTTGCATTTGAAAAGTCCACATGGTGGGAAAGTAAGTGTTACAAATAACCTGAAGTCTATAAAATACAAGAATGAACAAAGTACAGTACTGATGTACCCATATATAACCCATATATATACTTTGTTTTGTAAAAATGATCTGTATTTCTGCACATGATTATATTAAATAGATGTGATTCTTGTTTAAGTGATGTTTAATAATAGCAGAATTAAAAAAAATTCATTACCACTTCTTAGTGAATGAAATTGCCAAATAGCATGACAATGGTTTGCTGGATTTCTTCACAAGAACAGCTTGTGTGGCCATTGGTTGTGGTTTTGCAACCAGTTTTGACTTCTTGGTGTTGTGAGATTTACAGATGATTAGAAGACGTTTTATAGCAAAGTCTTTGAAAGAGACCCACTGAATCTGTTATTTTTCTTCATGCAGACTGCATATGTGTAGGAGGTGTCTTGAATGCACTTGTAGCCTGGCTGCTTGCACACAGAGCATATAGTCTTTAAAAATAAAGTCATGATAGATCAGTGTTCTAGTCTGTCGCTCTAATACTAAGTGCCTATATTAAATGTATCTGATTGCATCTCTCAAAGAACCCTTTCTGTCACCCACGTTTGAGGGTCACCAGCGTCAATGAGGCCTGATTATGTCGTCTTCCTCCATGTGCTGTTTGTTCTACCAATGTGTCCACTCCAGATTTTGCTGCAGAACCCAAATACTAGGTAAGTACTAGATAAATTAGAGCAACTGGATTGGGTTATAAGGTAAAAACATTACTATAAATCACTTAATACTGATATTTACATTTTAGCGTTGTTCTGTAAACCAGTAGACTGTATTAACTCAATTCTGTGAATATATTTAATATGGGAAAAACAAAATGTGGGACACATGAATGCAATACTACATTTAAATGCACTGAGGTTAGACTATATTAAATAAGTTATTCTTCTTTAGTTCATTATTAATTATGCACCTAAGTTTTTCAATTATTTATCACTTATATTAACTTCTTATTGTAAGAATTATAGAGACATTTCCCCAACTAATTCTGTTTTTAAATGCATCTAATACTGGATTACACCAGGCTTGTGGTTCTCAGACTGGAGTTACCCAGTAATGTATAATGCCACAGCATCATGTCTCTTGTGTGAGGCAAAAATGGTAAAAGTGGCACGTAATATCCACCATGGGTTAGATTGTGCTGTTGTAGACAATACAGAGTATACCAAGTATGACTGACACTGCTATAAGGCCGCAGGCCCTTCCTTACCTGGTATGATCCAAATGAGATCTAGATTGCTGTAAAGCTAGTCATGTAGAGTGTGAGGGCCAAAATCCCTCTGTGCTTTACAGACTGGGTATGGCTGACTTTATTTTGTGAATCACAAACACTGCAAGTAGAAGTAATAGAAGTCTTGCCTCATAAAAGTGTTTGTTAGAGATTAGTTTGTTTAGGTGGAACTGCTGCAGATGCTTAGGCAATTAATTTGTTAAGGGTTAAATAAAAAATGCATAGGAAACACACCATCGGAAGAATTTATTTGACCGTATAAAAATCTGTATGTGTGCGTGTGTTTCATATAAAAGCACTTCTTTTGTGTTTTATTGAAATTGAGCAACAGCTGCATGTTGTTTAGAGTTCATTTTAATCTCTAGTTGCCTCTCTGAGTAATTCACACTTGCACTAGAATTTCACTGCCTTAATTACAGCACATTTTTGTAAGGGTGATCTCATTTTTTTCTTTTGAACTTGCTCAATAGCTTTAAACATTGCTTAATTTTGCTGTAGAGAAAACTATTTCCCCTTATTTTCTTATTTGAAGATCATATGCAATTTGCAACAGAGTGTTTCAGCAGTGCGTCCTGTTAGCAGACTGCTGTCAAGAGCTGAAACACTGTGAAAGTGAAATAGACTTTTGTATTTGTTTCTGTGTCAGGGCCGCTAGAACAGGAAGGGTTATCTATTGTGGGTGATTCAGAAATTACTAGTCATTTTTCATTTTTATTTCACATACATGCAGAATCAATTACAACTGTGTGTGTGGGTGTGGTGGGGGTGTGTGTGGCAGGGGGTGGGGGGGAGGGGGGTGAAGTATTTCCTTTAATGGACGATTGCATGGAAGAAGCGAGATGGTGTCTGGGCTGGTGTTGCAGCTTTAACATTAAAGAAAAGCGACACTGGAATCGTTAGTGGGGTTTACAACTGGAAATAAGGGCACGGAGGAAGTTTACCTATAAACTTGCTGCTTAGTTTTAATTGTAAAACCAAAATTGCCTAATGGCACTTAATGTGACTTTTTTTTTCCACAGGCACCGGTAGTCGTGAATTGCGGCAAATACAGGAAGGCAGGGTCACAAATTAGTGTCCCAGAATCTCAGTTATTGCCACTGTAGATTAAAAGCTGTGGTGTAGAACAATTCCACTTTAAACAGAACTTTAACCAGCACTATTGCTGCAGAACAGTGTCAGATTCTTGTTTATGACAAAATTTATAACACAAAATGTTTAAAATGGTTATATAATAAGCTAACATCTGCAACTATGAAGTAACCAGTGGTTTGGCTGTCTGTATAGAAAGTTTGGGCAAAATGACTAATTTATGTATGTGTATAAATGTCTGCTGATGTAATAGATTTACTTTACTTATTGCTTTATTTCTCCACAATTAATCTCTTATAGAACTAAAAATAATCATTGACATATCCCTGCCACAAAATTGCCCCCCCTCTCCCCCTTTGAAATACCACAGTCTCAGAATCTTTCCAGCTCTGTAAGTACAGAGGATCTGTAATTGATAGTATTCATTAAGCCAAATTACCCATAGTTAATTGCTTCAGTGAAGCCTAGGCTCTGGGGAGCTTCTCCACAGCTGAGAAGAATGCCGTGCTCTTGGCCAGGGAACAAAGCCATCAGGCAGACGTGTCTGAGGGTGCATGGGCTTCCATGTGAAATCATGCAGGAATTGTCACTCGGCTGACGAACCACCATTCCACAACAACACCAGCAGCAGACCCAGGAAAGTGGAGGAGAAGAATTGCACGGTCACTGTGGGAATGTAGTAAAATGTGTTTTCCTGAAGCCCAGTATCCCACACTTAAACCTGCAGGCATGGAAATTAGCAGAGAAAGGGGTTTGCATCCCATGAGACAGGGCTTACCCAAAAGGCTTGAGTCCTGCAGGCACCATGATTCATGGTGATGCTGGATGAAGTCACCACAATGCAACTTTCCCACCCTCTTGACACCAATTGCAAACCCACCATGGTCTCCTCTGACTGCAGCATCTTTTTTACATTTCTGGATCATATCATTATGTAACACAGAATACATTAGCAGACTCCCTAAAAGGTCTGTCAGTGTCACTCTCTGTGATTCAGATCAAGAAGGAACTTGGACTTGCGACTGAAGGAGAGAGTGAGGGATAGGGGTGTCCTGCTTGGACTAGAGCACGCGGCAGCTCCCTAGACCCCTCCTTCAAGTATGACCCCTTTGACAGAGGGTGGGAAGAGCTCCAAGTCCACAGCCCAATGCCACATCAAATCAACCATTTCCTGCCCTGATAAGAAGGCACAGACGAGCTTCACAGATCTCCTGTAAAGAGGGAAGAGAGGAAAGAGACATTTAGAAGTCTCATGGTCCTGGCAGAGGCCCCTGTTTTACCCTTCAACCCCCTCAAAAGCATCTCGAATTTCTCCGTCTGCGTTGAGGGATGTTGGAACTTCGGCCTCTTGTTGTGCTGAAGAAGCTATGCTGTACCTTCCAGCGCCTTTAACTGCCATTAGCGTGTGCTGCTCTCAAGAAATACACGCATGTAAGTTGTGGCTTATGATTTCTTCGCCATATCTTATGAAATCTGTTTTGTTATGGCTTGAAGCATTAAATTCCAAAGCCACCTGCATGACAGTCAATAAATGTCCCTTCTCAATGGCATATTTAGGAGGAAGGAAGTTGAAGTGAAGCAGACTCACAATTCTCCTGAGTCCATTGGTGTGTGTGTGTGTGTGCGGGGGAGCGCCCCGGTTTGCACAGAGAGCCGTGACGGAGGGATACTAAATATGAGGAGTCAGCACATGAAAAGGAAGGCACACACAGCCTGGCCCATGTGGCAGAACCTGATACTCCCTGCGCGGAATGGAGCCGAAAGGAGGCCCAAATCAGGCATGCTCGTGGAGAGCACCCCTTCTCAGCCACGGTTATTTAGTGAGCCCTGATTTCTAAAGGTTTCTGACCGCTCTCCCCCTTTCAGCTTCCCGTCAAGATCATGAATTTCCTGTCTACTTCTTTTTTTCCCCCAGCCTTTAACAGCAACAGGCAGGTGTGCACATGATACTCCCTTCCCTACACTTTATATACTAATATTATTGCAAGGATCACAGAGGTGCTTTTTATCAGTATTTCATTCCACTTAAGTTCTGTTTTGTCAGGGAACACACAGATTCATCCTTTTAGTGGGTGATAATTTAAGACAAAGAACAGATATGCAGTACAAAACCACACTGAGAGTATTTAATATCTTACACAAGGCATGCTGTAGTTGTGACACTTCAGTGAAATAGATGTGTATCATATGTTAATTCGTTGTGGCTGTGTTTATTTGGAGTATTGCTTGTAAGAATTGTGAGAGGTGCTCAGGAAAAGCAGCTTTGCAAAATGGCTTTGGAGGGTGAACACAGTTGCGTGACAGTGGAGCGGGGATCCTGTCCTCAGTGAATTCCATCCTGAAGTATATGGCTCTTGTGGTTTCCGTTGGTTTCTGAAGTCTTGGAGGGGACTGTTGATTTATAATCTCAGATGTCATTCTTCACAGTGACACTCCACTGACACAAAACTGGAACTCTGATACTTCTCCATATCAGGGCAATTTGCATATTGTGCAGATAAATAGATCATTTCTATTGCACTACTTGTACTTGCCTGTGGCTCATATTATAAGAGCAGTAGCAACCCATTAAAACTAGGCCTCCAGTTCGAGCCATTAAACTCAAAACAGTCAAAAAACAAGACAAAACACACCTCTATGACAATGTTAATTTCTGCCAGCACCCTTGGATGTTTCTAGTAGTATGTAAGCAGTAATTTTCTGGCCAATCTAGATTAAACATGGACATCTGACATTTGTAAAAGTTTTAACTGAACTTTTTTACATTTTTTTTTCTTGTATATTGCATTTCTAGAGTGACTCCTCAGTAACGAGCCCTGGCATGGAATCGCCACTGTTAACTGTGCAGATTTCCAGAAGGCCTATGGTGTTATATTCTCTCACAAAACTGCCCCCACCCATTGTAAAGTAAGATAGGTTTATTCCTTTGTCACTTTGTGGATGACCTGTGGTCCAGGTAGGCTGTATTTCTACACCACTGTGTCACTGAAGTGGTTTCAAGAAGGATCCTTCAAATACAGCTGCGAAATGCAGCTCACATTCTGGTGATTTTCAAGGGTCTTACCTTATGCTTCATGGTCTTCTGTCGCACATAATGGTTTGCAAAATGTCTGCCTCAGGGAAAATTTAAGAGAAAACCAGCCACTACACATTGTTTAAAAATGTCATAAAATACATTCCTGAAGGCCTTACCAAAGGGAGGGCTAGTTTAGCTATCTCAACCTGGATACCACGATGAAATTAATCACATTGGATACTTTTCTGTTAAGCCTTTAAGCCTATATTAATCTGTATCTTCTAACTGTGGTTACACCCACAAGAATCATCATGTCAGTGGTCCAAACTATTTATCCCATTTGTAACTAAGAGAGAAGTGTACTGCTTAAAAGCACTGAGGCATTGGTCACTTCCCCAAAGGGACCAGTTTCAAAAGGAATTAATTCCAAAACATTTTAGGACACTTTTGTAATATTGTATCTGAAGCCACTATATGAGGAAGTCAGACTTTTTCAGCATCAGTGTGGGGAATTTGGGCTGAAAATGGCCTGAAACCCATATTTTTGCAGCCTCTGTCTGACTGACTGTCGATGAGGTTTGACGTGTACCCGAGGTATCTGTACACTAGAAAACAAGCAGCCTCTTTTTGGCCAGGCTGCTTCAAACCTCCAGTGTTTCATCCCTGATTTGTTCCTCCCTCCAGTCAAGAGGACATCCACCCATTAGCAAAAACAGTCTCTGTAATTTACTCGTCAAGAAGGCAGGATCCACAGTTTACTGAGGTCGTCTTGCTTCTCATTTTCTCGCCCGCACACCAGCGGCACCGTGCATGGATACCACATCCCTGTGCTTTAATCTACAGGATAAACAATCAACTCATCTCGAGTAAGTCTCCTACAGTATTGCACTAAATCTTGCATTCACTTCACATACACCCTGGTAGATGATGACTTCTATACTAAAACTGGTTTGACATTGAAATTAGGAGATTTATTTCAGATATTTAACAGGCAGATGTATGTGGAATGTGCAGGGATCAGGAGTATTGATTAACAGACCTACTGTTGCCATGCAGTCTCTCCACACCATAGATGGCCTAAACAGTGTACAATTCTTCATCCACACCCAGAGATGACATCAGCTATGTCAAACCTGCCTTGAGTGAGTGCATCAGGAGAGCAATCAGGATGTAGTAACAGTTTGATGGACAGGACTTCCTCTGATCAGCTCTTTGAGTGCATGTAGGATGAGTGCAGTTTTTTTCCCCAAACTCTTCCTTCTTCTGCGGACGCTGTGTCTGCTTGCCGCATTACAGTCTGTAGCGCGAGGGAGGGGACAGAGACTGCACTGAACTAGGGAAACAGCTGGATGCTGATCTGAGCTCAGAGACAGGCTAGCCCTTGCGCCATAGACGTTCCCTAACGTGGTCAGCAGCCATATGACTTTTCGCTCATCAGTAAATCAAGCTGATTATCATGAATGCTCCGGAACTACACGGAGGATCCAAACGTTTTATAAAGTTGTATGTACTCATGCACTTATGGGACCATGAGTATTTACAGGGGTGGTACTGGGGGTCAAATGCAAGAAGACATCTTTTGAGGTTGTAAGTAACATGAAGAAGGAAAGAAAGACTTAAACTCCTTCAGGATCTTTAACTTCAGCAGGTCAGGGGTCAGTTTTGGTGCTGGTGTTTGATGTCAGTTTATATTTTGTAAATATGCAGTTTATAGCTTTGCTCCAATTCATGCTGAGAATATGTATAATGGAGTGGGGGGTCTTATTACCGTATGCCTGTGAGGACTGTGCTGACAGTGACACTGCCAAGGACTGCTTGAGGCTTTCTGTGCAATCATCCCTGCTATCATAAACACACTCTGTTTTAGTTTGGTTCAGACCCACTCTGATAAACAGGAGGCAGAAACACACGGCGTGTGTGCATGCAGCTGTTTATACGTGTACGTACGTGTGTGTGATAGGTCTGGTCCAGGCAGAGTAGCTGGTAATTGCTTTTGTGTATTTTCTTCTGTCGGAGCACGAGGGAGGGAATGAAGTGGGCCTGGTCCAATTACGCTTCTCTAACGCGGCGCATAAACATTTCAGCTCCTAGTGCCTTTGTATTTATCGTAGCGCACTTCCTACAGTAATGGTGGCCATATTTCTCCGATAAAAAGGGCTTGGTGTGGAAGGGGAAGAGGAGGAGGTAGGGTGTGCTTTGCATGCAACAGGGCGCTACACACTGTTATTCTTCGCTCAGTGTTTGATGGGTGGGAGGTTTGCCAAGGAGGTTGTGTGTGTTTATAGTGTCAAATGCGTACCACATGTGGGCTCAGGTCTGCTCCTTCACCCTCCCCCCTTCACCCCCTCCCCTCTTCCTTCACCCCCTAAAGTAGAGCGTCCTCATACAGGGGTAATCAGGGAGTGCGTCACTGTCATCTTTAGCAGGTCTGTGCACCTGCTTTGCAGTCGTCAAGCACTTAGACTGCTTGACCAGCCGTCAACAGATTCATATGGATACAGGTACCGCTTATGTCTTTACACACAGTAAAGAGAGTTTTGGGGTCCATGTAGTTCATGCGTTGAATGGTCTTTAGAAGGGGTGGGCAATATGATATTTATTGTTAGTGTAATTGCATCATATCACGTCAAAATGCACTTTTCTGAGTGCAGACTTCAGTACCTAGAATAACGACCGACTGCATGGTTCATTACAAACAGAGCATGATTAGCCTGATTTAATAGCATAGTTTGTCTTATTTTTCTGTTCCAGCTTATCAACTCTTTGGAAAACTAAATGTTGTGATGCATTTCATTTATCATAGAGATGTTTTGAAGTATTGTAGTCTATTTTTGCTATTTTGCCAGCCCCTAGTCTCTTGCCAATTATATATTTTATAGCAGAATATAAAAAGTAAAAACTGACCTCATATATCAGCACTCTTACACTGTGAAGTGATGCATATTAGAGCTTGAAATATTTGTCCAAACTCAACAGGACGTCACTTTCCAAAAATGTTTCAGGTCGGGTTCAAAATTCACATCAAGCTTCTCACAGCTTGCCTCTCACTTTTTAGTTTAAGTTTTTAAGCTGTCATGCTTGAATCACATACTCATATTGTTGACAGTATTGATCCACAAGGTCCATACTCTTGAAATCACAGTGAATTGACAGTGAATTTATTCACAAGAAATAACCGGTAAGTTAAATGTAATGTGGAAGTGACTAAAGATTTTTAGGATTGAACAGGAGAAGGCTAATATGTCAGCACTGTGGGAAGTTTATCCAGACCGTAACGTTTGGGATGTTGTTTGGAAACCGATGAATACATTTTTGGCACTTTGGTTGATGATGGGTGGTTCAGGTCAGTTTCAGACAAAATTTTGTTGGACTTGGGTCACTTTCTGACGCAAAACTCAATGTTGTTTGGGTTGAGCAATGCTGTATGTCAGATAAGGTCAGACAGAAGGTTCTCAGACTGTATTCAGGTTTGGACAAAAGTTTCAGGCCCTATTTAATCACTAATGCATAGCCATGCAATTTCCATTGAGCTCTGCAGCAGTCAGTATAAACCCACTGCCATGTTTTTTATTGTGCTGTACAGTGACCCCCTTGTAGCCCCTGAACCCTGCTGTTAGTTCTTTCAAAGGAACAACCTCCTTAAGCATTGATTTATAACCATTCTTGAACATTTCATTGCTTGCAAGAGGGGCCTTGTGTTAAAATTTGAGTTTAAATCATACTCTTTCATTGCAACTACTCTGACAGTGTCATAAAGTACTGTAATGAAAGCACAGCATGCGCTGGTAAATGCAAGCATTGTGCCAGCATCTCAAATCTTCTTGGTCTGACTTCCTGCTCTATTGCCACTCATTCTCCTAATTCATTTGAAAAGCTCTGATAAGCTTCAACGAAGAACAGGAGACAATAGGCGAAACGAGGCCCAGGCCCATTCTTCTTCAAGTAAATATGCTTTTGGCATCATGGTTTCCACCAGCCCAGCTGCTCAGAGCCAAGCCTGGGACGAAGGGCAGATGTTACAGCAAACGTGTTTCCTCTGCAAGGTTTATTTATACAGCCTATTTATACACACACTTTGTTTATTTACTTCATTAGCCCTTGTAGTGTCTGTCAGCAGGTCACTTCCATTGAGAAATTAAGAGTGTTTACAGTTTCCCCCTCAACCAAACACACACACGCACGCACATTCACAATCGCTGATGGCAGACCACTTCCTAAGATGAGGTAGATGGGAAACATAAAGGGCTGACACATGTCGGACAGAAAATTTGGCTGACGCTGAATTTGCAGAAAACATCTGATGCTCCACCTTCTAGACTTCTAGCATGATACTCATCAAGTTACTGCCATGACACCATCCAGACATGCCATTTTTTTTACTCTTGTTTGTTTTTAGTTTGGTGAATGTAACGACGCAACAAGTAGTTTATTGGAGTCAAAGTGAAACCCGTTTTCCGAGACAATGGGTTTTTCCATAGTTTGCCTCAGTGTCTGTCCCCCATGATCCAATTATAGAGATCTATCAGTTCGTGATGAAGGATCAGAACTAGTTTAATTCAGTTCCTGAAGCCAGATGTGAGCTCAGATGTTGTGTCCTGCTGAATATTCAAATTCCACAGTTGTTTACAATGACTGATGTGTCTGCAGAATACAGACAGCATGTCTGAATGGCCTCCACTCTGCAATACCATGCAATCAATTTAATACCATTTTGGAAACAGGTAAGCCCATGTCAAGTGTTTATCCTTTTTTTGAAGCAATCCTGCTGAAACACCAATGTCCAGAAACATGTTTTGCCAGTGGTGGATGGGACCTTTATCTCTGGCATCCTTAGATGCAAAGCCCTTGGTATGGACACCGCAGGAGCAAAACTGAAAATTCTCATTTAAAACTTGAGAATTGTTCTGTAATTCTATTCTAATTCTGGATATGAGTAAATACGATCCTTTATCATGTCCTTTAGATCTGGCTATTGCAACACGTAAACATAACAATAAAAAGGATTTGTTGGTGTGCGCCGTACAAAAAAATGTGAGCTTTTTAACAGTTTGTCAGCGTTAAGCAGTTATTGGTTGCACTGCAGCCCACCATGTCACCTCCTGAGGCGCAGTGGGAATGCCGTACGCCCCGTTTCCCCCAGCCCCTAATTCAAAGCATCTTTCAGTGAGCGAGGCTCTGAAAAGGATGTGGCTAAAACAAATAAAAGAATCATAAAGGAGGGATCAAAGCAGGCTTGCAAATCTATTCCTTCTGGGCAAAGAGTCTTTCAAATAAAAGAAAAAAAGGAAAAGAAATCCCACATCCCGACTACATATCTCATGGAACGGGTCACTGGCAAACGCGTGCCTGCGTTGGCTTGATGGAACGGACAGCGACAGGCCTGGCCTCCAGCCTCTCCGTCCCAACACCTCCCTCCTTCCTTTTCTGCAGAGTGCCTATGAAGCCTTTGTCATAACTCTCCCTATTTATCAAGGCTCCAGGGGGACGTTTCGTTTTTTGTCTATTTTTGTGTGTATGTGTGTGTATATGTATGTATGGGGCTCTCAAAGACAGATGTTGGCATGAACACATGACAATTATAAAGCCCAGGCCACCAGGAAGTCGGTAATGCTCGAGTGTGCCTGGGCAGGAACATTTGGTTTGCAGAATTGTGAAGATAGCTCTCATCACAGCTGCCTTCTCTCCATCTGTCAGAGTCCACAAGGGACTGCCTTAACCTGCTCCATTTAGCCTCACAGCTGAGCAGCCAGGCCCCCCCTGCATCCACTTCCATCTTCGTCCACCCTGCTGAAGGGTGAGGTTTTTCTGGATCCCTCACGCAAATGTCAGGCCACGGCAAAGGACCTGGGTAAAATGTGACCAGAGTGGGCCTTCACATGTAGCGCATACTTGCAGCATGATTCCTCCTCCGCACTCGTAATTCGCAAGCGCTGTCGTTTAACAGTCAATTTACAACATGTAACATTTTGCATTTCACAACACATTTTCTTTGTAAAAGAAGAAAAGGAATTATTGAAAGCCATAAGGAAAAATCAAACGAAGCCCGCGGGTGAGACCAAGCAGTGTTACTTGTTAGATTTATTTTACAAAGGATCAAAGAGTCCCTTTTTTTCAACTAAGCCTCATTATGAGTAATTTTCCGCTGAGAGGAAAAAGAATGTTCGGACCCTGCATTGGGCAGAAACACATTTGGATAGTGAGAAATACATATTCCAGCCTGAGAACTGAATTCTCAGTGGTACTGCAGCTCGGCCCTTTGTTTGACTTGGTGTAAGCTGCGTGTCAGAAAAGATTGGCACTTTGGTTTACTTCCCTTGCTGGTACAACCACCCAGAGTTCTCCCGAAGAACAAAGGAGTCACTGTATGACAGTTTCTGCAGACGGGAGAGTCCGAAAAAGCCTTTGTAATCACCACAAAGGACATACCAGTGGGGTAAGTCAATAACTCATCCAGCAAACAAACTCTGATGTCGGTAAATGATCCAAACCATTTTTTTTTGGTACGTCTTTGGCTTGTGGTCTGTTTTGGAGCTGAAATGAACAACGGTGCTGTGTGCTGATCTTCTGACCTGTATCATGGCTATAAACAGAGAAGAAGCATGCTTGAAGCTATCATCTTGTGCTATAGGCCTCTCTACAGACATAGTATTTTCCCATGAGTGTGATAGTGACACTGATATTCTTTGATGGGAGCCATCAAAAGGAACCTGTTTATGCAGGTCAGGTTTGCTCAGAGGTAAAGTGAAGGCTAAAGATGACAGCCTGCCACATTTCATAGCATCAGGGAATACACACTCCCTTTTTGTCATGATAGGGCAACACAAACCAATGCATTTCTGGAACGACCTATACAGGATGACGGGAAAAAATGGTATAATCAACTCCAGCGGGATGAGTAAAGTGAAAATCTGATCTGCTCAGTCATCACGGCAGAGCGAAGCGTGAACCAGTCCTCCTGTGGAGCAGGGGCATTGCGTAATAATAATAAGGCACTGACCCCTGCAGTACTTGCCGTGCAGGGTCTCCCTCCACGGCCTTCTAGCCTTGAAAAGGAATAGTTCCCAGCTATTAAAATACCTCCAAAAATATGGGATGCTTATCAAATAATAAGAACCACATTGCCCTGTTTCCTCGCCAGCCTGGCAGGGACTTTAGCTGAGGAGATATCTCCACCTTTCAAGTCACCTTTGAAGTCTGCAACCTTATGCCGGCTTTGAGAATGTCTGGGAATGTAGCTTGGCTATACAGGCTCGGAGGAGCTCCGACTGTTTGAGGGTCAGGGGTCCGTTGCAGCCTAACCTTGGCCCTATCCTCCAGCCACCTCACACGAGCTGGCCCGCATGATCAGCTGTCAGCACTGAGGAGAGTCACAGAAACAGGCCATCTCCCTGAAGAGGCTTTAAAATCCTACAGGCTGCCTTGTGAGCGTGTTTTGGCAAATTTCATCACTGTCCCCAGTAAAAAACACAAGTGATCAGTTCTCCTTTTAGAGAATAAAGATGAACTATGAACTATCTAGTGTGGAGCACGGGTGAGACTCATATAAATGGCATAAAGTATTTTTCCATGGTGATGTTTTTCCAAAGTTAAATGGTCCAGCTAATTTAACTAGAGGCACACTGCAGCAGTGCTCAGATCCGACCTGTCAGAGTAACTTACCATCATAGGTTGGTCTATCGCTGCTGACAGCTATATTTCCATGCAAGGTCTTTTGGGTTAGAATGCAGTCTTCACATTAACCAAGGGTAAGAGGTAGTAGTCAGTGTGGTAAAGATTTGGGGGACATTAAGGCAGGCGGAGGCAGATGCTGTTAGCTGTTTCAGTTAAACTTCCAAACGACAACTGCACTTAGAATATTTGTTTCTGCATATTATCCAAAAAAATCCTATTCTGAAACTTTCAAGAAGGCTGCTTTACTTCTTATATCAAGCTTAAACTTTTATTTCGGACATGTTTGGTGAATTTACATTGCTGCATTAATCATCAGTCACAGTGTAAAATGTAGGTGCTGTGTTTAACGGATGTAAATTAATCCAAAAAAAGGTAGATACGGTTTTTATTTGGATAGCAACAACATGCATAAATGTATATCTAGTGGATATGACAAAAACATTGCAAAGTCCAAACAATGTGCTTTAAATAAAAGATCTAGCATCTGTCCTAATATATGCTACATAATATTCTAAAATATTTTGCTCTAGATGTAAAAGACAAACCAAAAGTAAGTTACTTGCCTTTTTCACGTTAAGTTCTGTCAGTTAATTGTCCCTTTTTATCTGTTGCCTGTTACTAAATCACCCTAAATAACCCTTGCAGTGTTTAGTTTCCTGAGCTGGAAGGGAGGAATACCTTCATATTGTAATCAAGGTTGGGTAAACACTGCCGTGGCATGCGTATGCAAGGATGGCCGTCTGTCTTTGACATTTAAGTTGGACGCTCACAATCACGCGTGCATTCCTCTTGCATGTCTCATATTCCTCATGTCCAGTCCAAAACGGCTCCCTCATGCAGTTCTTTCAGGAGGAAATTATTTTTCATTGCCCCCGAAAGAGAAGGCCGCTGCCAAGCACCGCTGATCCACACTCTCTGTTCTTGGGTTGCCAAGTCTTCTCAGACTCCCCCTAAAACACTGCAGCCATTCCACAGGCTTGTTCCTGCAGATCAATAGCTTCAGCAATGACTGTCTTTTCTACCTGTGTTCATCATTCTAAAGGCTGCAGGGAGGTATTTCATTTTTAAATGTTCTTTCTGTCAGTTTTTCCCCCTTCCATTTACATCCAGTTCAATTCACTTTTTAGAACTTTACCAAGGTCATGGCCATATTATTTTACAAAGACCATTTAATATTTGCTTCTTTTTTGTGTTCATGTAAGCTGTCATGTCTCATGTAACGTATTCCTAAATAATAACTAAGAGCCACTCTGGCCACACTCTTTGTACTTGCGGTCTCTTTTGAAGAATTTGTTTTTTCTTTCCACTTTTATGTAGCTGAATTATTATGAACTTCATATAAATGTCACCATTAAAGTGAATGTTAGGTTACCCACATACATTCCCCTTTGGCCAGTCAAAAATACAGACTCTCATGCAGGGAAATAACCATCACGCTCTGGTGCCAAGATGCCATGGTTGTCTTGCAGCAGATGAATCAACTGGGGAACAGAAATAGTATTTTATTGCTGTGAATCAGTTCTTTGTCCTGCAATAACTCACCAAGTCCACCAAGCACTATACCTCTGTCCAGATTATGTCAAGTATAAAATCAGCGATGGCATGTTGCCACACAGATCAACCAGAATGACACATGTAGGCTCAGTAGTATTGGCAAGATGACACTTTAGTTTGACTCCTACCAAATTAGCAACTGATTCAGATCCAGACCCTGAGCCAAAGTAGTCAGTCCAGCCAGCGCTGTTTCCATAGGCATGCAGCGCGCCAGGGAAGAGGCCTTGAAGTGTCTGGTGCTTGTCCGGCTGGCTTCTCTCGCTCGCACCCGGTGTATCGTGAAATATGATGAGTCATTGATCCAATGTTTTTCTCCTCCATGGAAGCACTTTTATCCTATTTCCTGTTGCTGTGTCTCTCTGATTGGTGTTTATGTTTAGCAATCTGTTTCTCATAATCTTTTGTTTTTACCCTTTTTCGGTTTCCTTTTCAAATTAACTTTCTCTTTTTTTGAAAATAATAGGGGATTAGGGTCCAAAGCGCTTGGCAACACTTGAAACGCAATAGGAAGTGCAACACCTTCAGCATAGGCTGCAGAGCTGACGCATGAGCCGCTCTGGCAACGCAAAGTTCCGCATCAGTCAAGACCAGATGATGGCTGTTCCTGTGATTTGATACTGGTGGACTGGCTAATTATTCCAATTCTAAGAGCAACCAATTTAGTGAAGTCCATATTATCAGTCCCTTGCAATCTCCATATATTTTCTTTGATCTTGCACATCTCTCTGCTGTAATAAGAATATATCTTTACTCACCGCACAGCAGCAACTCTCTTTGTAATGCTTAAAGTATGCCTTTTCTTCTCTCTCTCTCTCTCTCTCTCCATGGGAAATTAAAGTGATACCGCAATGACTGTGACCTTTCGCCAAGCCTTGAGGGTTTCTGCAATTAGCAATTATGGTCACATGGCTTCTGTGGAGGCCCCCGCTTTGTTCTCATTTACCAGTTAAGGATTTCACATGGGCCTACAATTGCTATGTATTTTTGCTAAATTACTGGCCCTAACTTTGATAACATTTTTTGTCTAGGCATTTTAATCCCTGCCTGGAGATAAATAAGGGTGTCAGGATATTTGCAGAGAGCAGTATGCTGCTTTGTTTAATGCAATCTGAACTCCATTTATGTTGTTAGGGATTTGTAAACAGTATAGAAAAGTCTTCTCTCCCCGAGGAAGCAGCAGAGCGTACAGCACATTCCGGCACGTGCCTGCTCGGAGCTTGGGCATGCAGAGGAAAACAGACTGGCACATTCTCGAGGTGGGCTCCCTGGGGACGTCACCCCTTCAGCACTGGCACCCCCTCACCCACCAAATTGTCCTTTACACGGAAACCATGCAGGCCTTCAAAATTGCTTTCAGATGTGATCTTTGGGTTACAAAAAAAGTTGTGTGGCTTCCTTTTCTCAGGGGTTGAATTAATTTATTGCTGTTTATTAAAATACTTCAAGAGTCTTTCTGGTTTTAGATTTAATGTATATGTGTGGGTGGCAATGTCCTCAAAGCTCTTTAAGGGTTTGAAAGGATGCATCTGTGTGGTGTCTGAATTTTGCACTGTCAAAGCCAAGCCTGTTTTTCCTGATTAATGATACATGCAATTCTGTTTTGCTATATGTGCGCACTCGGCGACAAAATGTAGCGTACCAGTTAGAAACATCCACAATGAGCATTTACTTAACATTTAACACTTAAGCAAAAGACTACACTTTTGTTTTGTTTCAAAAAGAAGTGTTCATGACTACATGCAGTACTTTCCTTCAGCACACTGCACTGCATGTGCCGACAGCATTTGATGCTGGAGAGCGGTTGTACAAAGAGCCATTACTCTCAAATGGGTTCCCTTTAAAGAGTTATGTACCTTTCATAGTTTTATATACACCAGCATCCTTTTGCTTTATATTTTTAAAGCTTTTGCTAAATCAGGAGCTTTTTTGAGGTTAAATATGTTTCTAAATGACTTATGGCCTGGGAATTTCTGAAGGGTTTTTTTTTCATTGCAAAAAATGTTTAATATTACAGTTACAGTATTATTTATTCTGTATGTAACTGTATATGTCAGGCTGGGGAAAATCTGGAGTTTTTTCATTCTTACTCTTACCCTTAAATAACCTTTTCATGGGAAAATAATGTTAGCAAAGCTGAATTTAGAGTACTGTCAAAAGCAATGGGCAAAGGAGCCATGTTTCTGGGGATCTGGTTCTTTTTCCTTAGCGCTCGTTCATTCTGAGGCCAGGCTGCTGAGTGACTGTTGATGACCCAGGCTTCACCACTGCTCAAATTTGTATATCACACCTGACAAAGACGTATGAGAATGGCCGTATTTCCCTGTATTTCCATTGTTTTTGTGCAGGCTCCATCAGGTCCTGACTCACTGTCGTAGTGGTTGCACAGGATGACTCAAAGGGCCTTACTCATTCAGAGATCACTCACTGGGGAGAGGCAGATATCGTTAAACTAAATTTGAGGTTCGCTCTCATTTAGTCAATGTGTCTCTGCTCAAATGATGAATAGCAGGTTAGGAACTTAGCCATAATATTTATGGAGCTCATGGTGAATTGGTCACTCTGCTTTGAAGACTACATTATGATTGTTTTGAAGATTTTGGTCGGAATTTGTTGTTGTTGTTGTCCGAAACCCCCTTCTTTTTACTTGTCTTGCCCGTTTTATTCCTTTTTTACTGTTTTTGAGCATCATGAGAGTTTAATTACAGTTGTTGATTTTAGGATTGTGGATTTTTTCTAGTTTGGAAGCCTGTAATGGCAATGGCAGCTGTATTTGTGTGTAGGATGGACTCTTCATGAAGCATGTCATTGGTGTTGGAAGGAAACTGGGTTACTGCAAAAAGAAAAAAGAAAAAAAAGTTGATCTGTATATCAAAAAATAATCAGATTTTTCACAGCTCTCGTTGCAAAACATGATGTTTGAGAGATGCAAATCACGCAGGGAACACAAAGGAAGTGTCTGCTTTTGGGTGGTTTATGCAGCAGGATCTTTTGAATGGATGATTAGAGCAGTCTGTACTAACTTCGTGTGTAAACATCTATTCAAACCACCAGGCACTTGTGTCCCCAGAAAGCACCAAAGAATTTCTTTCATGCTGCTTTTCTACTTGTTCCATTACTTCTAAGAAAGCTGAAGATGACAAAGCGCCAACTCGGCTCACAAGCAACAACAAAAGCAGGGACAGTCATTAACGCACCCCCTGTATTCTTTATCCAGTGACCCCACAGGCCAGATCAGTGCTCTGGATGTAGCCTGAGAGCAGGTTGCACCTGTGCAGTGAACATAAAGCCCATGGTCTTTATCTCATTGAAGTATAAGACAAGAGGGCTGTAATCACCCACATATGACCTGTCATCAGGACCATACCTTGGGAGGATCTCTTCACCCCCTGCTGCCCAGGGTGAAATGTCTCAGACTCCGGTTCATCTCTGTCTCGCTTTGCACATCCACAGGAACACGAGGGCTTTGACCCCCTGAACCATGAGGCCATTCAGCAGTTCTGTCACAAGCATTGGAGGGTCTGGAGGAACAATTAACACCCCCTCCTTAGCCTCGCCCCAAAGAGAGAGAGAGAGACAGACAGACCAGGCAGACAGACAGAGAGAAAAGGAAGAGGGGATTCTGACTCGTCAGAGTGTATGTCAGCGCTGAAGGCGAGGCGGCTGCTCAATCCTTGCCGTCTCTCGTGGCGTCCCTGCCCTGCCCCGCAGGACCACTGTTTGTGCAAGTGGATTTTTATGCACATGATGCTTTTTCCAGACAGGCCATGTGAGTAAAGGGGCCGGAAAAAGAGAGGGGGGAATTGTCCTATAGTTTTAATGAGAGGAAGAGTATGTGGTTGAGAGTGTCACGGCTTTCCTCCCAGAGGGGCCTCTGTGCTTGTGTGGACAGCCACAGTAGCAGCAGGAAAGACAAGGCTCTTGTCTGCAGGCCTTCATGCACAACTCCATACTTCAGCACTCTGCCATTGCTCCCTGTCAGTGAGAGCAATTATATACAGCATTAAAAATACATAGAGATATACAGGTACCATCTAATTAGTAAATTTAACTACTTTAAGGTGCACTTATTGCTGACACAGGTGTTTAGTTGTGCACAAATACACAGATTGTATAAACCCAGGGGCAGCCACATAGAGAGTCTAAGAGATCCATGTCCAATTACTGTTTCTTTCAATGTCTGCGGCTATCAAGCAACTAAGGATATTTCAATGTGTGCATGTATATATCCACTGTGTTTATGCATATATAAATCCACTATTATATATATATACAGCCAATCCCAGTATTATTCATACCCCTGGCAAATTTTGACTTTTACTCAACCAGCAAGTTTCTTCTTGATTGGAAATGACACAGGCGTCTCCCAGAAGATAATAAGACAATATACAAGAGGCGTGATTGTGGAAAAAAAATCTCAGCTTTTATTTGAACAAAAAGTGGCATGTCCAGAATTATTCATACCCTCCATAATAATCAATAGAAAAGTCATTACTGGCTATTACAGCAATCAAACACTTCTTATAATTGCTGACCAGCTTTTTGCATGTCTCCACTGGTATTTTTGCCCATTTATCTTTAGCGATGAGCTCCAACTCTTTCAGGTTGGAGGGTCTCCTTACCATCACCCTGATCTTTAGCTCCCTCCACAGATTCTCAACAGGATTTACTGGAGAAATTAATTATTAAAACACTAGATATAAGGGGTTAATTTTCTCTACCATTAGAATCATGCAAAATGGCTTAAGTGTAGATAATTCATTCAGAATTACTTAGGTATAGGTAAGGCCTCTGTGCTATATCTGAATGTAGAATAACATGTGTCTCTGAACGTCCAGCAGAGTCAGCAGAAGGGGGGTGTTCTCAGGTCAGAAGGTCATATAGTATGAGCCTAACTAAGAACTAAGTGTCAAAATTACACCCCAGGGTTTCACTAAGAAAAGCTATTGGGGGACTTTCCATATAAGTTCCATAGACAGTAGGTCTGGGGGGCCTAGGCCACAAGTATTTGCAGACGCACACACAGTTACTGCAGCTTAGAAAAAAGGTCATCACTATATGAGGAAGAGTACTGATGTGAAAGCAACATTTGACTCCATATTAATCAGGGAAATATTTTAGAAAGGAGGAGACTTTAAAGCAGAGGTGGAGTTTTGAATATTTAAACAAGTGCTCTTATTGGCGAGAAGCCAAGAGTGGGTGTTACCTTGAAAAAAGTGGGTATGGTCTGGAAAGGTCTATACATTTCTCTATTTTTGGGTCCTGTCCCTCAGCTCTCATAAGACCATGAAGCTGTACTTAATAAAACAGCATTGCCTGAGCATTCTGACTGACTGACTTTGACTTTTTGAGTTAGAAGAAGTTTTAGACTTCAATTTCTCCCTTTGATTAAAAAAATTCCTACCACAGATTCAAGTCAGGACTCTGGCTGGGCCACTGCAAAACGTTAATGTTTTTGTCCCCTAACCATTTCTTCACCACGTTTGCTGTGTGTTTTGGGTCGTTGTCATGCTGAAATGTCCAGTGGTGCCCAAGGCCAAGTTTCTCTGTAGACTGCCTAATGTTGTTGTTGAGAATCTTGATGTATTGCTCTTTTTTCATGGTGCCGTTTACTGTGATTAGTTCCCTGGTCCATTGGTTGAAAAGTACCCCCTACAGCATTAGGTTGCCTCCACCATGTTTGACAGTGAGGATGGTGTTTTTAGGGTTGAAGGCTTCTCCTTTTTACGCCAAATGACGGATACATCATTGTGGCCACACAATTCAGTTTTTGTTTCATCTGACCATAACACAGAAGACCAGACATCTTTGTTCAGATGAGCATTTGCATAAGCCAAGCGGGCTCAGAGAGCTCCTTTGTTTTAGCCATGACTGTCCACAAACCATCTGCAGAGAGCTGCTGTTTTTCACCTGTTGAGTTGATTAAAACAGCTGTTCCCAGTGAATCAGGGAAATGAGGATGGTTTAGAACAGCTTAGACTATATGGAATGGTATAGAACTTTTTTCATAGACTGTGACAGTTTGCAAAAAGTATAAATAATTTTGGACATGCCACTTTTTTAAATGTAAATAAAAGCTGAGAATTTTTTTCCCCACAATGATGCTTCTTGTACATCGTCTTATTATCTTCTGGGAGACGCCTGTGTTATTTCCAATCAAGAAGAAACTTGCTGGTTGGATTAAAGTAACTTTAAGTCAAAATTTGCCAGGGGTATGAATAATTCTGCATTTGACTGTATATATATATATATATGAATGACTAAAATGATTTTTTTTATTATATCTTCTGAAATCCACACCAGTCAATCATTTAAATGAGTCTATATCAATTCAATGTGTATTCCTGCAAAGCTGCAAAGACAGTTTCTGTTCTCCAGTTCACAATACAAAATAGTTCAAAAATGAATTGAAAGGGGACCATATTAAAATAGGTGCAGAATTTGTCTGGGGAATATGAATGCAATACTGTAATCATGTCAGATGAAAACGGACAGGTAATTTCTAAACAGTATTTTTTAAACAGTATTTTTAACGATAAATTCAAAATCTATCCAAAAATCAAATCAACAAAAACATGAGCTGTCAGTGTGAAGTCTGCAATGCTCTCAAAAATCCCAAGCACAGATTCTGACCTGAGGGGGGTGCTGTTACTCTGCTCTTTCACTGTTACCCAGCTTTCATTTACACCCCACTGCCTGAGCGCCAGACAGTCAGAACAACAGGCTTTTAACTCATTACACGACAATTAGCCTTCTGCTCATCATATTCCCTAATGGTGGAACTGCATTATCAAAATCACAGCTGATTCTAATTCACTCATTTGAATGAGCCAGTCTGACCGCGGAGAGAGAGATGAGTCACGGTCAGCTTAGGGGTCTCTAACTCTGCCCAAATCAGGCTTCTCTGTGCCCGGGACAATGGTGGATAATGTGTTCAGCTGTCTGAGAGACTTCTGCAGCTCCCTCATCAAGGCCACGTTTATCTGCACCGGACTAAATAGTGTGTGATGGCTGGACAACTGCCCATGAGCTAAAGCACCGAAGGGCTATACACACTCGGGGGGGGCGGCCTGTGAGAGAGTGGAAGCCAACGAGGAGCTGTGGAAGAACCGGAGGGAAAGAGTGTGCGTGACTGCAATCTGCATTAAGTACCATTGTGTAAGCTCAGGCCAAACTATTCTGGAGGAGATGGTTATCCAACACAGACAATCAGGCGGCGAGACCCTCAGCACTACTGGAAAGGACACACAGGTCACGGAAGCCCGAGCACAGCGCATTAGTGTTTCTTTTAAATGTGCCTAATTAATTACCACCCTTCAGATACTCAATGTCCATCAAACGTTTGAGGGCACATTGTCTTCTTCAGGGCTGTATACTTTTTTAGTAAAAGACCTGAAATCAAAAATGACCTGTATCTTTTCACATCCCTGCACAATTTATCACATATCGTCTACAAGACTAAATTCCTGTTTGTCTGTCATTATATTGTACATTGTCTTCTAATTTTTAATCACATCACATCATGCATCAGCTGGCAGAAATAGAACAAACCAATAATAATACCAGGGCTCACTTCCTCCAATACTCCCTCCCAACCCAAAATGTTCAGCTAGTTCAATACCTAAGGAAGGATATAGATATATTCTGATACACACTCCTGTTACTACAGAATAACTGACACAGTTTACTTTCTGGACAGATACTGAATAATGAGCCTTAAGCTGCAACAAAGTGCTTTTAAAAAAAGTAATAAAAAAAGTAATAAAAAATCTTTTTTTACCAAGATTACCAAGAATTCAATGTAGAAAGTAAACACTATAAAACTTTTAAAACCCACTGTTCACTCCCAAGTCTGTATAAAGAAACCAAGCTGCCAAAACAGCCCAATTTGAAGTCGGTGTTGTCATGAAAACCAAGGCATTTACATTTATCTACTCATTCATTCCACAGCGGTTCAGCCACAGCCATTTATGCTGAAGTTAGAAGTGTTTCAGAGCTCGACTGCTTTTTGAATAAGGTAAAATACAGGGCTGTCAGTCAGAGGTCATACAGCCTTAAAAGCACAGTAATAAAAAACACCTGTTTAATTCTAAGGTTGATAAATAGTAATATTAAAAAAAAAAAAGAAAGACATGGAAATGTGGGTCCTTTAAGGGTTAACACAGAACATCTAGGTCAATATATTTTGCAACACTCTGCTACATGTTCCACAAAGTGTCTTGGTGTGAAGAGTAGATTTTGCCTCAAAGTGATTTGACAGCTTTCTTTTCTAAACTGTTAAAAGCCCCTTTCACCTTAAAGGGCCTTTAAACACCTAAAAGGTTTGAGTGGTGAGGAGTGCTGACATCACAAGAACATAAAAAGCATGGGGTGTAATTATAAAAGCATCATCATAAAAATATATAGCACTGTCTCAACATACACCTTAATGTGTGACATTATGGCAAACCAGTGATTAAAAGCATGATAACACGATTAAAAAGCTTTTGGAAAGACAGGTTTCCCAAAGCATTCAACATGCATCTCTTTCTTTGTCTATTTTTACTCCTACACTGCTTCCACAAGTGCGTGTCGTCACTTGTTCGCAGTTTGAGGTGTTAATAAGATCTGTCCCGATTGTGTGTTTCTTCTTCTCTTTATGGAGTGAAATCACTCAGTGGAGGTTACAGAGTAAACAGCCACACCTTTAGAAAAACACCTGCTCTGGGTTCTCTCCATCCCCCGCAGCTCTTTGTTCGCAGCCTCGGCAGAACAGAGCTCCTCTGAAAGCTGGCTGCGAAAGACTATACACAGATCAGCCTGCGGTATAAACACCTTGACCATATTCAGCCCAAACAAAGTGCATGAAATAAAGGGCAGGAATTCAATAAGTGACTTCATAAATCACGTATCGTGACAGGGCTGACAGGGCTCAAGGACAAAAAAAGAAAACACAGGAGGAGGAAAAAAGGAATGAACAGAAGGAAGGCGCTGCCAGAATGACACCATCTGGGTGAAGGAACCGCAACATGTGACTATGGCTGGAGTGGCCATCTGAATTCTGAAAACTTCTGTTAGGCCGTCAGATTTGCGACGGTCGGACAGATGCAGAAAGGACCCAGTACCACTTTGGGCCTGATGGGGGCACTGAAGGTGCCAGCCAGCTCCCTGTGCAGCAGAAGGCGGACTGAGCAGCCAGAGATCAGGCTGTAGAAATAGCGACAGAGTGGTGAACGAGGAATGCAGAGCAGAAGAGAACAGAGAGGCCTTTGCTGTCACCACATCGCTCACAGTCAAACTGGCAAGCTGAAGAATGACCGGAGAAACGGGCTTCCGACTGACACATGCACACGCACAACAGAAAACACTGAAGAGGAAGCAAGTTCTCACTAAAAAAAGGCAAGAGAGGAAAAGCAAAAGATTAAAGATACATAATATTTTCTACTGAACCCTAATGAAGCTAAGATATGTAATAGAATAATTTAGTTGGTAAACAAATAAATAGATAGAAAGAGACCTTTAAGTAACAGTAGCACAGCCGATCACTAAATCTGTACAAATTTAGAATAAAAAATTTAAATAACTTGAGATATAATTTATAAAGCCAAAGTTTGCTTTCTACCTTAAAATAGTGCAACTTTACATTCTGACTGCTGCACCATGTCAGGTGAAATGGAACAATTCCAGCAAGACAATGGTAACAAACCTGGAGCACCATTTTAACAATGGAGCACAAACCTGTTTCTTAATTCAATAAAGTAGACACTCAACTGGCACTGAAAATATGTAATTAAACAATGCTTTAAAGAAATGTATCTTCAGCTGGGACTCATATGTCTCCTGGTCTAAACGTTCATTAAAGATTGACATATTTACTGAAGTTTGTCTTTTAAAAATCTGAATATGTGAGAACAGAAAATGTAGGCTTGAATGAAAATGCTTTTTTGACTGTGCTTATTTTGCCAGTTTTTTTCTGAATCATGTGTCTGTGCTGACAACATGACACCGCAGCTTAATATCTCTCTGCGGTGGAGTAGCTTGGTCTTTCTGAGCTGCGACACACTCACTAGCACTTTTCTTTAAGCCCACAGACAGCAGCTCCACTGGCAGATTGGGCTGGAAATATTGAGCCATTAGACAGTGGAAAAGGACACAAGGGGAAAATTACTGCCGCTGCCCTGAGTGTGAACTTCCGACATGAAAGTTGGTAGGATATTGGATTTACTTAAAAATGACTTGTGAATATATATCCCCTGTAGCCTGGGCTCTCTCGTCCTGCCAGCCATCAGGCATCTCTCTCTCTCTCTCTCTAGCTTTGTTGCAGATTTTAAATATTCAGCACTGCAGAGATCTTCTTGTTCCACTGCTAGCCTTCCTCTCTCTCTCTCACATATACACACACATCCTGGAAATTGTCCTCAATGGGCAGCAGGCAGTGGTATACCACATACAGAACAGGCACATCAGAACCAGGCATTTACAATAAAACATCCACAGAGTATGTTTACCTGCAGCTCATGCCAGAAAAGTGCTGCTGTTTTGCGGTGAATGGCTCAAACTATAAAAACCAAAAATAGCTCTGAGGCTAAGTGTGTGTGTGTGTGTGTGTGTGTGTGTGTCTGTTGGCACCTACAGCGAGCAGAACAGGAAACAAACTGTTCACCACAAACAAACATAGTTCCTTTCTCCATCTCCAGGATCAGGACTGCTTCAGGAAGCAGCAGGTCATTAGTGAGCGACATTAACACAAGTCAGAGCACAAATGTGCAGACAAGAGAACAGGAGGGGCACAGACACACATGTTTCTACAAGCTATGACCTGTGATCACATACATACATTTTAGATATAGTGGAACAGCGGAGGCTCATTCCGTTCAGGTGTGTCTGACTGCCTTTCGGTTCGGTTCTCAGAAGAAAAAAAAAAAACATATATATATACAGACACA
>JBBPCY010000002.1:21877723-21891127 GCA_037974405.1 Brachyalestes nurse | reverse complement strand
CTAACTAGTAATGTAACTAATTACTTTTGAAATAATCACATTAGTAATTTGATTACTTTTAAAAGGAGTAATCAGTAGTTTAATTACATTTTTAAAGTAACTTGTCCAACACTGCTTACAGGTATGTGTTTTCTGTTTCATATTCATTACATTTTAACACACTTAACCTTACTGTGTCCTGACTTGATTTGCAACTTGGTGACTATCCTTAGTCCATGCAAGCAGTTACAGATAGACCACTGGAAGCAGAGGATTTGGTCATCTAAGAGGTAATCAGGGCAGGAAGTGGTGGACGGAAATCCTAGGGGAACAATCAACTAACCTCATTACATAATGCTTCTAAGCTCTGTGCAACATTTGAATTGAAGTGGATGAAAGCTGAGATCTGGAGATATTATCTGACAAAAATAGCTACAGTTAATCTACAATGAGGTATATTAGCAATCTACAAATGACTGCAATTGTGTCCTCAAAATTAACATTGTTACAATACCAGAATCTTGAGTTTGATGTCATATCACAATGTGTATCTCAATACTTGATAAAATACAATACTATGGCAAAGTTACACCAAATGATTATTGGGTAGAAATCGCCACAGCATAATTAACATCTGTATCTGTTTTTTGTATAGAAAAATCTTAAAACCCAGGCAAGGTACAATGTCAACTTGATGTTAGCTTATTTAAATAAATAATGGAAATTTCTGCGTATTAGAGAATATGTCTAATTTCAGTGTAAATATTTAACTTTTGATACTTTGTGTAATTCCTTTTCAGAAATATTGTTACAGACATCACATTTTCTATTTTAACTGCATGCTACACTGTAAAAATACGTCTTAAATAAAATAGTCATATAAAAGGAATGCCTAATTTAAATTGTACAATATATAGGTATTCCTTATAATCATGGGCGCCCGAACCATTAAAGCAGGATGGACACCCCGCCCCGCCCCCCGCTAATAATTATATAGATTCTTACAGACTAGAACATGGAACTGTGTACAGTCTTTATCCAGGCTCGCTGTCTGGCCTGTTGAATACAGTTTGCTGAATCTTGATGTTTGTTGTACGCGAGTGAATTTCGTGTCTTTCTGATATTTGGCTCCTTTTAGAGGCTTAGAGATCAATAAGGGGAAAAAAAGCACTGGCGACAAAGCACGGATTTCAGTATCATTATGTCAGCCGTGACTGTTCCACCAGCTTAAAAGAGCAGGTGTGGGGAGACTGGAGTTAATGTGCTTTTAATTCTGGATTCATTATAATTCTTGTATTCCTCTAACAACTCAAACGTCGAGGCGAAGGCTAAACCAGAGCCTAATTGTCAGCAGATGTGTCCGTGCATTGGCTTGAACGCCTTACACCACACACACACACACACAGAGCCCTCACGGAAGCGTGCAGGTGCCAGTCCATCGTCCTGCGTAAGTTCAGGCTCGGATTTTCGTGCAAACCAGAGCTCGGCTCCTCGTTTCACAAAAGGGTCTCCGAGGGTCTCGGCGCGGCTCTGTGTTTGACAGCCCCTCTCCTCCCGTCAGCTGCAGCCCACCAAGCTTCGTGCTCAGCAGAAGGTCCTGACAGGCCCACTTCACACACCACTTTCACTCATTCAGTCTCTCAGTCTTTCATTTACCTGCTTTACTCTGATTCAGAAAACATTCACTCATTTATCCGAGCTGTCCGAATAAAACCCCCCTCTCCAAAACAGCCACAGGAGAGAGAGAGGAGGAAAACGATTTTTAACTTCTAACACGAAGATATTCTGGAGCAGTTCTAGGTCTGTTGGTTTGCTTATCATGATGACATTTTGACACTATGTTAAATTCAGCCGATATTTCGCTAATAGTATGTAACTTTCTGTCATTTTACATATTCTCATCATGTTCCGGCCGCTTTACACTGTTACAGCTCTGTGTTTAACTCAAACGAGTTCCAACCATAAAAACAAAACGGTTCTCCACATGATACTTTAAAAATCCTTATTAAACCTTCCAGAATTATATGTATACTGCAGAAGAGTCCGATATTTCTTTTTCATTTTCATTACATTTCTTAAAAACATAAGTAAATGAAAAAAATCGGAATAAAACATTTTGAATAAAAAGTAAATAATTATATGTAGCTTAATTGAGGAAAATTAATTTGTTGCCTTGAGGCACGCCCCACACCCTTACAGGTGGGAAAGCCGTGCTCACAGCGAAACTACATTACTTTTCTTTTTTTATACGGGTTTTATCATATAATTAGTTTGTATACTATCACTAGTAATTGTGTGAATTATTCGCCATTTCGGGCCTGTCTGTGTCTTTAAAAAACTGAGAGACTTATTTGACTGCAGCTCTCCCCAAAACGAATGAAGCCATTTTTATTGCTTTGACACATTTATTATTTCAATTTAATTATTTTTTTTATGCCGTTAAATATGATGATTCTATTTGTAGCATTTCATTTTGCTCTTTCCAAAAGAATATACTTGTAAATATGCATCATCTGGACCATTAATTTGTTTTGAGAGTAAAGAGGTAATATATTTGTTGAATGGGTGTGTGGGTGTTGTAAGCATAAGACAGATCCTGGTCTATTGGATATGTGGTGCTATTCATTAAAAATTCAGGACTGTAGCTTCAGACCCCCAGATCCTACATCCCCCTTGTCCTGTCACTGAAACAGCAGAAATATTACATTAGATTCAGAAATGTCTCCTATAATCTTCTGGCCCAAAGTGCCTTAAGCATCCATACTCCGTAACCCTGCAAGTGCAGTAAACTCACAGGTCCCCACACGGCTGAAGCAGGTCTGAGGCAGTGAAGTGTGCTGGATGGAGGTTTGAAACAGCTTCTTACTGTATGGGATGGTTTCCAGTGCTTGGACACTGATGGATAACTCCCAGCTGTTTCCTGCTTTAAGCTTTGTATAACGCAGAAATGCAGTTTATTATAGCATTTTATTACTATATCATATTATATAGTGTGATGCACCGCCTCCTTTCTTTTGATCTGATTTACGTTGTGAAGCTTTTAGATATTACTTAATTCCAATTTGATTGAAACCTGATTAGGTAAGATCTGGGACCATAACAGTCCCATTAAGAATATAGACTTCATAATTCAGTAACTGGTTTACTGACATGCAGTAAAGCTCTTCAGGTGTCTAGGGCTGCGCCAATGTGTAACTTGGTTATGACGGTGTGTGAGTGTCCTTTCTGCAGGGACCCTCGCAAAGCTCTTCATATGCACACAGCAAACAAAGCTGTTCAGTTCTGTAAATATTGGCACATCCTTTGAGCCGTATGGGAAACAACTTAAGAGAACTCAACAATCGTGCACGTGTTTTCCTCTTTCTCCGTCTGTATCTTCAGGAGGGACTGATGTCTTTTGAGCGCGCCCCTCTCGTTTTAAATGGCAATGAGAGCTCTATTTAGTAGGAGGCACGTGTCCTAATGAGCTCTTTTTCAACCTGTTGAATGGACACAAGCCCCCTGCTGTGAGCCGTGCCAGCCCCGGACCTATTTAACCCCCAGTGCAGGGGGCTTTCGTGCAAGTGCAAGAGGCTTAGTGTCAGGAGAAGGACGTGCACCTCTCAGACGCAGTGCTCGACCACCGGAGGAAACACATCAGACTCAGTGGTCTCCTCCTGCTGTGAAGGTTATTTTTCAGAGACAGTGATCTACCAGTGTAGAGATCTACTTGTGTCTCAGAGGTTGTGGTACACCACAGGGGCAGATATCACAGAGGTGGTGGTCTACCATAGGGACAGTTATCTCAGAGGTGGTAGTCTACCAGGCCAGTGGTCTACCATAGGGGCAGTTACCTCAGAGGTGGTGTTCGCTACCATAGGGGCAGATATCTCAGAGCCTGTGGTCTACCAGGTCAGTAATCTACCATAGGGGCAGATATCTCAAATCCACAGGCCTTAATAAATTGTACTGAACCTTTGAGGAGGAATGGAGGACACACTTTTCGACTTTGACCAAGATGCCACAGCAGACCTGGCCTTCTGGGGCCAGGTGGACCCCAACTTCCAGTTCCAGTCGCAACTCGATTCTCTCCTGTTCGACTGCCAACTGTCGCCCTGGTCCTCCGGCGGGTGCCAGTCTGTGTTCCCTGACTTCACAGACCTGGACTGGCAGTCCCCGCGGCTGGAGGCCAGTGCTGAAGCGGACAGCTCCCCAACGCACGAGCCCCACGCGGCGGGCAAGCGCGCGCAGCGCCGCCTATTGAACCTCCACCAGCATCACCAGCACCCCCTGCAGCAGCACCACCAGCATCAGCAGCAACAGCCCTACAAGGTCCAGAGACACGCTGCCAACATCCGAGAGCGCAAGCGCATGCTGAGCATCAACTCCGCGTTCGAGCAGTTGCGCTGCCACGTGCCCACGTTTCCGTATGAGAAGCGCCTCTCCAAGATCGACACGCTGCGGCTGGCCATCGCCTACATCGCGCTGCTGAGGGAAATCCTCCTGTCGGGCTGCGACCCCAAGTCCTACGTCGACGAGTGCATGAAGAACGGCTACAAAAACCAGACCAACGCCATCTGGAACACGAGTGGTGAGTGAGACCACCATCCCGGACTGATGAATGAACTGAAATGTGTTTACAGGGTTTAGACAGTCAGTTTAGGCCTATGATGAAAAATAAATTTAAAAATGAACTAGATGTAGTCATACAAATTATGATTAAACTAAATAAACAACTGCCATACTATAATATAGAATTTGAAAACTTATTTGAGGGACACAGATGGACCTTATGCAATATTCTGCCTTTTAATTTACATGTACATTTTTCACAGTTTGGGAAAACTTAAAGCTACATAAAGTCCATCTAGACACAAATCAATACTACAACACTTAATTATAATTTCAGTGTTTTATTCTGTATTGTCTGGCAGTGATGCATAATCTGATTGAATTAAAATACATAATTGATTAGGCTCAACATAACAAGAGTCCATTTTGCACTTGTTAGACCTCTAAAATCACATCAGTTTGTAATCTTCATGTGGTATAATCTTATAGTTTTAAAACTGGCTTAAAGGAAACAGACCTTCACAAAAGTAACAGTAACTGGATGTTTGGTGCTTTCATTGGCATCAAAATCCTATATATTTGATAGAAATGACCTAAACATTCAAATTGATTCTACATTTTAACAAAGATACATGCAATGTTATCATTTGAGGTGTTTTCCTGTAAACAGAGAATTTTTGTAGGACAAGTTGCAGCAAATTTCTCTGACTGCATGTAGTTTTCTTAAACAAGGGAATATGCAAATGCCTTGGAGCTCATTTGTTTCCAAATAGGGTTTTCATCACTTAAACAGACCTATTAAACAGTTCCCTTTTATTCCTGTTAATTGTTTTCTTCCCAGCTGTCCAGCCCATGGGATTTGTGCTCAATAGGGGGCTGTGTGTTTTATTTAACCATGTTGCAGGGCACGGTCTCATCAAGGGGAACATTTTAATGAAGAAGTGTGCCTCCTTTGTTCAGCCTAGACCTGCGAATTGTTCAGCGGTCATTAAAATGTATCTAAAGGCTCATGTTTGTCCTTCTTTTGTCTCCTTCAACTCCAGATCTGACAGCTCGTCTTTCTTGGATAAAGTGGGATTAGTGTGCAGGGTGGACTAAGCCTGGCTCTGGGGAGAGACCCTGCCACCCCACCTCAGTGGCAGCTTGGCATCATGGAAGTCGGACATCTGCAGACTTCTCACCATGTAACACCCCTCCACTCGGCGCTGAGCATAGCGGATGCTTTTTAAATTCTAATGTGTTGTGGGCGCGAGAATGAGGCCCTGTGTGTTGTTCAGTTTTAAAGGTGAATGAGACTTGGTTCAAGTCTCACTGGAGCAATGACATGCCACTTATCTGTGTGGAGGAGATGAGAACTGCTAAGGATTTTGAGGTGCCTGTTTAAGTCTTTTGTATGTGCCTCAGTGCAAACTGAAGGGTGGGAATTTGTCCACATTTGCATTATAGAGTAGTATGGTTTTACACTTATCTTGCCCTGTTCTGAAAATATTGATTATGACTTTAACTTTAATATATTTGTGTATTTATTTAACTTTTTATAATGTATTAAATTATTAGGCATTATTTATTACCTCTTTTGTTTTTTGTCTTGTTTTTTACCAATTTTTTTACAGCTTTTCTTATTTTCTTTAAATTTTGCTGTAACACCTCCTCCACTGTACTTCTCTAAACATGAACACACTTGGATAAATGTATTTTTCTATGTCAGTTCATCGAATATCAGATCAGTGAAAAATGTAGGTTTATACTATGTGTTTCTCTTTATGAATCCTAACATTTTAACACAGAGAAAAGTTGTTCCTGTACTTTTACAGTGAATGTACATTTGCTACAGGTGTGTGCGCGCCCGTGTGTGTGTGTGTGTGTATTTGCATTGGCCCTGAAAATCAAATCCATTGGTGACATTGAATTCACAGCTGTCCTGTCTCAGCAGACTGCCCTGTGCTCACAGAGTACGTTTGTTTTAGTCATTTCCCCTTTGGTAAAGGCTAACTCAGGGGAGCTGTCATGCTGTGCACACTCCCTAACATTGAGCTGCAGAGCTAACGGATAAAACTCACTCTACCGCATGCACTTTCATGGGTAGCATGATCATTATAATAATTAGACCTTAGTGTAAAGGTTAGTGTTGTATAGAAAAGTAACTGTTAAAAAGCCCATGAAGCACTGCCCTTAGGTGAGAGGTGCAAAAATAAAGGTTCCTAAATTATTTTTGGCTTGGACATAAAGCTGCAAGAAAAAACTACCACTCCGAGTTAAAGGTCTTGGATAGAGTTCCATAACTCAAGAGAATACAGTTCTACTGCCCTGCAGCCTGTGGAAGATTTCTACCTTTCGGACAATATTTGACAATGGGTATGGTGACTTTAGGCTGTGCAGCTGCTCCAGGGCAACCCATTCAACTGGCAATCTTTTTACTGGAAGTAACACAAACTGTGTCTGTGTGTGTCTGTCTGTCTGCAATTGACCTGTATGAGCAATGGATGCACTTTAAAGCAACCGAATTTCCTAATGAGAAAGACTGTCTGGATACTTTTGGACATGTAATGTGTCTTCAAAGATGTATGTTCAAAGAAATGTCCATTAAACATTCTTAGGATAAGTTGTAGTCTTTTTATATTAGTGTTCCACAAAAACTCTTTTTGGTTCTATTTGGGACCTTTATTTTTAAGCATGTTATATATCTCCTCTCTGTTCTGTCCTGCAAGCACTGTTTCTCTGCTGATAATGGCCCTCGGTGGATATAATTAAGCAGGAGCATGGAGTGGTATGGCAAGTTCATTAGTGTAGCAATCTGCTGGAGCTCAAGCGCCTGGTTCATCTTGAGGTAAGGTTCCTTAGATGGCCTTCTGAGGGGTGGTCTTGCCTCATGGGCCTAGGCTTTGTCTAGCTTCACCTGCTCGTGTGGATATTGTTCTCTTGACCACAGACCCTCCTGCTGTTTTACACAGCCTCTGTGTCCCTACACCTCTATTTAACTTGAGACCTGCTCTGAAGATGGATTTTTGGGAGCTTGAGTGTTTCAGACCTGGTCTTTAGAGATTGGAACTGACTTCATTTATACGTTTGGCTGACTCCTTCGACCAGGGTGATGTGCTTAGCAGGACCCCCACTCCATCTCCGGGGGAAGTGGCAGGTGTGTGATTGCTCTCAGGGTCCCAGGCCACCGATCAACATAACACCAGCTCTGCTGAGCTATTGCAATACCAGAGGCTTCAATTACACCTCCCCACTTAGATGTTGTGTGACCCAGGAGAAATGTGTGTGTCAGTGTTACATGCTGTCTGAGTGATTTACATCTCTGGCTGGGTACAGGTGGACGCTCCTATTCCCTGCACCTCACCAGGAACTCCTTCTGTTGTACACATCTAGGATCAGCTTAAGTGTTCATGTGACTGAATAATGACCAATTGATTCTATGGCTGAATCTATGGGGTACCTGGTGGCCTGGTGGTTAGGGAGTTGCCCATATGATCGGAAGGTTGTAGGTTTGAATCCCAGGACTGCTAGTGCCACCACTATGGTACCCCAGAGCAAGGTACCGTCCCCACACCCTGCTCCCCAGGTGTGCACTGCTTCACTTGGTGAATGAGTTAAATAATTACAGGAATACTACTCACCCAGCTGAAATCACAGCCTTTCCTGTGTTGAGAAGCTTTTGATTATTCTAATGGAATCAAGAATCGGTTCTTTTATTTTAAATTAAAAAAATGAAAGGAGTGTGTCTTAAATGGAATTTAATCTTTATATGTAAAGCTTACTTTATTGTCAAGCATTGTTTTGGAATGATATTACCTGCTTTAAGCAGTGTATTACCTGACTGTCCTGTCTGTGCATGGATGTACTGATCACAGACATGCAAAATACTGTTCTTAGCCTTAATAATAATAATAATAATAATAATAATAATACAACAACAATAATAATAACAGTAATTAGTAAAGAATTATTGTTATTATTATTTTTATTATTATTATTATTCTATGTTGTTGCTGCTGCTGAATATTTGAATTATGGCACGTTAATGCGCTGTCGCATCATTTTAATTTGAAAGTTCAATGCTTTTTTGGGCTTGTGGTTGCATGGAACATAAGTGTATATATATATATATATATATATATACAGTTTGTGTTTGTGTGTGTTTGCATCTCAAGACTTCTTGGCCAAGGTACAGTCCTTTCCCTGGGCGCCCCTCATTGACGGCAGCCCACTGCTTCACTTTGTGAATGGGTTAAATGCAGAGAAAGAATTTTACACTGTTTACACTGTGTGCTGTGGTGTGGTGTTTTCACACATGACTATAAGGGGCCACTTTACTTTCCTTTATGTGTGTATATGTCAGACATTAAAAACAGGTCCCCTTAGTGCCAGTATATGTATACTGATCTTTTTGAAACACAAAACATGGCTCCTAGACCTGTCATTGTTTCAGTTCATAACTGATGAATATTTTTTACTCTTGTGGCCCTCGCGGTTTTGCAGATCAATCCAGGGTGCCATAGTAAAGTTCTAGTGCTACTGCATAAATAATTAGAATAACTTTTACAATGAAAATCTGCAAAGATCAGGTATGTTTCCTCTCCTTTAATCGAGTCTATTAGAGACTCATGTTAGCTGTAGCTCTCCCAGTAGCTCTCATGGGTTTAGCCATGATCTCAAGATTGGAAGGTTGTAGGATCTAATCAGTGTCTTACTTTTAATATCTTGTATGTCACACTTCATCTGAAAGTCAAATGTCCAAAAAACAAGAGGCATTTCTGCCCTGGCTCTATAGCGCACTGGTTTAAACTGTGGGCTCAAGTCTAGAAGGCCGTGGGATCAAATCTGAGTTGTCTGCTTTATAGCTTGCACGTCATTCATCTGAAAGTAAAATATAAAGTTGTTTAGGCTGCAATAGTCTTAGGAACTGAAGGTTGTGGGCTCTAATCTGGCTTGTATGTCACATTTCATCTGAAAGTGAAATGTCCAAAAAAAAAAAAGGGCATTCTAACTGTAAGATCCTGTGGCTCAGTGGCAAGAGTGCTGCCTCCATGACCAGGAAGTTGCAGGTTATAATCAGGGCCTTTAGCTTTATGACACGAACATCAGACCTCATCTGAAAGTCAAATTTCTGAAAAAAAACAGGTGAGCTGTGAGATCTGATGGCTCAGTGGTAAGAGCGCTGCCTCCATGACCAGGACACTGCAGGTTCTAATCAGGGCCTTTAGCTTTATGTCTTGAACATCAGGCCTCATCTGAAAGTCAAATGTCCAAAAAACGCAGGCAAGCTGTGAGATCCTATGGCTCAGTGGTAAGAGCACTGCTGCCATGACTGGGATGTTGAAGGTTCTAATCAGGGACTTTAGCTTTATGTCTTGAACATCAGACCTCATCTGAAAATCAAATTTCCAAAAAAAAAAAACATGCTAGCCATGCGATCCTATGGCTCAGTGGTAAGAGCACTGCCTCCGTGACCAGGAAGTTGCAGGTTCTAATCAGAGTCTTAGCTTTATGTCCAATATCAGATCTCATCTGAAAGTCAAATGTCCAAAAAAAGACAGGTGAGCTGTGAAATCCTATGGCTCAGTGGTAAGGGTGCTGCCTCCATGACCAGGATGTTGTAGGTTCTAATCAGGGCCTTTCAGCTTTATGTCTTGAACATCAGACCTCATCTGAAAGTCAAATTAAAAAAAAAAAAGCACACAAGCCATGAGATGCTATGGCTCAGCAGTAAGAGCACTGCCTCCATCACCTGGAAGTTGCAGGTTCTAATCAGAGTCTTTAGCTTTATGTGGAACAGCAGACCTCATCTGAAAGTCAAATGTCCAAAAAAAGGCAGGCAAGCTGTAAGATCCAATGGCTCAGTGGTAAGAGCGCTGCCTCCATGACCAGGAAGTTGCAGGTTCTAATCAGGGCCTTTAGCTTTATGTCTTGAACATCAGCCCTCTTCTGAAAGTTAAATGTCCCAAAAAAGGCATGCTAGGTGTGGGATCCTGTGGCTCAGTGGTAAGAGTGATGCCTCAAAGATTGGGAGGTCATGGGTTGAAATCCTGAGCAGGGGTCTCCACAAACACCAATACCTAAGAAGGGGGGGGGGGACTTAATCATCTGCCCCCCCCGGACTCCTGAGCGATGAAAAGCTGGGGTTATAGAGCCTGAAACAACAGACGAACAGGGGGTTTTGCTGTGCGAAACACGGCGTCGAACTTTTGAGACAGTAGGAACTAACAAACTACTTGGTTAGGTTCAACTGTCTTAAAAGTGTTTGCTCCTTCCAGCATCTTTCTCATGTTAGGCAAGATTTGAACCCACATCTCTCTGTATTAGAGGCAGGGACTCTACCACTGCTCTACCAAGTCTCACACATGCCAAGTGTTTTTTTGTGGGGGTTTGTCTTGAAGATTTGAAACTAGGTAGAAGATACCAAAATAAGTTGCAACGATGGAAAGAGCCCAAATTGGGCAAAAACATGCTTTGTTATCTTTCTTAAGTGATCCTGGTTTAAACCAGAGTAAGAGGAACAATATCAACAGTAAGTGACTCAGAATTATAATCAGATTTTTTTTTATTCTGGAGGAAATTGCTAATGAACTGTTGATTTGAACCATCTGCAATTATCAGGTTTATAAGTGCTGGCTTCTTTAGTTTAGTGTGCTGGCTGGTCCTTTGGCTTCTTGTTGACAGAACAAGAAGACTTGGACGGGCTGAACAGAACAATGACTCTGGATAAGATCAGTGGTGGATGAAGTAAAGATTATAGTGTAACTTTCATTTGAACATTTTCTGCAGCAGCTTGGTTTCAGTGAGGATCATCAGTGAGGTGCTGAATCAAACGTAAAGCTGATTTGCCACAAAATCTCCCAAGTGCACAGTGTAGAACTTATGGTTAAGCACCACTTTTCTTTTTGTGGAACATATTTTATTTCAGACAAGGCTGAAATCAGTACATATAAGAATTGAAGACTTGCCTTTTTACCAATTCAGGTTATATTGTATAAACTCACAGAAAGGGATCTTTGCTTGAACTTTTCTGGCCTCCCCAAAGAACCTTTCCGTCGACTGTTTTTAGAGAACCACGTTTGTGAACAAGATGTGTCAGTAAAGTTTGAAGGACCTCCATAAAGGATCTGTGAATAAACCTTAACCTAGTAAATGACCTATGATATGTGAAGTTTCTTAAACCCTGAAAAGGTTCTTAATGCTCTCCTCATTTATAAGCCTGTTTGTTCTAGTGAGTTGCTCCAATAACACACTACAGCACTTTTTCCCCCAATCCTGGTCCTTTCAGTGCCTTCACTTCTTCCACTTCAACACAGTAAGGGCTTGATAACCAGCTGTTTAGATGGATCACATGTGTTGGAAGCAGTGAAAATGCTCCGATGTGCAGGGCAGTGTGCCTCAGGAACTGGAAAACACTGTTTGAATGTTGTACCATCATCCATGGAGAAATATCTCATCAAACTATGTACGGGTTCACACCTGCTGATGACAAAGTAACCTTGAACTGTTTTAGAGCAGTGTTGGGAGCTCAGCATTCCAGTGGACCACCTGATGTACCTGTCCCAACTCATTACGTTCTTCTGAAGACCTTGACTGGCTTGGTCAAATTAATTTGTGTGCTAGAAAGCGGATCTCCAGGAGAAGGGTTAATGACCACCTGGTGTTACAGCAGACCTGCTTCCAATACACACCTGTTCCAACTAATCAAGCTTTTTAACATGCCCTTACTGTGTTTGTTTGTTTCTTAAATAAGGAAAAAGCACTTAAATAAGTAGGCATCCAGGATTAGGAAACCATGATAGGGAAGGAAACACCACAATCTGGAAGGCAGTAGTGCTCCAGGAAGATTAAAATATTCCAGTATTCCCCAAACTTGGTCCTGAATGCCACCCTGCCCTGCAGGGTCTTTTGCTTCTTTAAAACAACTTCAGCACAGAATGGGCTTGTTAATGAGCTGATTAGTTGAATCAGGTGTGGTGGAAGCAGTGAAAACACCTCTATGTGGACCAGGGTTGAGATAGTTAGACTTTTTTTGTAGGCCACTACTACTTCTGTAGGGCTGTAACGGTGCATGTATTTGTACCGAACCGTCACGGTACATGGGTAACGGTTCGGTACATGATGTCGTACGGAGAATACACGTATGACAGAGAAGTAGTGATGCGGATCCTACGGAATCACTGAGGCACCAAAAAGCGTCAGTAAATCATAAATAATTTTTTTTTTTATTAGGGCTGGGCATGTTAACACGTTATCGCATTAACACATTATTTACTTAATGCAAACAATTCTATCGTACATTAATGCACATTTAAAAAAAATCCTTTTATTTTTGAATGTTCGTTGCTTTTGTTTTCGTGGGTGCTCTGCGCAGCTCTGCGTCTTTGGTGGTTCTCGCGGGCGTCCCATTACTATATTATATGGACAAACGTATTGGGACACCTGACAATTACACCAACAGGGACTTTAATGACACTACATTCAGATACATAGATTTCAATATGGAGTTGGTTCCCCTTTGCAGCTGCTATCACATCAGTACTACTGTTTTGGCTGAACACGATCAAATCCTCATAGTAATGTTCCAACCATAGCGTAAAGTCTTCCCAGAAGAATACAGCAGCAAAGACAGACTCCCCTTGATATTCTTGATTTCAAAAGAAACTTGTTTCTAAAAACTAGTACATTCTTATGATGGACAATACAAATGCCCACAAGTCAACATACACTATATGGACAAAACTGCATATTAAAATCTATGTATCTGAATACAGTGTCATTAAAGTCCCTGTTGGTGTAATGGTCAGGCGTTACACCAACAGGGACTTTAATGACACTGTATTCAGATACCTAGATTTTAATATGCAGTTGGACCCCTTTTGCAGCTGCTATAAT
>JBBPCY010000002.1:21853289-21866700 GCA_037974405.1 Brachyalestes nurse | reverse complement strand
TACCCTAGTAGTAAGAAAACAAAAGTCAAAAGTAGAAAAATAGAAGAATTGGCCTAGCAGGAATAATAATAATAATAATAATAATAATAATAATAATAATAATAATAATAATAATAATAATAGGCCACAGAGCAGCAGTGCTCACTCATCTTCCACTCTAATTAAACCAGAAGTTAATAGCAGCTTGTAGTAGTTGAAGCCATGAAGCCATACTTTTTACAAGACTGATGTCCTGACGCAGCTCTTAAAGCTCCCACTGTCCTCACTGCTGTTATTTATTTTTGTTTTCTTTTTAATTTTTACTTTCTCGTGAGAATGAAAAAGGGAAGGGACTCTTCTAAGAGTTCATAATTTTATGATGGTGACCGTTTGACCACGGGAAGCTCAGTTTTACTTAGAAAAGTCCAGTCTGTTGGGAAAAAAAACCACAGTCATGTTCATGTGGGGTTTCTGTTCTGGCTGCTGAATAGTCAAAGACTATCAGGAGCATCAAATGTCTGTTTACTTACACGGAGATGATGCTTCTACTCTGCATCTGTGAGAGCACCTTGAAACCTGCTCTTCTTTAATAAGTCTCTATTGATTTAATTTTCTGGAAATAAGGCAAAGCTGCTGCTTTTCCCAGCACTTTCCATCCTCAGTTACAGAGCCCACTGTGACTCTTACAATTATATAGCACTTTACACAGTATTTTTTTTTTAAATGTGAAGTCCTTTTATAAAAGTGTTTTTAAATAGATCCTTACAGATTATAGTTCATATTTTTTTAAAAATTGCTTTTATGAGCTTCAATTTGCATCAGTTTGAATTGACCAATTTGAGAACAATTTTTGCAAGGATTATAACACATGCTTTGTAGCTGGGCTACAATTAACCTTTTACATGGGTAATTAGATCCTACTATGAGTACATTTAAGAACTGGGTTTTATCTTAAACTATGTGAACAATTTTAAATGTACATCTCAGAAAATAATAGCTGCTAAATTATGTCTGGAGTTATTTCTACAAAGTTATGAAATGTACAAAACATAAGCGCATCATAGTCTATTGTAATTGTATATTTTAAATGCATTATCTTCAGGCTTTGCTTCTTATTTTTGTTTTTCTATTTCAAGACATGAGATATGTGAAATGTGAGTCCATTGGAAAAGTGAATTTGGTGTAACTTTAAAACTCACTGAAGGTACACAATTGGACTTTAAGACCACTGTTGTACCTTTGAGAGTACATTTACATTATTCTATATTGGACAACAATATACAGTCGCCTTTCCAGTATATAATACATGCAGTGTTAAGGACAGTAATATGAAGTGAATATTTATATCCAACAAACCGTAAATGCCCTGAAGAAATCTTGAATATAATTTAAGCTGACTGTATGGAGATCATATTAACCCTGGAAGCCATTTATAATGTGTCTCATGTTTGAAGTATCTGTGTGTTCCAGCTTGTACTATTTTCCATCCTTTAAGCTATTGGGAAGACAGGTGTACTGAAGGTCTGTCCTAAGGCTCAGTGTCACTGTCCTATAACTGAACGGTTCTACAGGATTTATGCATGGTGTTTCAGTCCAGATATTTCTGCTTCAGCTAAAATTATTGACATTAATGGTTTCCTTTGTGGTCTGATGACTCTATACCCACTGGGTGCTAAATGAAACACCATGAGCTTTACCTTCACTCAGACCCAGCGGGAGGGAGAGTGGGGGTGTATCTTTTATATGATCTGAATGTGTGTGTCTATAGGCTGTACACTACCAGTATATTCTCAATGCTTATCCTTTTTTTTCATCTCTCCTGGTTCAGACTGTTTACTTCCACTAACTTTGAAGACACCAAAGGATTTCTTGAAGAACCTATAAACCTCAGTGACAGGGCCGAGACACATGATGTGATTCCCAACAGAGGGCTGGAGCACTTGAAGTGCCTTCATGTATCATCAAAGAACGACTTGAACTGAACAAGTGGAACTCATTTTTTTCACCCAGAACTAGACAAGAGGAACATTTTTATACCCTAATCGAGAGGACCTCCTGTAAAGACGCCCACCTAAAAAGAGGATTTTATTTTTTACACCTAAACAAAGACAGAAAACTACCCAGCGTCTCCAGTGTGGGCCAATAACACATTTAATCTTTTTTTTTCTCCACCAGTTATTCTCCAGTGTGGTACAGGTGATGGTACAGCAGGACAGCCTTCTGTTATGTTTAATGAAACTATATTTCTTTAAATAGAAGAGTTTATATATATGAATATATATATATGAGAAAAAAATGATAAAGTAATTTACATAATGCTACCTGTGAGTATCGTCAGCTTTTTTTAAGGCGACCAATGCAATTTAGAGCAATAGCTACTTTCCTAAAGTATGCTGCATGGATTAAATTTTTTTGGTTTTTGTTTGTTTTAAATAGCAACAATTTCAGATTCCGTCCATTACTTCGTGCTTATTTATTAAAACCTATTTTTTGAACAATTACGTTGAACTGTGAACAGTGATTCATGCACAGGGACCAGACCAGGCTTTACACACATTCAAACTGGTTACAGTCCTTTTACTGAATCCATAAAACACTAAAGGGAAAAGCTGTGCCTATATATACATTCATTCATGGGTTGGTTGGTTTGTTTACTTATTTATTTATTTACTCTTGGCTCATTACAGTTAAATAGTAATGGCAGTTTATTAGCAAATGGGTCAGAGGAGGCTAAGGAGTTTTTTTGTGGTGAAAGTAGGGCTGAGATGAGGCTGTGCTGGTTCATTAACAGGGGAAAGTGGAGTCTGCTGCTCTTCCAAAGGGTTTCATGCAGTAAGCTCTGAAGCTGCAGCAGACTCTTTAACCAGGAGTGCAGAGAGACTCAGACCCACTCAGACTCTCTCTCCCTCTCCCTCTCAAATCTAAAGCCACACTTGCAAAGCATGAAATTGTTTACTTGCAATTTTCCTCAGACACAGTGTGATAAAAATCTGCTAAATGTAAATTTCCCGTTCCAGTCTATGGCTTTCTCTAATTGTGGATGATGAAAGTCTGCAAATAGTTTTGTTCAGTGTTGAGCTTGAGTTCAGACACGGACAGCTGTATGTATGTGCACACTAACCTTTAAAATATTATTTATTCTGTATTTTAAGTATTGAATTCAGAACTGTTAGTGATGGAGCAGAGGAAAGGTGCGGTTTAGCTTTAAAACCCGCTGAGATATGTGAGGCTGAGTTCTGTGGTGATGGAAAATATGGTGTAACGATTCTTTTCGTTTGCACCTGATCCAGGGTCTGCTATTTTCAGGTAAGAGAGAAAGAAAGAAAACAAAGTAAGGAAAGAAAGAAAGGAGGGAGGGGAGGAAGGAACGGATGAACGAACAAATTAAGAAAAAACGTAACAACAGAAAGAAAAAGACACACATGAAAGAAATAACGTAAGTAAATAAATCGAGGAATGAAGGAACGAACGAAGGAACAAATAAAAAAGAAAGAATGAACGAAAAACAAGGAAGAAAAAGAAAGAACAAGAGGAAGAAAGAGAGAAATGTCGTTGAACTAAGGCAAGCAAGAGAGAAAACACGTAAGAAAGGAAGAGTCCAAATTATCTCCTGTTAAAAGACACAGTTAAGGGAAACTGTGAAAATCTGTATCCGAGTGAAGTTGACATAAATATACGTTGGTCGTGTTGCAGGAATGTGCGAGTGTGTGTGTGTGTGTGGTTGATAATGTCTCATTATCCCGGCCAGGCAGCGATCAGAGGCTCGTTTCTCCGCGCTGCGATCGCCCAGATGTTTCCCGTAAAATCAAACGGAAAAAGCAACAAAATTTTAATTTGCAGTAAAATAAAGTAAAGGTTTACGCCGTGAGCGCCTGCAATAGGATTACAGCCTCTGACTCTAAAGCCCAAGGTATATAGTTTGTGTGTGTGTGTGTGTGTGTGTGTTTGGGGGAGAGTCGTCCCAGGAGAGGAAATTCTTCTCTAGCATCTTGCTTTGGCCAGTTAATTTAGCTTACAGTTTCAGTTTTAGTTCATAAATTCAGTAATAATGAGATAACATTTTCCCCCTGGTTATGTAATGGCCTCCTCACTCAGTGGTCATCTGCTTTAGTAAGACTTCTAATGCTTTTCACAACAGTGACGTGTGTGTCGCCTCTGGTGGATCCTTAACCTGCTCCGAGCAGGTGCGGAGCGTTTCTTCCTGCCACAGCGCTACAAAAGCCAAAAAAGCTTTTCAGTCATTGGCAGTACGTCCCAAGGAATTCCTGCAATGTGACCCAAAAATCCATATAGGATCCAAAAGCCTGAGCTGAGTTTCCAAGGATGAATCTGAATTGGCTCGGACCCTTGGACGTATCTCCAGGCCTTCGATTCAGAATCTCTAATTCTTTGATGCATTACAGAGACGACTCCCTTCAGGGTCTGAAAAGGCCGTGCCGTCCTAGGTCTGGCAGCCCCGCTGGAAAGTTTTTTAAGATTGAGGGAAGCGAGTGAGTGACGTGGCAAAAAGACATATAAAATTCTCATATTGACATGTTAGACTGAAAATGACCTACAGCAAGATTCACATATCTAATGCAAGCGAGGCCTACGGTACAGATTATATGGCCAAAAGTTTGTAGACACCTGGTCATCTAGTGTTTCTTTCTAAATCAGGGGCATGAATTGGGAGTTTGTCTCCCTTTGATGCTGTAACAGCCTTTACTCAAATTGGATAGCTTTATATTAGATGTTGAAACATTGCTGTGAGGATTAGTGAGGTCAGGTCCTGATTCTGGGTAATGTTATGGATCACAGACACCACCTCAGCTCATCTCAAAGATATTGGACAGAGTTCCATCATTTCCCAGCACACAGCTCCACATCTCCACAGCATATTCTGGGGTTTCTTTGGAAGGGTTTATTTTGATCTTTTTAGTAGATCAATGCCAGCTATTTCTTTTCCCACATGCTCTTAAGCCCCACCAAAATTCTTTTTTAAAGTCATCAGTGAGCATAGGACAGAGCACAAATAACAGTAATACAACATCCTAAGTACTGTTCAGCATTGAGCTCTATATGTTATAAAATACATCTCTGAATTGTGTGTTATGACTTTTACACAAGTACAACCCATTAGTAGAGTGTCCTTGGGCATGTGGAAGGTTTGAATTGGCACAAGTCATGGACGTTCAGAAAGCAGGTGTACAACCAGACAGGGCATATTTACAATATTTGTAAACACATCTAAACTTCAGCAGGAGGCTGTTATGGAAAGAAAATAAAATCACCTGCAGGACTTCAAACTTAAAACCAAAGCAGAGGAAGGGGTAAATAATTCTACAGTGAGGTGTGTGTGGTCTGGTCTAAGTCGTTGGAGCAGCTAGACCACAGGGCATATTTATAAAACCAGAGAGAAAGAGCGCTGATTTCAAATCAGTTTAGTCTTTCATAGTCCCCTTGCTCTTAAGGGTTTTATATACATATGGTGTCTGGTGGAGATCTCTGTAGAGCTGTACAGATCTCTGTCATACAAGCTACCCTTCTTTCAGCTGCAGTGTGGACTTGAGTCTTCCAGTAACCTCGTGGGACAAACAGTATAACCTCCTGGTGACATCACCCTTCCTCCTGTCCCAAGAAGTGCCAAGAAATTTCTTACCAACCCCACTTCTCCCTCCCCACCAACTGCTTTCCTGTACTGTAATGACCCCCCCCACACACACACACAACTCTCAAAGGTAGAATCAAACTGGACAAGAAAATGAGTTAAAAACACTAAAGTGGTTGTAAAGGTGGCTGTGAATGCGGCTGGAGGAATGCATGCACAGGCCAAGCAGGGGAAATTACAACTGCATTGAAGTGGCTTTCCAAGGCTGCAATGTGTTTGCTTTTTGCCGTTTTTTTTCCTTTCAAATAGTTTTGCAGTATCCTTCAGCCACCTCTGTTCTCTTCATTTCAGCTTGTTCCCACCCAAAGCTTAAAGAGCTGCTCAGATGACTACCCAGAGAGTTGAAGACCTTTAGCAGAGAGAGCAGAACAGAGTTCAGAAAATGCAAGATCAAGTCAGCAAATATCAAAAACTGCTTTTGATTCAATGTCCACAGAATATCAGTTTAAAAACAAAAGCTGTAAATATTGAACCCACTTTTGATTTTTTCCAAAACATGGCACGGCTGACAAAGTCCAAATTCCCAAATCAAAATGGACTGTCTACTTGCAGTGATTTGTAGCAGTTAAATAAATGTGTTGATCCTGCTGGCATGGTGTGTAGTAATCTGATCCATGCAGGCTGCAAGATCACCCTGTGACACACACATATATACACACACACACACACATCACTTTCCCCTTTATTAGCACAGAGGTCACGCAGGGTCGCCAGGGTCACGCTACCAGAGAAGCCTTCTCGCTCACTCTCTTACACTCCAAACACATGCACAGTAAACACTGGGACCCAGTCCACAATTACAGCTCAGCGTTTTGTTCCAGCAAACACAACGTGATAGAGTTGTTATGAAGGAAACAATCAGTCCAGCAAAGAACACAAGGGAGTTCATCTCACTGAAAAGGAGCTTCAGTGTTTGTGAGTCTGTGTGTGTGTGCGTTTTCTATCACCTATTCAGTGTGTTAAAAGCCCTCTACTGGTAAGTGGCTGAGATGGCCAGTGCAGTGAGGTCCAACAGTCTGTGACCACTAATGAAAATGCTTACATTTTCAATTAAAAAAAATGATATTAGAATAAAGAACATTAGAATAAGAATATTATTCTAAATAATAATAGAATAATAATTAGAGTGAAAAATAGAACATTAAAATTCTCACAGAACATTGAATTCCACAATTTAGTATTTGGCACATTCCCATTTGGCTTTAATGTCAGAGTGCACTCCAGCTGGGATGAGCTCCAAATGTTTCGGCAGAGGCCACTGATGAGGAGATCAAATCCACCTCAACATCGTCTGGATACACTCTTCAGGGGAAGGGATGAGACACAGGAAAAAAAGCCTAAACATAGTCACAGTCATAGAGAACTGAATCTTGAATATTTTCATTTTATTTACCATAAGGTTTTTTGTGTAATTCAAAGGGGTTTTGAATTGTCAGAATTAAAAAATCTTTGAATATATATTCAGAGTTTAATAAAAAAAAACACTTTCAGTTCACCCTTTTACACTTTCAGTTCACCCTAGGGATGGTTTTAGGTAAGTTTTTTTTTTTAGGATTGGCCAAATAAAACTCTTACTGCACTAACAACTCTTGATACAAATTAAAGAAATATTTTTTTGTTCTCAATAGAACAATGTTATGCTAATAATGTACTTTGCAGCAACAAAAATGAGAAAAATCATAGTGTTTCAAAGTGAACCAATTATTTCATGCCTAATTCTCGAAAACAGAATAAATTTTTTTCACTTCACTAATCAGATTGCACTTCACCTCACCCTGACTTTCTGGGCATAACTTTATATTAATATTTAAATTCCAGGTAAATCACTTTATCACTTTATGTAGTATTGACAATCTTAATGCTTCTTTTTCATTCTACAGCCACTTCTACCACTGCTCTTGCATGTATGTGTGTGTGAGAGAGTGTATGGACACGATGCTTTAATTGAACAGATGGAATAAAGATGTAGAAAGACTTACAAGTTTAAACTCTTTAGACACAGTTCGTAACAGCATAAATAAACGCTGCGTCACTAACAATGAACAATAAATAGCAATTTCCACCCTTGTCATCAACAATAACATAAAAGCTTTGTTTGTTTCACTTCAGCCTTCAATGCAAAAATTATTTGATAAAAAAACTGATTAAACAAGGATCAATGAGGAACAGTGTATGAATGCACCGGGGGATGTGTGTGTTTGTTGTTGTGGACGGGGCGGTAGCCCAGAGCAGATGACTACATGGAGATGCACGTGGTAATGTGTTCCTCATGTGGAGTCTTTAGGTTAAAACCAAGTCTCTTTTACAAGGTTAACCCAGCCTGGGGGAACTGCCGCGCTGTGCTGTGGATGGGGCCTAAATGAAAATAGCTCGGTAGGAGCAGAGTTTTTTTTTCCCTCCATGCCTCCCTCCTTTTTTCATCTCATACAGCAGGAAGGTGGCAGGTCACCTGTATAATATGGGCTAGCACAACAGGCTGAAATTGATGCAGCTTTAATTTGCGGGTGCTTTCAGGAAGGTGTATGAAAAGTTAATGTGAAAAATATGACTCACCACAAGGCCTACCTTCCTCATGGCCTGGGTGACTCCACATTTTTTCTTTTTTGAGAAAGAAAGAGAAGTACCCTGTAATTTCAGAAGCAACAAAACAGGGGTTATTTAACAACAATAATAATCACAATACAAACATGGTGCTATTTAACAAAAGCTACACACACACACACACACACACACAAACACACAAATCAACCACAATATTAATGATTAATAATGCAAGTGAACAGTCAGTCCTTGAATGTGATATGTTGGAAGCAGGAAAAATCATCAAGTGTAAAGACCTGAGCAATTTTGACAAGGGATATATAGTGATTGCTAGACAACTGTGTAAGAGCATCCAGTATGCACTGGGCACCAAAGGCCCAATGAGTCACCGCTATCAATAGACAATGGCATTTGTTACCATTATCAGTAGACAATGATACAAAGTTTACAGATGTACAAGGTTTATTCATATATATGTGTTTGTTTTTTCCTCAATAAAACTCACTAATATTACAATAAAAACAACATTAATACATTTCCAGACCTCGCCTCATGGAAGCCCAGTATACCTTGTCATTAATTAAATATCTGGTTTAACCTAAATCAGTACATTAAACTAGGTGTACTACCGATGGAATTTCACAGACCCCCAAAAAAAGATCCATACTGATAAATGGCATCACACAATGTGTATAGATACCTATGACTTAAGTATAGATACAGTACATGAGCATATAAACATATTTATGTACTGGGAAATTAATACTTGGTCCACTTGACTATCATCATAGAGTCACGTGGTCATGTGGTAGTGCTTGGTGGCTGCATGCTCACTTCAAACATGTTGAAAACAGTTAAATCAAGCTGTTTATACAGTAAGATAAAGTAAAAGTTTTATGAGACAGCTCAAGCTCAAATATACTGGTAGAGTGTGAGAATAGTATTTAATAGTGCATATCTGTCCTTGTCCCAAGCGAGGCTTGCACAATAAGAGACATGATCTTTTGTAGGATGGTTTACTCTGTGTACTCTGTACATCCAGACCAAACCCTAATGGACCTTAATGTACAAAGGGGTTCAGGTGGAAAGCATAGTCCAAAAGCTTATTATTTAGTGTTCGGTCTCAATGGGCATAAAGAGCAGACACACTGTAAATACTGTGATCACATTTTAGCTCTCATTTTTCCCACAGCGTGACCTGCAACAAATTCCATCAGCACAGTCTCACCTGAGAGCCCACAGTGATGGGTCAGTGGACAAATATGCTCTGCCCATGCCTCTTCGGGCTGGGTGCTGCTCTCTAGACTAAACACACAGCAAGACAAGCAAACGCAACCCAGCTTTCCAAACACGGCACACGCGAGGCCAAGGCCCACACTGGGCCTGACAGTCAGTCTACAGGAACAAACACATTGCAGCTCACTGATAAACGACCCAAACAGCTGTCTGGAATATTTGAGAATCAGTCAAACAATAGCACAAAGGAAACGGCTTGACCACCTCAAGTTAGAGAACAAATCAAGACACGGTGAAGACAGGGAATAAAGCCATGGGACGTGAGCCTAGAGCCTGTGCAGAGAAGAGAGAAAAGGAGATGTATTTATTTGCTAGAGGCGCGTGTCCTTTCACTAACACACATCTTGTTTCTTATGTCATATCAAAACAGCGCCGAAAGCCTGATCTGTAATTTGGCCCAGAGATGCAGCTGCCCTCCTCCACCACCACCATTCTGCGCCACAATTAAAAACTTGAGCTGAGCACTGAACGATGCTTGGAAAGGAGGCACTTTTCTAATATAGGGGACAGTAATGACAGACTGAGCGGCCTATGGATGAGCAGAAGAAGCAAATAAAAAAAGCTTGAGAGAGAGAGAGAGAGAGAGATAGAGTGTGACCGCAGACGGGAATGTCATTGTGGTGAAGAAAATAGCTGGGTTTTTTTTTTTTTTGCTCTTCTGTGCCAAGATCCATTTCTTTGGTTTTATTGTGGGAAGGGATGCTTGATGGAGGCCGTGATCAGGAAAGCACACAGTGTCTTAAATCAAGTGCAGAGCCTGCCCTGAGTTTATCTAACCCTGAGCTACAGGGTAGGGGTTATGGGGTTAGCCAGCCTGGTCAACAGTCAACTACTGACGCGCAGTTTCTGACAGTTTGAATGGCCCTGGCTCCTCAATGTCCTGAAATGTGGCCACATTCCTGAGCTTCATGTCACCTTTGTCCCTTGTGCAAGATTTGTAAGTGCTTGTTTGATGACCAGTACAACAGTAAATAGTGTCCCTCGCATCTCCGTTTGCCTTGGTGTGCTCCCACTGTGCCTGAACTCTGTTTGCTTTCTTCCATTACAGCACTGACGCTGCCAGGTTTAGAAATATTCCAAAGCCTGAGGTTCCAAAGTGCTGGGCTGTTTGCATATTCTCAGCTTTAAAGCTCACACAGCTACATTATTGTAAGCTTGGAAAATAAAGCAGAATTAGTTGCACTACCTTTTGTTTATTTGAACACAGCTTAGCAGGTTGGCGATTGTGTTTGTTTGCTGGTCTCTTATCGGCCCTTGCTCTGACTAGTGTCTGTTTATTTGGACAGATATCTGACCATTATCTCCGCGAGAATTGCTGGTAATCCCAGGCGTGAGCATAGTGTGGTTTAGTCTTTCAAGTTGCCCCCAACTGGCCATAGAAAGCACTGCAGCCTATTAGAAATGTCATAGTCCTTCAAAACTTGACGTCTACATTTATCCTATTAGTACTCTTCTGCAGTCATTGAAGGTTGCTACAGGACAAAGACGGGATAAATATGCCTTTTTCAAATATTTTGGAAAAGGTAGCGAAGTTATAAGTGAAACTACAGAGTGACACGTTGCAACAGTTAGGGTGAGTTGCCCTAATGTGGGACATTTTTTGTATTTTGGACTTGTAATACATTGCAATACACTACAGAAGTACAAAATGCAAAAAAAAATGTCCTACATTAGGGCAACTCACCCTAATAACTTACAGTATAAAAATACAAATAAACAAATAATAAAAAGGTTTGTTTTACCAATGAACAATGTTAAAAAAAAATAGGCATTGATATAATGACGAAAATTCTGCATATATATGGATATATGACAGCACAACTACATTTAAATATAAATAACACTAAAGACTCTAAAGACCATAGGTATCAGTAGTCCTACCTGTTTTAGGAATTCCTTACTTGTTTTTGTAGCTCATTTACAGATTTTCTCTTGACTACATTTTTTTTGATGAAATAAGGGTAACAAGTGATAATTTAGACTTTAGACCTTTACAAAACTGTATAAAGAAACATTCACTGTTGTAACCAGTGTGATTAAATAGTTTAATTTACCAGGAGTGGCATTTAATAAATGTGCTCAACAATAATTTGCAAAAACATATCAGTATTGGCTAGTATATGATTATTTATAGGCTCCAGCAACACCACCCCACCCAGAGTATGGGACAAAGGGGTAGAAAATGGATGGATGGATATGATTATTTTGTCAGTGCTACTATTGCAAACATGTTGAAACGCATTCATTAGTACTTGGAGCTTATTAGTTCCTTTTATTCATCATTGTCAAAAATAAATTTTTAATTATAAAGTTACCTTCATGGCAGTCCAGTTCTTTCCTTGAACAAAACAAAAATTGATTGATTGCTGATGAATTTCTGTTTAGACCTGATTAGCCTCCCAGAAATGAGCTGCAGACCGTTCAGAGTGTCCATGCTAATTTCTGTCCACCAGTGAAAAAACCTACAGTGGGCATGTGAGGATCAAAACTGGGGCATGTAGCAGTGGAAGAAAGTGGTGTGGACAGATTAACTATGCTTTCCTTTACTGCTGCGTGTCTTTCACTTACCTAGAGAAGAGATACAGTACGGGAAGAATTTAGCGGAGGCAGTGTGATTCTCTGGGCAGTGATCTGCTGGGACACCTTGGGTCCTAGCAATTATGTGGATGTTATTTTGACACAAAACACCTACCAAAATAATGCTGGAGACCAAGTAAATCTCTTCATGGCATCAGCATTCCCTAATGGCAGAGGTCTATTTAAGCAGGATAATAAGCCGTGTCAAACCGCAAAACAAATCGGACAAACTAGTCCGATCCACCTCAGCTGCAGAGTCAGAGCTGTTTTGGTGGCACAGAGAGGACCTAACACAATATTAAGCAGGTGGTTTTAATGTTATGGCTGATCGGCATATGTAACTCAACCTGTTTTCTGTGAACTTCTGACATTCATGTACATGGAAATAGCAAAATAAGCTTAATACTATGGATACTACTAATAATAATTAAAGTTACAATAATTCATCAACAGAGTATTTGGGTTCATGGAGTGTTGAGGTTGATCTGTATTAATTAAAGGAGAGGGAATAGCCTTACTCATTGTTTGTGGGCTTTCAGGATTTTGGCCTTCAGCTGGATGTTCTGGGCAAACCAACAGAAATCAACCTATAAAAAACAAACACAGTTCTAAAGCAGTAACAAGTCACACTGCCCTCTTCCCCCTGTCCACTAGTCTTTCCACACCTATTGCCTTCTCTTTGCAGATTTTTCACCAGACACTGCTGGTGGTGTACTGTCTGGAATGCAATATCTTTACAAAAAAACCCTACGGTTTACCATTATGCCAAGGTTTAAAATAAGAGTCTGCTCTCAGAGTTGATGTGACACACACTATCAAGCTGTAAGAAAACAGATATTTGAATGTAAATCTGATGATACCTTTCACATGAGTGTAATAAGCAAAACCATCAGCTTCCTCCATGTGCTCTAATGAAAGATATTTAAACAACAAAAGACTAACTTTCTTTATGTTAAGCATTTATTGTTAGTAGCAAAGTAAAAATGGACTACAACAGATTATGTGGGGAAATATGTATAGAACATGTGAATGGGGTGGGTTTATAAAGGACCTCAGTGCCATATCTGAGGACTTTGTGCTTTGAATTTTGTGTTTTCCCTCCTCCAACACTCCCAGCAAGAGTTGAGTCAGGTTTTTTGCAACAGAGAAAAAACATTCAACAAAGGTCTGCAGCACTTGGACTGAGAACCACAGAGAACTACATCATGACCCTTTCATCTAAACATAGCAACACACACCATCCTTTTATATTAGTGACCCCAGGAAAAGTGGATATGCATTTTGCAATTGAGGTACTCAAAATTGTTCCATTTGGCAGCAGAGGAAAAAAACAAAACAATTGTGGCATAATAATCTATTACATCACAGGCA
>JBBPCY010000002.1:21841704-21853189 GCA_037974405.1 Brachyalestes nurse | reverse complement strand
ATATATTATATATATATATACGATAATTATTATTTGATTGAAACATTGGTTAATTAATGATGAATAGGTCAATATTTATGCACGCAGTTACAGCTTCCTTAGCTGGAAAATCCCTCTGTGGTTCATCATTATGCCTCCTTAATAAAAAAATTCCCACCATGCAATTTTTGTTTCAAAAAATGGAAAATGAGGATTGAAGGACTGGACATGAGTAGAAACAGTAGAAGTATCTAACTGCTTCTAGAAAGATGGACCATGTGGAATGGCTGAAGGACAGGCTGAACAAATACCAAGTGCAGATTCGTATGACCACAGAGATGAAAGAAGAGGGGGGGGAGGGGGGGTTGTAAGAACAATAACTTCCAGGGTAGAACAGTTTGATTCAAACTGTGGTTATGTTTTTCATAAAACAGAAAGGGGGGATTTAATCAACTCAATGCATTTGCATGTGCAGTAAAAGCAGTTGGGGGGAAGGCTCCATTTAAAAAGCATTACAGATTACAACAATTTGGTTGGAATTATTACAAAAGTCACAAAGTGCCATTTCCAAAGCCAGTAATGCTTCTAAAGCAACTACTGAGAGGTTCCACCTGAATGTTCCACATACTCCGACAAACTGTACCAAATGTCCAAAAGGTCACTGTAATAATAACACCGGTTTTATCTGAATGTGTATGTAAATGCTTAAATGAATAGATTGGCATAAAATCCCTATTACACCATTTCCCACTTATCCCCAAGCACATGATCAGCCAAGACATGACTGGAGCAGATGTAAAGTTTTGTGTATTTAAGAGTAAGTCTTACTGTGTCCCAAACTAATGTTTGTTACCAACATTAGCTTCATGGCTGCAATTCTGCAAAATCTGGACACCACACATGTCAGACAACTTGGGCCTAAGTGGAAAATTACGTGAATTGGATTTTTTAAAATCTTTTTTTCACCAAAGGACGCAGTGGTTGGTGAAATAAAAAACAAGACATTGTGGTTTTTCCAAAACAAGACTTTATAGTTGATGTCAAAGACAAATGTTAAAGGTCCCAAGAAAAGTTCTACTGTAACAATGGAAACAAAAAAAAAATCAAAAACAATGTGATAAAAATAATATGCATTTCTTACGTCTGTAAACCTAGACCTGCTCTCGAGCCACAGTGGTCATAGATATATTACTGGCTGTAAAGGGAAGGACAGGCTGAGGATGATATACCTGTCAAGCATCTGGAAAAAGCCCTTTGATGACTCCAGATGCTCTCCACTCGACCCAAAAATACATCCAAAGGAAGGAAAAATATATATATATATATCACACAGGCAGTCTAATATGTAGTGTAGTTCACCTAAAACAATGTTCTACATAAATACTATAAAATCTGTTGTCTGTATGTCACAAGTGCTAGATAGTTTTTTTTGTTTTGTTTTGTAAAATATTCAAATGTTTTGAAATCGGTCATTTTCTCTTTTGCTTCTTTTTCTTTTTACAAGTAAAAAGCACATCTGTCGGACATGAGGAGCATTGTTCTTTCCGCTGCTTCCTGACCACAGAAGAGAAAGCAGTCGCCTTCCCGAGCGCTCTCTGATGCTGGAAAAGTCTCGTCCTCCAGTGCTCATCGGTTGTGCAAATATGTTACAAGGACAGACAGGCATGCCGACGCACAAACATGCAGAAAAACGACAGGGGTGGAGCAGAGAGAACGGTACAGAAAATTCACCCAGGCCTTCAAATAACAAAAACGCCAGGCCCAGGCTTAATGGCAAATTAGCAGGAATGACAGATGTTCAAATAAATGAGAACAAAATCAACATAAATGGAATGTTTGTTGTTTTTTTTTGTTTGTTTCTTTTCTTAAGAAAGAAAGTGGCTCTGGATCTGGATCCTGGGTGGATAAACCAGACAGAGATGTCCCTTTGAGAAAAAAAGAGAGAAACAGGCTGCCATTGTTCAGATTGCTATTGCAAAGTGATTTGTGATCATTTCTGGTCGGCAAGTTGGTTGCTGAATTGTTACCACTAATGCCTCCTTCTGTATAACACTGAGGACACTGTGCAATGCTTCAACAATTTCAACCAATAAAATGTGTTTGTATATACGGAATGGAAATTTGAGAACTCTTGTAGCTTCTTTTTTTAAAAAAAAAATTAAAATGACAATTATTATTATTATCATTTCTGTATAGCACCTTTTCACACATACATATGCAGCTCAAGGTGCTTTAGTATTCATATGAACATGCTACAGTATGATGCTATGAAAAAGGAAATTTTCTGTCAGGTGATCAAGTGCTCTGAAGAAGGCCAAATGGTTGTGCAATACAATCTCAGTCCTCTGCAATCGTACACGTTTAGATCTGGAGAGGGGAAAGGAGGGAAACACCTGCATTGGCACTCAGATTACAATTTGGAAACAACAAATAAAACTAACAATGTAAATGCATTGACATCTATTTGGTCTATTCTAACAAACTTGCCTGCCAGCTCAGCACAGAGGGTACATTGTGCCTCCGAGCAGGTTTGCCTGTTGATTTGACTGTGGTTGGCTGTATGATGAAGCGCCTGGCGACGGTGTGATTTCAGAACCAGTGTAGTGCTACGGTTGCGGCTCTAAAGCAATGGCAGCCATGAGGAGAGAACAGAGTCTTCAGTGAGCCCTGTGCTACACACAGCCAGAGCGGATATATGAGCATATCACCACCTTGCACTTCCAAAGTTTCTCAAGCGTGATTGTAATCTTTTATAATATATATCTATAGATCTTTTTTTCATATATAAATCTACTATGAACAGAACATATAGTAAATACACAATTGTTGGAATCATTATACAAAGTAGAAACATCTTGATTTCACCCTCCCAAGAAAACCACAGAACCCCAGTGTGTGTAAAAGGCTGCTCTCTAAGAGAAGAACTATGGTCTTAAGAACTTTACGCATGTAAAACAACATTGTCAACTGTACAGAGTGTAACATGGAAACGACTAAAATCAAAAACGAGAAAAAAAAAATAAGTATAAAAAGTTCAAGACAAAAGGAGAAAATGTGGAAAATACAAGACAAGAAAAGAACTGGCAAAGAACTCAGAATGGAGTAGTCACGTGAGGCATGGGTAGACCAGAAAAGACAGTAAGAACAATCGCAACTCATGCCTACTACCTTAATATGCACTTCTCCCATCTCACTTATGGTAATATACAAGAAATAATTAAAAAAAAGTTCGTAGTCACAATGTCAAAGGTAGTTGCCAAGAGGCTGAACATGAGTTGGGGTTTTCAAACAAATAAGACCACCTTAAATGAGTCCACAATCGAAACAACTGCGCATTCAGTCAGTGTCAAGGCGAATGATGCCGTCAGAGAGCATGCTTGTGTATATACAGGTAAATGGGTCATTAACGATGCATACATGTGCTGCTCCAAAACCTACGTGCTCAGCTAGAGAGACGCGTGCAGATCAGCGGAGTGTCACAGCCATCTCGGGGGGTTTTTGCCATTTTTGTCTGGGTGCAGGCTGGTGGTCCAATTACTTCCTGGATCAATACACGCACGCACACACTCACACACACGCTCACGCACACGCTCACGCACACGCACACGCTCACGCACACGCTCACGCACACGCACACGCACACGCACACGCACACGCACACGCACACGCACACGCACACGCACACGCACACGCACACGCACACACACACACACACACAGTCACGCAAAACACACACAAAAACCCACACGTTCAAGCAACGGTAGCACCAGCCAGTAGTGAAAGGACGGCCCACTGCAGTGCTGCTAGTGCAGGGGACCAATGGCAGGAAACATGAAGCTGAACACCAGCACTGAATCTCACCTGCTGGCACATCAGAAGGCTCAATGGTATTTTTAAAACTGGTTTCCAGCCCTTGTCCTCATATTTCAAAGATGCCAATAAAAAGGAAAAAAAAAACACCACCTGCTGAGAAGGATATTATTGGTGATCAGCTAGCGCCCTTAATAGTTATTTAATCTGAGCACTATGACATTCATAACTATAAAAAGTCTAACAAGTGAGGTGAGAAATACAGGAAAATATATAAACAGTTCAACCATTTAACGTTTTCCTCATATACCACAGGTTCTGCAAGAGGAAAAACATCTAAATGGTTTTATCTTATGTGGCACTGAACTACTGGTTAGATTTCATGATTTCAGTGTTTTTTTTTCTTCTACTACTACAGCATTCAAACTGGTCCAATGGAAAAGTGTTTAGTAACAGTGCATGCTAGTTAACGGAGGCGATAATGGAGATTTGGTCATAGAGTTTGAACAAAGAGCTACATTGGCCTGCACCTGCTCTCAAAAGCACTGCAGAATTCAACTGAAAACTGTTCCAACAATGTTTGCCTGTGTACAGCTGGCAACTACCTTACAAGCTATTTCAAAGCGAAAGATCCTGAAGTTATGCAAAGTCCAAAGCAAGTATAGAAAAACTGAAAAGAAAAAAAATCAAATCAAAATGACAATAAAATGATGATAATGTGTGTGAGACACACAGAAGTCTGCAGGGCATTCCTGGTAAACATGCAAAGGGCGTTCTGTCCTTCGGGCCTTCAGCCTTTCCACTCCTGAAAAAAAAAGGAAGGAGGGGGCCGAGGGACCCAATGGCCTTCCCCTTATGTAACTAGTTTTAAGGCAATGTTCTTCTCAAATTGTCACTAAATCCAACTGCTCTTTAAAAAAAAAGGCACAATCTCTTGGTGTCTCTCTCTCTCGCGTGTGTTAGAGGGGTTCCAGAAGGGCTGCTTCACTAGCCACCTTCCGCACCTCCCCTAAAACTCCCTAAATCCCTCCCGTCCACGCTGGCCATGCCTCTGGCCTCTCCTCTCAACCACCTCACAAGCACGTCGCAGTAACTTTCCATAACGTCGCAATTCGGAATGAAACAGCATCAGTCACTTTTTACTCTCTTCGAGAAACAATGAAACAAGTAAACATACAAACAAAGACAAGAAATAAAAGCAGAAAAAAAGGACACAGCCATGATGAAGTCCACAGTTGGAACCATGCGGACGTTAGTGGCCATGAAAAGAAGAGTCAGTTTGTTTAAAAGCACCAGCTCTCAACATCTACCAGTGGGATGTGAGTCTGCGTTCCGCTCGAAAGCAGGTGTCCATGAAGGACAGACAGGCGGGAGGCCTGGACGCACCCCGTGCCAGACAGAGACGGACTAAAAACGGCAGAGGTGTTCCGGACTGGTGCACTCCAAGTGTTTTGGAGATGTCTTCGGTCCGTTTCGCTTCCCGTGCTGAAAACGCGCTCAGAGGCCTGCGGGTGGAGGCGTGCGGCCGTGGAGCCGGGAGCGGCCAAAAATGAAACGGATGGAGAGGGCAGAGTGAGGTCACACACCAGTGAGAGGCTGTGAGCCAAAGAGGTCACCGAGGTCATCACCAGACTGCTTCTACAATGGCATTTCCTCCTCCATCGGCTCCTCTTCAGACCTGTAACATGTCAAACGATCAGCTATCCAAAATTAAGATTCATTTCTGATTAAACACATTTATTCATGACGTAATGCTTTGAAGCTACATCTGCAGTCCAGGTAGGCTTTCCACACATCATTGTTCTCACTCTGCACTGTTCTGATGTTAGGAGTCACTTATTTAACATTTTTTGGACATTTCATGTGACATGTCCAAAAGTTTGTAGACAATGCTCATCTAATGTTTCTTCTGAAATAAAGGGTATTAATAGGATGTTTGTCCTCTTCTCTGCTGCTCTGACATTGGTCATTTAGCCACAAGAGCATTACTGAGGGACTGATGTTAGATGATTCGTTCTGGAGTAAACTCAGAGCATGTTACATATTTGACGAATTAATTCTGAACCCGAACTGAACAGCTGCATCCCATTGAATTCAGGCTAATACAGTATTTCAAGCTCTACTATCTTCCCCCAGTGGAAACTACGCCTAAGCCGCTGTGTATCAACAAACAAATGGGTTTCTGAACACAGTTTAAACACAAAACACCCACACTGACATGCACACCTACACCTCAGGAACCCACCTCTTCCCCATGTGCTTGGCAGCTACAGATAAAGAGGCCATGGCATTCACTGTTTCAGTCTCCTCTGTCTCACACTTCTGAGCTTCGATGAGAGAGTAGCCCAGTGTTGAAGCACTGCGTTGCAGACAGCGCCAGTACTTGCCTACAACAAACACAGGTCCCAGGGCAATGGTCAAGCCTTTTTATATCCACTTGAGAAAGTTTACACATTACCAAATGAAATTCTGGTCTACAATGTAAGGGCTATACACACATGAACACGGTGCTCTTTAAGTCACTGAGGCAGGTTAGCTACAACACCACACTTACCATGAGCTTCCAGAATCTTCTCGAAAGAGCGCACAGCATTGAGATTGGGTCGTTGTTGTAGAACCTCATCAGAAAGTGGCTCCAGCTGTGGATGACAGTAGAGAAAGTCATGTTTCCTGCTACAAAAAATGGTAATTTGTGAGTTTTCAGTTGGAACATTTTTCAGTTGGACACATTCATAGCAATCAGTCGTACTGTGTGTTGTTGTGGACATCATTTTAAGCTAAAAACATTAGTAATTGTCTGTAATTGTTCAACCCATTGGTTCATTTCACGACTGCTGGAGACTGAATGAAAAACATTCCGTCCTGCTAGTGTCTCTGGGACAGGTTGGCTGTAGCACTGTAGCACGGTATGGTCAGCTGCAGTCTTAATGGAAATATTGGTATTTCATTGCTGTACTGGTGTTTAACTGAAAGTGATAGCTGCAATACTGCCAGGTTACTAACGGGATTTGGAACGGCACTGGTGGTTACCTGACAGTATTTAGTATTAGCACTTAGCTTGCAATGGTAGTTGCAATAGTGCAGAACTGAAGGCCAGTTAAGTGTTCATTGAAAGTTGTAAAGGTTAGTTACAATCTTATCAGTTATAGCTTTTAGCTGACTGGGTTAGTCTTAGATGTAGAATTGGAGATGATCTGCTAAGGCTAATTGCTAAGTTGAATGTTGGACGTCAGATGCAGTCCGGGTGATTTACTGGCAGGATTAGTTGCAGTGTTGGTTTTTATCTGGCATCTTAGTTGTGCAGCTATGAGCAATGTGAGGTGTTTATGCTCTGATGAAAACTGACAAATGTTCTGAATGTTTCACTCAGAGTAAGCCTGGTCCCGCTCTCACACAGCCCATAATGTACTGTATTGTGCCTTGTCAAACTTCAGGGGCACAAAAGGCCTGCGCTCGCGACAGCTCGGGGACCAATGGGGCCGACAGGGCCAACAGGGCTGGAGCCCAGAGCAAACAGCAGGGACGCAATAATGCATTCCTAATGTGGAATGATTCCATTTCCCCTAGGCTGTGGGCTGCATTGTTTCAAAGCCACAAAAAAAAAAGTTATGAGGAAAAAAAAAAAAAAAGTCAAAACTTTTTATGTGAAAACAAGCGGAAGGAGAAAGGCATGCATCCTTTTGCTGCCCTATACAAACCATCTGCGGAGAGAGAAAGAGAAGGACCAAGAAAGACAAAGAGACAAGGCCTTTTCTTCCTGAAGCTCTGGTTTAATTAAGGAAAACATTAGAAAGGACGGGACAGAACTGGAGTAGAGAGGTGTTCTGGAAAGAAGGATACTTTAATCCTACAGTGGCACGCTTTGCAGACCCTTCAAACCCCTCAGCTCTCTTCACATGAGCACAAAAGCACACATGCATAGTTCTGCAAAGCCCTACAGTACACTCACAGAGATATCCTTTACTGCAGCACCACAGAACACACTGCCACTCCAGCACCAAACTTTAGAGAATGGAGAAGAACTGAAAGAATAGGTGGGAACGATGTGTGTGTATTTTGATAGACCCATGGAAGGCTGCATCTCACTTTCAGCACCTTGTGAGTTAGGAGGAGGAAAAGTGTAAGGCTGAAGTGGAGCCTGAAGGCTGTGGCTGGCAGAGCGAACATTCATCCTAGACAAAAGACCTTCTTGTTGAGTCACTGGCACTCAAGATACAGAAGTTTCAGCGAGCTCTGATGGAAGCATCATTCACAGTGTGGCAGACAACACCACAGTCTCCTCTCCAGTCTATTTACTACAGCTAAGGAGCTGGAAAACTGTTCACTTAAAGCTCATTTGAGTGTGTATGTTAGGGCTGCAACTAATGACTATTTCTTAACTTTAACTGATCAGTCTTTTATTATAATGTATACATTTATGTGATTTTGCCTGTTGTCTCATATTGCTGCTATGAAGCAATATGAGATCTGAGAAAAGGACTATGCACAGGAATAGTTCGGCAAAAATAATCTATTTACTCCAGATGTAGTCCTTCAGTCAAGATGTGTTTTAGTGTGTTCAGCTTTCTCAGTTCTCAGAGGTGAAGCCATAAGATTAATGTGGTTTAGTACTCAAACTGAGCTATGAAAAATTAACAGGCTTTTGGGAAGTATTTAGAGGAAGGATTTGGGTGACAGTTAACTTCTACTGTTTGTTAGTAATGCTAGTCTAATGACTGCAGTGCAAAAACTGCAAAATATGGACAACAAACACTGTCTAATAGACTACATCTGTGGTAAATGAACAATTGTGTAAATTCCCAGCCTAACTATTCCTTTACATTTTTTATATTACTATATTATTGCACGATTAATTGACTAATTGGGCCATTATGGCTTCTGCAGTTTTCTTACTTACTATGCTGCCTTCAATTAAGCTTCAAGTAATTTCTTATTTTATCACCATACAAACTTATGTTTCCTGTGGTGTAATTATAGAGTGGTTTTTGTTTTGAGTAAATGGCCTGAGGAATTTTCAATAATCAATGTTGTTGACAGCTAATAGACTTTACAGCCCGAGTGTGTGTGTGAGGCCAGGTGGTCATCCACTCACAGCGCCCTGCTGTGAGGCTTCCCTGTGGCTCACGTCCAGTCTCCAATCAGCCCTGACATCTCCCAAATTTCCGTCTGAAATCTCTTACCCCAACTCCAGCTCCCACACCCTCAACTCACTCTGAAACCCTGCAGCTCCCCCCACAACCCCCACTCTGCCCCTCAACCCTGCTGCGAGTGTGACCCTCTACTGCCCTGGCACTGGCCAAGGGGGGGTGACCTGTCCATCAGCTTGACAGACGCCCGTGCCGCGAGCCTATAAACTTTAATGGGTCTTGTCAGTGCGCTCCAAGTGGCTTGGCAGGTATGAAACACAAGGCGGCTGCCGGCATCCGGTGTGACATTGAAGGTTTATTTGAGTTCCTGCTTCTAGAAACTAGAGATGAGTGCGGTCATTCAAATACATGGAGATACAAACTCATCATACAATTCCCCAAATAATGCACATGTAGTTTAGAACACACAGATAAAAAGAAAAAAAGCTTTACCTTGCCATTTTAAATAATAACAGTGAGGAACAGCATGAACGTTTTAAGTATTGTTATGTAATATTTTACTGGATACATTTAGGAAAGTATATTCAGTATTCAGCAGGCAGGTATTCATTCCAACACTGTACTTTCAGATTAGATTAGATATGACTGAAATACAAAGAAAAGTTAAAAACATTTGCCTGGGAATCACCCAGGGCCAGGGGAGACTAGGACAAAAAATGCTTGTTTTGTCTGAGTCTGTGGCATGGTCTTCAAGTGCAAGAGGAAAAGGAAGACCCAACTGAGGATACCGTGCAAACCGAAGGAATGCGCTTCAGAGCCTTTTAGAAACTGCAGGACGCAAACACTCGAGGAAATTTAACCTGTCCAGTATGTTCTGCAGAACGGACTGTTATGGTTTTAGATGAAAGTGCCAGAGCTGGTCTGCAATAGCTGATTACAGTATGTTATGCTCATTTTGCACAGTGACCTTGTAAGAAATTACTTGCGACCTTGGGAACGCTATGCATATTTGCACCAGGCGGGAGGTAGAGCTCCAGACCCTGGGGCCCACAGGTGAAAGCGTGCATGTTTACAGTAACCACTGGGTAAACACGGGGATAACCTCATCAGTGACTGGTAACAATTAGCCTATTAGGCCATTTATCAAATAATTACCAACAACCACAATTTGGAGAACAACATCTGTTTGCGCACATTCACCAATTAGCCATGGGTTCAGAGTTGACTAACGTCAGAGCCAATGCATCATTCATGAGGCATTTAACTAGAAAAGGCCTTTGATTAATCACCAAAGGGCCGAGCGAAAATAACATGGCAATTGGGTCAACAGCAGTGGAGTTTACCGTTGGCCCTCTCTCCTGATCTGAGTGGCTTCGAGAAGAAACACAATCCTCATTATAGCAGAGTCTCCTTGCTTTTACCTTCCAATAAAAAGGGGAACATTTCTCACACTGGAGTCTGCAGTAAAACGCTCGATATAATGACCACAGTCATGCTGGAAACCATCTCTTTTTCTCCTCTTTGGAGAACAGCAGGAGTTCTGTAGCTCTATAGCACAAGGAGATATTACAGGGTTCTTAATAGAGTGATCAAAACGTGTGGGCCACAAACTGTTGGAGCAAAACGAGTCCACTTTGGGTTCAGGCTAGCTGATGCAGCTGTGTTCCCATGACAGTAGTCAACACACTCTAGCGTGTGCGTATGCACACACCCTCCCTCTCTTGCTCTATCTGCCTCATCACGAATCGCTGGCCTGCATTCCAACTCTATTACACCGTAGCTTTAGTAAAGATCATGATAAAACACTTGCTTCCTGCAATTCTGATTACAGACCTTACCCTCCTTTTATTTGATCCGTTATCAAGTCGGAACTTTTGTGGCCTGAGTGACTTTTTGTGCAGGTCATCTAATGAACGCATGCCCAATACACACTTACTCCATGCTAAAAAGGGCCCCTGCCAGGAGTTCCTTGAATCTGTGCCACTAAAAACACCAGTGTTACTTTATCAGTCGTGTGTGTCTGAATTTGGCACGTGATGCGCATGGTTATTTTGCATGGCGGCGAAACAGTTGGACCGGGCTAATGAGCCGAGCGCTCAAACTATTTGCGTTTTGGTGCGGTGTGTGTGGCTCTGCGTTTCAGGGCACTGCGATGTTATTTTAGAGTCAGGGGCATCTGAGCGTGCGTGAGAGAGGCACATTTGATCCCATGGAGTTTCTACAGAGAAATCCGACTCTCTCGCTGCTTTATGACAATGGCTTCCTTTCGACTTCAAATGATTCCCAATTTCCTTTGATTACTTCATCCCTGTCTCTCTCGCTCTCCATTACTGACCCCGTCTGCATGAAGTGTGAGCCTAACAGCTTTCATATGTGCCACAGGGACATGGCTCTACTAGAATGGAAGAGAGAGGAAGGGGTGAGAGAGAGAGAGAGAGAGGGGGAGAGGGAGAGAGAGAGAGAGAGGGGGAGAGGGAGGGAGAGAGAGAGAGAGAGAGAGAGAGAGAGAGAGAGAGAGAGAGAGAGAGAAAGAGAGAATACCTCTACCTAATAGTACAACCTCCCCGCTGCGTGCGTCTCTGCAGGCGTCTGAAACAGATCCATACAGC
>JBBPCY010000002.1:21819874-21834874 GCA_037974405.1 Brachyalestes nurse | reverse complement strand
ACACTGCAAGCTTATGACATGCTGCAATGTGTCATGGGACTGCTGCTATATGCTCTATCACTGTCTGTGGTCAGCCAGCGCAGACAGAAGTGCACACACACACACACACACACACACACACACTCAACATACCTTAGAAAAGGACATTCCTCCAAGGACAGCTTGCTCAGTAGCCGTGACTGGTGTCAGCATCTGTGGCTCATACTGAAACATTCTGGATCTCTGTATATTAATAGTGAATTACTATTAATAGTGAATTACTATTGACAGTTTCTTATTCACATTTGCTTCAGTGTACTTTTTGTTTCCATTTTATACAATCAATAGGTCAGTAAAGGACTCCAGTTAAAGGCTTTGGTGAAATCACTGGCCTTTCGTGGCTCATGTTTGAACATCCCACCCACTTATGATATTTGATTTCCTATCTTTTTAATTAATCAGTTTCTTCCACATACCCCTCTTTGTTAACAGAGCCAGTCTGGCTGTATAAATATCATCTAAACCATAAATCTCTGGTGCAGTAGATCACACACCCATTTATTTGGTCATCAAGATGTGTTACGGTGTCCTTGAATAACTGTGGGTTCGTTTTGCTGAACAAATACCTATTACAAGAGGCCAGGCCCATCTGAAGTGTCATCAGTATTGTGTCCTGTTCAGGACTACCTTCCATAAAGGTTGAATTAGTCTGATGCCCTTGACATATCATGTGTTTTTGAAGGCCTCCTGTTAAATGAATGAACTGCTTTGGCTAATGAGCTGTGTGTGTGTGTGTGTGTGTGTGTGTGTGTGTGTGTGTGTAGTTGGTGATGGAGTTCTGTGGAGCAGGCTCAGTCACAGACCTGATCAAGAACACTAAAGGAAACTCCCTGAAGGAGGAGTGGACGGCCTACATCTGCAGAGAGATCCTCCGAGTGAGTTGTTTGGCCTGTAGACGGCAAAGGGTGGGCGATGTGGTAAAATAATGCAACATTTTTTTCACATTTGCATTATAAGTATGTAAACGAGTTGTAAACTCGAGATGTAAACTGACAAAACACTTAAATCAGTAGCACATCAGTAACAATTAAAGTTTTTGAATGCAACATGTCAGGCATATGTTGGCGTATTTGTTACCATTTCGTGGACTAGTTTTCCCTGGAGAGCGTTTTAGTGCTATTTAAGTCATCAGATGTCTGGTTTTCACTACAGTGGAGTGTTTCACGTTAGAACACTCGGAATGACTTTGCATTAAAGCGTTTAATTATGTGGACACATTTTCAGTTTGGTGGAATTCCCCTGTGAAGTGAGACTTGATATCTGTTTTTGATTCGGGTTTTCTCACACGTTTCCTGGCGATGGTGATACATGGTGTTACATTGCCCACCCTTGCTTAAGAAAGCGATGCCTTCATTCTCATTTACTTGCCTTAGCATTAAAGCTTCCTGAAAGTATGCTGTCTGTTTCTGTGCCGCAGGGTCTGACTCACCTGCATCAGCATAAGGTCATCCACCGTGACATCAAAGGCCAGAACGTCCTGCTCACAGAGAATGCAGAGGTCAAACTGGGTAAAAACCAGCACTGAGATCATGCAGAAAACTGTCCTGTGTGTGTGTGTGTGTGTGTGTGTGTCTCTGGCTCGTTATTTTAGTGCTAAACTAGTCGAATTTAGGGATACGCAGGCCAGAGAGAAAAATGATGCACTGCTTTTTCAAACTTTTATTACAAGTGGAAAAACCGCGTTGTTGTGTTTTGGTAAAAAAAAAAGCCTAAAAATGCCTATTTTTATAGTGTAAATGCTAAATATGCCCCAAACATGCTCCCAGAACACTTTAATTTCATTTTAAACTCAGTTTAATGCATTTCCCTTAAAGAAAATGTAAAGATAAACCCGTATTCGCCTCTTTTCAAGGTAAACCCGTCTTTTAATTTAAATTCCCCGCCGAGATATGCAACTCAAAAGGTTGCGTGACAAAAGTATTGGGACACCCGTTTTCGGAAAATAAAACCTGATCTACTCGGGCTAAAAATACAAATGAGAGCTTGTTGGAAAGGTCTCCTGTAGATCTACTGAACTGTGGAGTTTGAAGGGTCTGAGTGCTTCAAACTCGGAAGGTCGCGGGACAAAAGTATTGGGACATCGCGGCGAGGTGAGCGGGTCCCCTTGTGTGAAAACATCCAGCAAAAATGTATTTATTGCCACAAAAAAGCAAAAAAAGGCGGAGGATATTTGGAGTTTCCGCGTTATTGTGGGGATTTCCACGTAAAAGTGTGAGTTCGGTTCTCAAAAAAAGCGTGTGACTGAATCCGTGAGTCCCGGATTACTGTACTTTAAACAAATCTAACAGCCTGCTTGAAGTGGAATGTAACAATATACACTATAAGTGGAATTTAATGGATGCAAAGCTTATGAATGAGTTTCAGCAAAGTAACCACCACTTGCCTTCATCATAGCTGCGCAGATTTTCACATCCCTTCCAGCGATTTTTGGAAATAACTTGTGTCCAAAGCCTTCCAGCACCTTTTCAAGCAAGTAAACAGTTCTGTCTCATTTGCTGAACTCTCATTTCGAACTTCTAGGTCGTCGCTGCAACTCAGTCGGAGAAAGATCAAAGTGAATATCAAAGCACTAAAGAAAGACCTGATATAGTTTGAGCCTTTGTGTTACTACAATATTGGCAACCAGTCAGTTACATTTATTTTACGTATTTATAACTTGTAATAAATTTTGTTGTAAAAACTTTTTTTAATCAGAGGGTGGCCTGTACTTCAGGCCTGTAGTGTGTGTTATCTGCCTATAATATAGAAGGCTAAATTATAATTATATGAGAAAATTACAACTAGAAGGCCTCCTGTTTTTGGCTGTGCAGCTTCAGTGCATCCCTACTAGAACAAAACCTCTCATCATTCAAGTGCTGGAACACTGATCCTCGCTCCCTCCCAGAGTTCGGTGAAGGGTTGCTATCCTTTTTATTCCGTTTGTTGGAGTTGCTGAGGCCGTTCGTGATGGGTTGCCATGGCGACGCTGCCTGTGGTGACAGGGAGAGAGTGCTGCTGAGGCAGATGGTCGTGTACACTTCATCAAAGACCTCTCGGCTTGTTACCATACACTGACATATTAAGGCCAAGTGCTCCTTTCTAACTCTGTGTGTGTCTGTGTGTGTGTGTGTGTGTGTGTGTGCAAACTCGAAAGTTGACTTCGGGGTGAGTGCGCAGTTGGACCGCACTGTCGGTAGGAGGAACACGTTTATTGGAACGCCATACTGGATGGCTCCGGAGGTCATAGCCTGTGACGAGAACCCAGACGCCACGTATGACTTCAAGGTATTATAACATGCAGACTAGTTTAATTACACTTTTACTGTAACTTCAGAGTGTGTGTGTGTGTGTGTGTGTCATATTACATTAAAGTACAAAATATCATATATATATATATACATATTCACATGTGTATATAGTACACATGAAATATATTATCATTATTACTGTAGAAACTAATAGTATATAATACATGACCCTACATCCTGATATTCCTGATTCAGATTCAGATTTTATTCGTCACATACAATATCATACATGGTACCACATGCAGTGAAACATTAGAAAACAGTAGAAACAGTTTGATGGTGAGACGGTAAAGATAAAGTGCAGATGCATCACCATGAATGTACGATATACATATAGAACCGTATGGGGTGGAATATTAATATACATACACAGTACATATAAGAACTGTATGGGGGTGGAGTATTAATGTGTGATATATGAATATGGTATGAGTAATAGTCACAGTTCCAGATGTTGCAGATGTTAAAGTGCAGGTGCATATTGGATTGTGAATGTCCCTATGATATTGTATAAAATACCTGTGTGTGTGTGTGTGTGTGTGTGTGTGTGTGTGTGTGTGTGTGTGTGTGTGTGTGTGTGTGTGTGTGAGAGAGAGAGAGAGAGAGAGAGAAAGAGAGAGAGAGACTCTCTGTTGTGTCAAGCCATGCTGAGTACCCAGGGGAAAAAGGTCTCTTTGTTTTTGTGGAATTGGGACGTTACAAATTCAACTAGAATAACAGCTTTTAGACAGAAAAAATAAACCTGTGCCTTCTGCTGAGCCGGGCAGCAGAGCAGTGTGTGGTGTGTGATTTTCCTCTTCTCCCTCTGGCCACACAGACAGGCCACAAAAAAGTGGATGGAGAGGGAGGGAGAGTCGAGGAAAGAGAGAGTGTGAGAGAGGGATCGAGAGAGAGAGGGAGAGAAACAATGAGAAAAACACAGGGAGTGAGAGAAAAAGAGAAAAATAGAGAGCGAAACAGAGAGGAAGACACACACACACACCCCTCCACAGACACACACTAAACGCCAGACTCACAGGATTTATATTTGAGGTCACAGATTGGACAAATTCTCTGTGTGTGGGTGTGTGTATGTTCTTGTGATTATTTATGTATCTGAGTACACTTTCCAGTCCTGAAATCTGGAAGGGAGTAAAGGTAAGAGTGTGTGTTTGCTACTGTAAATGTCAAGATAGGCAGTGAGAGAGAAAGCGTGAGAGTGAGAGAGAGAGGGTGGGCTGAAAAAGTCTTCCATAATAATGACTAATGGTTTTGTAATGTTGTACTGAAGCTTGGAGTGTGGGAGGAGTGGGAAGGCTGTGTATTGTGGAGAGAATGTCTAAGCAAAGGAAAGAAAAAGATCAGCACTACTTGAACACTCACACTTGGCTGTGAGTTTGTATCCCCCCAGTGGCGACGGATGGCCCTCCACAGCGTCAAAACCCGACGAAACCAGCACCACGTCCGGAGCAAACTCATTAGCAATGGGCATCACCACCGTTCTGCAGAAAAGACAAACAAGAATTGGTCAATATATATGACAGTATATAAACACTAAGGAATATATAAATACAAAATACTAAACTTCCTTATTTTGAGAATTTTACTTTGGGGCAAAAAATGGGTGCTGACTTTACTCAAGCCATTTTTGTTCACACGTACAAACCTGAGAATTTTATTCATTTATCTGTTTGGTTCTACCCAATTTCAGTCAAGCCCATTTCTACCCACAAAGCTTGCACATGCTTCCTCTGAGTCACATCAAGTTCCACCTCATCTTTTTAATTGCTGACATGTCGTCAACGGACAGCTCAGCACGGGTGCCAATTATGTCTAACTAACTGAATGAGAATTTTTATTTTGAGGGCGTAATTTACTGTATATTATCTGATGCAGCTGAATAGACACTTCCAGACAGCTGCAACTTTACACTTTGAGTCAAAAGACAATGAGTTCTTCTCTTAGGAAGACCACTGAGTGAAGAGATAAATACACTGCTACATACAAGCTTACACACACTCATGTTCTGAAAGGAAAAAAGAAAAGAGTCCAAGCAACATGCCCAGACTGAATGTGTGATTCATAGAAGGACTGTGGGTTTAACGGCCCATTTTGTGGTGAGGCTATGATTCCCAGCCCAGAGCCGCCACAGTGCACAGTTCCACAACTCTTCCAGCCTGACGTGCAGCACTGACCCAATGACAGCAAGCCTGGCGTGAGGGTACAACACTAAAAACATTCTCCGGCATGGTTGGGGTGAGGGTATAGCCTTAAAAACACACTCCTATCGACCTTCTTTTGCTTCAGCACTTTCAGTAAAATGTCAACTTCACAGACTACAGAAGACACAAAGACTAAAGCAAACATATGCTGACACTGTGAAGCATGGTGAACCTCATCAAGCTGGGGAAGGGTTATCAGAGCACATAGCAGCATGAGATATGCTCATCATTGGGTGGGAGGATATCATGGCTGAGCTTATGGCTATAAACTCTGGCTGGCCGCCTCCAGCATTACTGAAGCACACCCAGCTGGGAGGCTATATTAAGCTCCATTAAGATGCTGCGTTTGAGTCGGTGCTGCAGCTGGGGAGGAACTGGATCTGGCTGGGCTTGGTGGGGCTGCCGAGGCTGCAGTTGGAGTTTCTCTCTGAGGATCTGGCTGGAGGACAGCAGCTTCCCGCTGCAGTGTAGGTGTAGGCAGATTATAGGCTGACTTTGTGTTGCTTTCCTTAAGATGTGGGCAGGTCTTCCACAGATGGTCCTCCACAGCCTGTCCACAAACACCACAGCTGAGGTCAAGCTGCAAATATCCAGCACAGCGCTCAGCATATTCTTAAAGCATGACGTATCCTACACCTAAAACACTGCCTCGTCCCCATTGTGCTTAATAATGACTTGATGCAACAAATCTTGCGACGCACCAGCACCCAACTCACAGCTGAGGGTTAGATTTTGATAAGAAATTCGTACAATTCATATATTGATTTCATAGCAGTTTCCAAATAACATCTAGCAGTAGCCGAAACGCAAGGTAAATTACTTCTCACAGCTCACTACAACGAGTAGAGAAATTCTGTAAGAATGGCGGATTTAGATCAACGTGTGAACTACTGTGTGAAGGGTCTTGATATGTAGAAAGAAAATTAGAATGCTGTGTTTCTAATTTCTTGGCATCAATACAAACAAAAAAATACCCAAACAAACAAAAAAACAAAAAAAAAACAAAAATGCAAACTGCCATAAAGGGATGTAGTTGATCTGCAGTAAAGTTTAGATAGGTGGTACATGTCAAAATAACCACAAGAAGGTTTCCCAGAAAATCACTGTCCAGAGCATTACACTGCCTCCCCCACTTGCCTGGTGCATCCTGGTGCTCTTCCCTAGGTAAGTGATACACACCCAACATCCACATGATGATATAAAGCAATTGTGCTACAGTACCTCTTCTGTGGGATGCCTGCCTTGGAACAATGTTGGTAGGTCGTAATCTCTACATATTTGGAGTCCCCACTGAAGAGATGCTCTGATGACTGTTTAGCCAACACAATTTGGCCCATGTCAAAGTTTCTCAGATACTTTTTAGCATGCTTTTCAAGTGTAGCTATCAGTGGATGTGTTAGCAGTAGTGGTGAGCACTATCTATTCTGCGGTAGACTTTGGTAGCTGTACTTAGCTGACTTCAGGACCATAGTACTCGTATACTGTGAGTGGGTCTGGGGCCCAGAGCCTGGGGCCTGTGACAGCAGCAGCCCAGGCAAGTTTCAGTCTTTTCCTCATCTCCTCTGCCACAATCACAACAATTACAGGCTTTCCACAATGACCACTTATTTCAATATCACCCAGCACCTGCTCTGCGCTACCTGAATTCAGAGTGATGTTTACAACAGGAAAACAAGAAAAGTGTCAGCATATTCTTTGTAAATTTGGAATTCAGGGAGAGTGTGACAGAAAGACACAGTCTCGTTCAAACATTTAGACACATACTCACACAAGACATTTCCTCATTTTTAAATATGGATTTATGCACAAATTGAAATGTCACCTGATATATCTTCAAAGCATAGCTGCTACTGTCCTTATGCTGCTTTGTACACTATACACACTATAAGCTTCATCAAGAGCCACTTTAGTAATGATATGCTAAAGATATATATACTGGGGTCTTATCCATGATCTGAACTACCTTTCCTAACCAGGTTTGCAGAGGTTTCTTGGGCCTATCTAATCTTAATGGGACCAAAGGCACAAAAACACCCAGGACAGGTCAAAACGACTTGTAAGTGGGGGATTTTAAAAAGCATAAAAATGGAATTCGTGCATAAGCTTTAAAACTTTTATCAGAAATAAAAATATCTACATCCAAGCCAGTGTGTTTTAACCGTTGCTTGGTAATGTAGGCAAAAATTAGCACAGAAAATAAGACCAAGACAGCAAGTGTCAGTCGAACCAGTGGTTTTGCCTCTGAGAGCATGCCGCGTGTGGTGGTAAGTCTGGAGTAGTTGTTTTCTGAAGCGTGGGTCACAGCAACACCATCATTAATGTTGGAAGCATCCAAAACAAGCCAAAAATGCTCAATAATATTTTCACAATCAACAGTGACTCTTGTTATTACATGTTGTGGTCTGCTGAAATGGCTAAACATAAGAGCGAACAGGGTGAAGGAAAGTCCCTCCACAGCTGCTCAGAAAAAAGTGATGACTGGTCTCATATTGAGTGAGGTTTAAGGTCACTTTTTAGATCCAGGGTTCTAATAATGAGGAATGCTTATTCATTAGCATGGAGAGAAAAGCTGCTCTCCCTCAGTCAGAGTCAGACTTTCCGCTGCAGGTGACGCCTCGCTTCTGCGGCCTCCCAACCTGCCAGCAACAGAGGCGGCCTGACCACAGCAAAGTCTGCCCGTGTCTCTCCTGCGTCTAGCCTGGGACACATGAAAGCCTCAGTGCTTTACACGAGGCCCACAGGCACGGTGCTGGTTGCCACAAACCCGGAGCCGAGGACTGGAACGCACCAACAGTGGGATGGGCACCGGGCCAGGGTCCCCCCGCCACCCCCCATCAATCCCCCTTGCCTCGCTTTGATGTTAAGTGAGACGCGCCAGCGCCATGCGCATGTCAAAACTGCTCACATCATCGCATTCCCCAGTGGGGACCCCCCACTGAACCGTCAAAAAGCTACCGCATGACTTATCGGTGCTGCGTGCAGAAAGTCTGCAATGAAGGGCTCATACTCTACAATATTGCTGTCTTTAATTTCCCGGCCCTCAAAATCCACTTACAACATAACTTTTGCATGATTTATTGATTATTTCTTGATCGCACCTTCAGAATGATAGTTTTTCAATTACTGGGTCTTTAATCTTGATATTTGGGTAGTTGTCAGTCTAATTGGCTGCCTAGGACCTTGTTCAAAAACAGCCTGGGATGACATGAACTTCAGCAATTTTTCCCATATCTTCCTCTCCAAAGAACTCAGATTGGCCATAGCAACACTTGTATAATTTCAACATCTTAGTTTCAGTGTATGTACTGAACTGAATGGAGACTGAATTGTATGTTTTAACACTAGAACCGCCAAGGGGGTCATTTTTACCCATCATCAGACCCCCTCCAGTGAGGGAGAGGAGAGATCACTGTGGATGTGAAAGAAAAACCCACACAAATATATATTTTAAACACTTATTTTGTCAAGTCTCCATTATTATTTTAAAAAGATGGGAATGAGCCACTTCAGCTTCTAGGAATGACATCTTAACATCTTAGCATGATGTTATGATGTTAAAAATGACCCCCCTTGGCGGTCCTCGGGGGGACTGGAATGTTGGCGGTTCTAATGTTAAAACTAGTGTTTACAAAAAATACTCTTATTTCACAAAAGAAAGCAAATCCTGGTTTTCCATGATTTGGTTCCTGGAACTAAACATCTCCAGTAACTGTTGATTAGCCCTGCCCATTGGCTTTTAGAGCATTCCTTCATGTAACATCTTAAACTCTGGAATGCTGATGGGTTTCCTCAGATCTCAGTTCAGGTCCTTCCTTAACATTTCTACTGAGTTAAGGGCAAGACATTGACTTGACTATTCCAAAGCATTAACTTTACTCTTCTTTAACCATTATTAGGCACAATGACCTCTGTGCTTATAGGGTTGTTGCCTTCCTGGATGACTCTTGAGGTTCAGTTTGCGGACAGATGTACTTATATTTTTCTTTAGAATTTGCTGGTAATAATTAAGAATCTATAATTTCATCAATGCTAACAAGCTGTCCTGACCCAGGTTCAGCAAAACAGGCCAAACGACGACACTACCACCACCATATTTCACAGATGTGAAGGTTCGTATGTTGGAATGCAGCATTTTTCCTTCTCCAAGTATTTCACTCCTCAACTAAACCAAAAATGTATATGAACACTCCCTGACTTGTACATAGAAATATGGTCTTAAGCAAACTGTAGCCTGGCAACAGTGTTCTTTATGGAGATGAGTGTCTTTCTCCCTGCAACATTGCCATATACACCTTTGTTGGTTCAGCGTTCTCTTGACGGTGGATGGCTTTTTTCTTATTTCTGCCCAATTTACTAATCTCCAATTCCACCTACTGGATAGGAAACCCCTTTACTTCGGATTACTATCAACAGTGGGTGAAGGCTAGCATGTGCTTCCCCTGAGCTATGCGAAGCACGCCACTGCAACTTTTCCAACTGTGGCTAACACCATCATTGGACAGCCTTACACACTTTGAGGAGAGAAGTGACTGCCAATACTGTTCAGTCATCCTAACCAGAGGGAGCAAATTGTGCTCTCTTGGACTCCCAGCCACAGATGTCTGTGACACCACTGGGAATCAAACTAACAAACTCTTGACCTCCCAATAGGGCCAGTGCTTGAACAGTTGCGCCAGTCAGGAACATGGACTCATGAACATTAGCAAATGTGAGAGGCACCTTTAGTTGCTTAGATGCTATTCTGGGTTCATTTGTGACCTTGAGGACTATTACAAGTTACTCTTATTTGTTGACTGTTTGACCACTCCTCAATAAGGTAACAGTGGTTGAATTCCCTCTATTGTTATTTAACTGTGGATTGCTTTATCATTTAAACCATTTTCTACAAAAAGACCAAGAAAAACATTTTGGTCTCATTTGGGCTGAAAGTCTGATGTTGTTTTAGGTGATATTTATGCAAAAAATATGAAAAAAAACCCCACTCTTGTATGTCTATGCTGAGATGAAGAAAAGAGCATGACTAATTAGGTTATGAATGCCGAGATTTACAACCCACAGAGTGGAAGCCATCCAAACAAGTCTCTACAGACTGCCGACTTACGTTTGCCATTACGATTCGATTTCTGATTTCTAAGCAAATCGGACTGAAGAGAGAGGGTATGATTCATAGTCTGGACCACACAGATATGCAATAAAAACAAATAAAAGAAGACTGTGACCCTTCAGGAGCCTCACATGCTCCTCACACCTCACAGGCTCCAAGCACCAGTGGCCCTCTCATAACCCCTTTTCTCCACGCTCATCTCTGTGGGTCCTAACCTGGGCCTGAGGCCCATGTGTAATCTTTTCCATAGGAGCAGAGAAACAGACTTGTGTGAGATCCTTGGAGAAACAGCTTGCCAGGACGTTGGTGGAATATGGAGAAAGAAAAGTTTGCTTATCGGAATACTGAATAAAAAAAAAAAAATCAGTTTTAACATTGAGTGTAAAAACGCACATAGAATTGTGGTATCTGTGTAGGTGCACCTGGCTTTTCCTCTCAAAACCTCAAATCTTGAAGAGCAGGCTCATAAAAAAGAAAGCATGCCTCGTAAAGCCAAAGAGAGTGGCCCTTAATAATCACTAAGCGTTCACCCAGACCCCCTCATCAGCCTGGAACACAATCCTCCATCCTGCCCACCGCACAGTCAGCTCCCTCACAGGATCTTAATAAGCCCCTGCCCAAGGGGTAAGGGTTTCACACTAGAAGCTAAGAGAGGGTAGTGCTGCTGCTTTAAATCTGTTTAAAACCATAGCACAACACTAGCAAACTTAAATTAAGAACAGAGGAAGTTAGGAGCCTGAATATGGACAGGTTATGATACCCAAACCTTCTTAACTGGAGTTTAAGCCAAGAGGAAAAGACTAGAAATCCTCTTCAGTCTTCATCCAGCTTGTTGCTGAGCCAGAATTAATAATAACTGTTAGCATCCCACTGTGTGTTTAGTGGTTATTGCAGGCCAGTTCCCCAACAGCGCTGCTGAAAGTACACATTGTGTTCCTCTGGCACAGGGAAACGCACTGAGAGTTACATAGTTACAGTGCAGGTTTTATTTCCCCAAGAGCTTCTCAGAAACCTATGAGACACCTCAACAGGCCCAACCCCTGGGGCGATTCTATCCTTCTTCTCAGGAAAACAGGGGCCTTCGAAATGCTTTCCCAACAGCTTCTAAGAAAACTATGAGAAGTTTTCCTTCCGGTCCTTCTCCATCCATTCCAACTGGTGTAAAACAGTCTCCTTCATTGGAGGTAAAAAAAAGCACTTTTGATTGTTTCTCAATAGGTTCTAAGTAAACTATATAAACTCATCATGGTTCCTGGCATGTTTTGCTTCAAGTATTTAGTCTAGTATTACAGAATAAATCTGACTTTTTTCCGGCAGGCCAATCAGTGAGTTCTGATCCGTTGCTAGGGATAATTTGAAGACTGATGAGCAATTAAATGCATGAATACAGGTACCAAAAATCTAAGAAGAAGATCATTTGTACGCACTGCTCATTACTGGGAAATGCCAAGCCAAATCTTCTCAGACACACAAGATTGATCCTCATGAATTCAGACAAACTGGCCAAACTATAACTCATGACCCACCCCCTAGGCCCCACAAGTGTCCTCTCCTAGCGATAAAATCGCAATCACTTTCTCCAACTCTTCTCTTCCATAGGCGGTAGCAGGGCAGTCGGGACTAACTCAGAGGAAGGGCGTGGAGATGGAACATAGCTTGGCAGGAGCCAAGACAACAGATGGATTTGTATCTAGAGCACACAGTGATGCTACACCAGATACAGGCCAGACCTATTTGTGAGAACAACCATTCTTTTTCAAAATACAAACAGGAACATTTTTGGAAAGAGGTCTACCTGTGACTGACCTTCCCCCCAAAATCTGCCTCTTTCAAACAGACACATGCTTTGAAGGCAAAGCAGTTCTTTTTCTTTACAAGCACAAGATCATCTTCTCACTACACTCTCATACGCTCCACCCAGGAAAAACTGTGCCCTAAATCCTTGCTTAATTATCATCACCAAAGGTCTTGTTGAGGAAATGTTTGCAAGAAAAAGGGCTCAAGCATCAGTCTCCCTTTTTAAGGAGACAACAGCATCATGGGAGACAGTTGCCCAGGATTTATGACTGGTAATTAGCAAAAGCCTGTACAGGGGAACTGCACTGGACTGAGACAAATTGCGAATGCTGCAAGTAGGACAGGGGACCACAAGCTGTCCAAAAATGATCCATCCTCGCAATTCTACCTAATTCCTGAGATGAGGCATGCCAACAGTGGTCTGGGGTAACACCAGGCCCTGCTTGTAAAACCAGTGGGACTCACAAAGGGTTAATGCTATCCAGGGCTATCTGTCAGGCTCAAAGGCTTTTCCAATCTCTCTCCCTGTACAAAAAAAGTCAAGAAAGAACGAAAAGGAAAAGAAGGGGGAAAAACACTTCAAAGCCTTGTCATCTGGCATTGCGGAGAGCTGGTTTGAATTAACTTCAATTCTCCTCTCTGTTTCCAAGTTCATGGCGAGAATGCCTGGGCTTCTGGTTTTCATTAGAGCCAATTTTCTTATCTTTTTTCTCCTTCTTTCTTCATCTCAGGCTTGATCCCCTGCAAATGCAACGTGGCACTGGCTGTGGCTGAATAAGAAGGTGCTGCCCGCAAGGCACGCATTGTCTCACATGGGCTGCAAAACACGAATGAGAGGGAATGGAGAGAGAAAAGGGGTGGAGAGAGAAATGGAGGGAGAGATGTTTTCTGTTTACACCAGAGGAGCTTTCTATTTATCTGATCCTGTCCTCTGTTTTGGTTGCCTACAGATTTTCTCCATTCAGATTTTATCATTAAACTGATGCTGCATTATTTGCCCTGCAGAGAGAGAGAGAGAGAGAGATAAAAGCTTAGGCGTAGGTGATGGAAAGTGAGGGAAAGGAAGGAGCACGCAAGAGAGCAGGAAGAGACAGACAGACAAAGAAAAGATATATGAACTGTTGTGCTCTCCCTCCCAAGTCTTTGGGGAAAAATAAATCAAGGCTGTGAGAATGGTGCGGTGCTGTAGGACTGATCAGAGAGGCCCGGGTGAGTGAGTGAGAGAGAGTGCCAGAGAGAGCGCGAGAGAGAGAGAGAGAGAGAGCGAGAGAGAGAGAGAGAGAGAGAGAGAGAGCGCGAGAGAGAGAAAAAGAGGGGGTGGGGGTAACTAAAAAAAGATTTGGGAGGGTCTTCCCTCGTTGTGTTGGAACTAAAATTTGGCAAACTGTGATTTAATGCATCAGCTAATTGTCAAGCCCTCTGTGTGTTGAATCAGGTGTGTTTGTGGAAGGAGCACACCTATCGGCGCAGTGCTGAGAGGCTGTGGCTGTATTACTGCAGTGTACTCTGGACAGAGAGAGAGAACAGGGATTTGTGTGAACCCCACCTTCTGAAACTTATTCTAGGTTCTAATTGGATTACACTAATGGCTCCTATCAGGTTGCTGTTGCAGACTGGAGCAAAGTGCTACTCTTCAGTGGTTTGGGACACTCTGACTAACACATGCAATATGGCACAAATCTCTGCTGGGCCCACCAATGTGTCAAGAAAGTTAATGTAGAGTCTGGTGAACCAACAGGACCACTGTGCTTTTGAATTCAAAATGTCTCCCTTACAAACAAAGAACACAATAAAACAGCAGACAACGAGGAGAGGACAGAATGAAATGACAGAAGACAAAAAGAGGAACAAATGAATAAATGAGAGGGGAAAGACTGGGGAGGAAAAGGGAGAAGAGGGTAGAACGAGTGGACCATAAAAGAGAGGGGAGGAAAGGAGAGATTAAAAAAGGGGAAAAGAGGGGAGGCGAGGAGGTGAGAGGAGAGCATAAAGGAGGAGATGAGAGGAGATGAGTGGGGATGTGAGAAGATGAGAAGAGAGGAGAGCAGAAGGGAGGAGATGAGTGGAGATGAGAGGAGGAGTGAGGAGAGGAGAGCAGAAAGGAGGAGATGAGTGGAGATGAGAGGAGGAGTGAGGAGAGAAGAGCAGAAAAGAGCAGCAGGGCTAGCAGTAGTGTTCAGTGATCAGTATGAATGGGCTGGGTGTATGGGGCTCAGTGCCAGGTTCTGAATGGCGGCTGGCAGGAAGGAGTCTGAGTGAGTCACCTAGTTCAGTGAAATGGGCCTGTGAGTGAGAGAGCAGAGAGACACATCAGCTCACCGCTAACTGCTGGCTTCACCTTCCCACTTCCATCATACTCAGGACCACTCAGAGCTCAGTAACTAGCTACACCTACTGAGTACATACCTGAACAGAGCATACCATCTTTAGCTCTTTAGTGGAAGTAATGCGGGATTGAAAGCTACAGAAGGTGGCATTTTTTTCTTTACATCAAGTACATTTTGAGACTTGTTCTTATCTGCCACAAAAAGTTTTTTTTTTATTATTTTTATATATATATATATATATATAT
>JBBPCY010000002.1:21758643-21780732 GCA_037974405.1 Brachyalestes nurse | reverse complement strand
GAGATAAAATTTCAAGTTAAAAATGAAAATCTATACCTAGATATCATCATTCAACATATATTTCTCCCAAAATATCTTGGTCTCTGGATGATATTATTACCTGCAAAGCTGTTCCTGTGCATAAAATAACAGTTATTCATATGATAAGTGATTCCAAACTTGTGAATAGCAGTGTATACAGACAGCAGGAACAGGACTTCATTCACACAGCTGAACAGTTGAAAGCAGAAGGGTCCGCCTGATGGAAATATCAAACGAGTGACCTTAGTGTCAGCTGACACACAGAGGCACTGTTTTCCCCTCTTGATTCACAGCATCTTACAGAGAGCTGCGCACACACACACAGATGAGTGAATGAATGCGCACAAGAGCTCTCCAGCTGCTCAGTTTCATCCATAATCTGCACTCATGCGTCATTAGTGAAGAGAAAAGAGTCACGACAAAAAGCCGAATCACGACTCGGAACAGAGGAGGACACACAATCTGCGTGTTATCCCAAACATCAGCATTAAGCTTAGCACTCCTACGCAATACGCGGCCCCTCTGTCCAGCCTGAGGGGAGCAGGGCTGAGGGTTCTGGGTAAAACTGACAGGAACAGACAGAAGGGGGAATAAGGAGGGCAGCCATGTATGATAATCAATGAATCGAGCAACATTCTTTCAATAAACTGATTCATAGAGAATTCAGCACTCTGCTATGTCCTCTTACTCTGTTTCGCCACAGAGCTGCTGTCATTCATATCGCCTCCAATGCTTCCTCTAATATACTATATACATGATATATTATAACTCTAATATATCTGTCAAAATGCATCACATGAACATTATGGAGCATAAAGCAGTCACTGTCACTTAACAATCATTTATAAGTAACCTTATTACTACTTTGTATAGCAAAACCATATGTAATAATTCAAAGCACTTAATTTTCAAATATAAATCTAATTAAAAAAAAATATTAAAGTGAATACACATATACATATAACACACTTCTGCACAATTTAATGCCGAATAACAAACACAAGCAAGCCAAAATTAAGGCAAAGCAAAACAAAAAAAAAAAAAAACCAGGAAGTGTGGTATCACTCAGTTATGCTATATTGTTGAATTTACACTAACCATCCCTTCAACAAGTGCACAAATTTTAATTGACTTTTTTTTAAAACAGGTATGCTATTTTTGAGTGCTTCTGTTTAAAATAACCAACTGCCCCCATAATCACTGTTGAGTTTTTGGAGCAGAGGGAGCTCCTCTAGAGGGCCGGACTCCTCTCCCTGTTCCCAGCGGAGGAATGTGCCGTGGCAGCCAGAGCAAACTGAGGTTTATCTACAGCGGGAGGGCTGGAATCAACACCCAGACAGGCTTGGCCACAAAGTGAAGAACTGCCACCATACAGAAAGAACACTTAACTGAGGTTTAGATCCCCCCTTCCTTAAAGAAAATAAGCTTCCTGAATGGTGAAGGCCTGCATGCTTGCCATACTCACTCATTTTTTGTGCATATAACCAGAGCTGCAAAAATGTGTCTTAATTAGCCATAAAACACACAGACTGGAAAAAAAAGAAATCTGACAGTCTGTTGGACACCGCGAACACACTTTAAATTTTCACATATGCTCAGATTGACACAAGCTTTTACTTCTCAGTTCCACACCACACTTCACACCTACTACTGATATGATCTAACAACAGATATGAAAAAACAACTAACAGATATATAATTCAGTGATAGTGGATCTAATGTTCCATTACGGTTTGATATTATTTGTACTAAAAGTACTACCAAATGCCAAAGAATCACATTATAAAGTCAGTAGGCAGGAGATAAGGTCAGAGTCAGTACTGCTCTGCCCTGCAAAGTGCTGCTCTATGCTGAACTTCTAGGCTAGGGTGTTGTGCTATGGGGCTATATACACCCACTCTCTCTTCATCTCAGTGACAGGCATATTGTAGCTGTAATGTACCTCTCTCCCACCCCTGCTGTAATTGCTGTAGTGTCTCATGGGGCTCGGAGTCCATAGCCTGGGGCATGCGGCACTGCAGTAGCCTGACAGGTTCCGTTCCAGTGTGATTAATGAGAGCAGTGGGCTAATATCAGGTAGCCTAAGGTGAGTTTGCACAGGGAAGGCCCTTAAGTGCAGACCTGCTGCAGAGGGAAGTAACTTCAGGCTGCAGGTCCAGTTCAGTGCATGCTCTTCACCAGGGCAGGATGCAGACTTCTTACTTATTGCTCTTTCTAAAGCACCCCAGATGGCTCGGGGTATGCTGCAGCACCTACCTACAAATACACTATATAGACAAAAGTATTGGGATCATCACACTAACAGGGACTTTGACAGAGTAGGTCCCCTCTTTATAGCTATAACAGCTTCTACTCTTCTTGGAAGGCTCTCCACAAGATTTTGGAGTTTCTGTGGGAATTTGTGCCCATTCATTCTGTAGAGCATTTATGAGGTCAGACACTGATGTTGGATGAGAAGGTCTGGCTCGCAATATCCGTTCCAGTTCATGCCATCTCAGGGCTCTGTGTGGGCCAGGCAAGTTCTTCCACCCCAAATTTATCCAGCCATGTCTTTATGGATCTTACTTTGTGCAGTGGGGCACATTCATGCTGGAAGAGAAAAGGACCTTTCCCAAACTGTGTCCGCAAAGCTGGAAACTCTGTGTTATCCAAAATGTCTTTGTATGCTGAAGAATTTAGATTGCCCTTCAGTAAAAGTTAGGGACCACCTGAATTCAATAATCAAGAGCTGTGTCCCAATACTTTTGTCCATACAGTTTAGATGATCTATATAAAAGTACAAAAATCACAACATTTTAGGTAAGGTTTGTCATGTTAAATTGGTGCTCAAAAGATCTGCAGTCCAGCGGTTTCCATTGTGATATTGCTTATCTACTAGGGTTTTGTCAAGGGTGGGGTGGTATTAATGGACTTTCAGTCAAAAAACAGGCCTTTTGGACAACCAAAATAATCCATTGGCAACGACAGCTGTACCCTTTACCACATAGGAATTTGGGTGTGAGGAAGAGAGAAACTGGGTGAAGGCCATCACCATCACACAAACCCCACACTGCACGCCAAGACTTAACAATGCGGTGAGAAGCAGAAAGACTCCATCAGTCATTCCCTGAATACAAAGCCTGGGCTGGGCAGCGCTGCTGGCAGCCTCAAAAAAAAAAAAAAAAGCACCAACGAGTAAACGTTAAAGCCCACACTTGCCTATTTTCTTCCTTTTTGCCTGCAAAATTTGGTGCTTTCATTGTTCCATCTGTACATGCATTCCTCTCAACACACAGACTTTAAGTTATGCGCAAAGCTGTGAAGCGAATTCGGGGAAGAGATTTGAGAGCTTCGTTGTGCTGCCTGCTGAGATGAGTGCAAGAGAAACTTCAGGTGAGTTAAACGCCCATCTCTCCATTCTACTACCTCTTCCTTCTTCTGTGTCTGGTCTGGCGAGAGGAGATAGTGGGTGAAGTGCTCCTTGTGGAAGCTTGATGAGAGACTTAACAAAGACAGGCAGAGAAAAGGCAGGGAGAAAAAAGGAGATAGAGAGCACATTCCTTTGATGCCCCTGGGCTCACTGTTGGCCGCTTTCCTCGTTAATCCAAACTCACAGGGCCTGCTGACGGGCCTTTCATGTGCTGAAAAGGGCCGCTCAGCCTTCTGGGATGGAAAGACGTCCCATTCGCCATAGCAAAGTCATCTGCTAGCAGACGGCTAGGGTAATCGGCCAATCTAAATCTCGGGACTTGCAGACTTGATGTACGAGTCACAGGGTAGGTCCACAGAACCGTAGGGGTCGGTCTAATTCAGGATAAGGCAAAATTCTTGGGTTGCAGACTTAAGTGAACCTGCGAGTGGAATAACCCTTAATTTATAGAGAAACATATGTAACAATGTAAAAAAAACAGGAACAGCTCCAAAAAATTCACAATCACCAAAAAGAAGGTATGCAATGACATATGATGCATGTGTCACTTGTTTGTGAACTTATTTTCCAACACTGATCCAGTCATTTTAGTCCAATTTTAAGTATCTGTAATCACTTTAGAGAAGGTCACAGAAAACAAATCTGGAGATCTGGACAGAGCAATAAAGCTCAGCACTGCTCTCCTCTAGCCAGCGTTTCCACTGGCCGGTTCCAGCACCTGACCGCAAATCTCCACACACCGGCTCCGCACCATTACTCCCGTTTGTTTGGCTTTGCGCTTGCATGAAGACTGAAAAGGTTCACACTGTGCATTCTCTGCGGAACGGATGTTTCTTCTCAGCCAATACGCGCATTGCTAAATACGTTCCAGAGAACGTGGCTTAGCTGTGCTCTATTGCCCACAAATGAAAACTGTGTGATGGAATGCCTGCTCCAGCAGTAACACACGTACTAAAAGTGAATACTATCTGCTGTGAGGATCAGCATGCAGGGGGTGAGACAGAGATCGAGTCAGTTTTAAAGGGCTGCTCTAAATGGGCCTGAACCAGGAAAGAGCTAAAGCGAGATAAGTGTGCTGTAGCTGCGTCAGAGGAAGCCGTGTTATCTGACTGGTGCAGGAAGGCATGTTACCTGTCTTGCGGAGCGGGAAGTCATCTTTGGAGTCGTACAGGCCCAGCACCGGGTGGTTATAGGCGGAGATCCCCGTCTGAGGGGGAGAACTCTGGTCCAGTGAACTGTGCTGGGTTTTCCTGAGGAAAACACAAAAACACACTCAAATTCACACAAACAAATAAGGTCTTCAGCACATCTTAATCCCTTTTCACTGGGAAAGGGATCCCTTTCCACTCCCACCCCCCGTCCTTGTGGTGATGGTGCATGCTCTCTCTGATCCACGCATGTCCAACCACAACCTAGTCAACAACACCAAGTCCAGCCAGACACCCTCAGACACCATAAATCACTTCCAAACACACTTCTTCCAATTTTCCAAAAATATTACTAGATTCCAAGGTGTGTAGAGCAGCCTCTGAAAACACAAATGCGCGTGTGTCCTACAAATGGAGATATAGGTATGTAAATGGCAATAATGGCTTTCATTAGTTAAGTTTTTATTGCCTGCTGTTTTTCCCACAGACCAAGCTTGCCTATAGTATAATAGCAACAAAGAGCCTGGAGTGTTTGAGGCCTCTTGTTTAAACAAGCCACAGACTCGACTAATCAGTCACAAGAGCATTCCCTGGTTAAGTCCATCTTGCATAGATAGGCATGGTTGTGGTAATCTATTACATTTTCTCCTCCTTAGAATCTGTTTTATACTAAATTATTAGCAGTGATGTGATGTATATCAGCTGAATCAGGAACCAAAAGGTCAATGCTTTTCTACACACACATGCGAAGTCAGAACATCCTGTACACGCCTAAATCAACCTGTTCCCTTTGCTTCGTTTCATCATCATCTGAAACACGTTGCCCATTTAAGAGCATGAGTGATGTATTTGTGAAGTATGCTGCAATTAGCTGAAATGACTTGCACTGCAGCCAAGTGAGAACAAATGTTTTGATTAATAAAACATATTGTCTTTCTCTTTGTTCACCTGTAACGGTTGATCTTAACACAGAGGCACACCAGTACGTAATGTTTTATTAATCAGCTCTTATCTTTGAGGAAGATTAAAAAGAGGGCCTTCAGAATGAATCCGAGAATAAAGGATGTTCTACATAGAACAATATAGACTTCCACATAGTTCTACAGTTATATTGCTACAGTTAAAGAAAGTTAAGCAAAAACTGTCCATTGTCTGAACGGTTTATATATTTGTATATATTTACATATGCAAACTCTGTGATTAATTAATTTGGATTAAATTACACATTTTTGCTGTAAAAGTATGAAATGAATTTTGGCATATGAATGAAAAATAATCAACAGTACAGACTTTCAAAGTCTCTTTTATTTAATAACTGCCTCTACACTGCTCATATGCTGTAATGGTCACAGCAATCAAAACTAAAATCAAATATGCTGAGGGAAAAAATAAAAAATGCTTCAGCAAGAACAATGACAGAACCAAGTCCATCTATAAGGTGCAGTTTAAAGCAATGTACATACACGCACGGGAGTCAGAAGCATTTTAATGCGAGAGGGTGCTGCACTCTGCGTCTCGCGTGTTTCACTCATACGGCTCCCCCTAATATAATAGTTCCGGTGTTCTTATGATTCGTGCTACCCCATCAAAAAATGCTCCCTTTTTATACAGTTTATACAGTTCATACTGCTTATGGTCAGTTTAACACTGATAATAGGCAAATAATATGCATAATCAGAGAAAATATTAAATGAGAAGAGCCTAGATAGATCAATAGATCTTTAGAATGTGCACAGAGCCAGTTTATACAGTCCGGTTCTAACACTGAGAAATGCTACAGTGAAGCAGGACACAGGCTATTTCAGATTCTGGACAGTGCTGATGTTTCCTAGCTTCAGAAAGCATTCTGCAAACTGCAGAGAAGTGCATTTTAGAATCAGAATCAGAAAACTGTATTGATCCTAGAGGAAACTACACAGACCGCAGAGTAGCGACATACACTCATCTGCCCGCAAACTGTGCACTGAAGACAGCGTGTAGGAGCAAACAAGTACATGTACAAGCCGAAAGTAACAATTAAAAGGGCTTTTAAGATATTAATCACCATAAACTAGTGTCCCCAGCACAGATAAACCAGTGTCCCGATGGGTAACGTGTTTTGACAGAACACCAGACCAGGTTAAAGTGACATGGTGCGATTAATTTTTTTACGCTGTATTTTTTTCTGTGATTTATTGATCGAAATCAACCCATTAATTCACACACTAATATATGTATATACACATACACTCAATCCCTAGTGGTTCATAGTCCAATTACCTATGTTCAAATACACATTTTACATATCTTATCACACCTTTGATCAAATGAGCTCAAATCCATTTGATTGTGACATCACTTTTACACAGGCGTGAATGTGAGCGAAAAATCGGAAGTACTATAAGACACCAAACAGAGATTGTTCCGACAACTCCAGTAGTAACATTAGCATTAGAACTCAAAAGAACATTAAGGTTCCTTCAGCAGACTACACTAGATAGTGCTCATGGTAGGCACACTAATGAGCAGCAAATTAACAAAAGCCTCAAAACAAGACCTCAAAATCTACTGCTTTGAAAAAAATCAATGATCATCAAAATACTTCAAATTACACAGTTACTGATCAAAGTGATGGTAACAGCTCAACTTTGAATCAACACTATGGCCTATACTGTCTAGCAGGTTTACAGAAACTTGGTGGACAGTCCTTTCTTTTATTTCACTCTTTCTCAACCACTCTATGAATTTTATCTAGCTTCTCCCAGACATGAGTCCATAAAAAGGAGCAGCCGAGCGGCAAAGGAGGAGAAAAAAAGCACCAAAATGCTAATATTCAGCCTCTATACTTGAAAGCACAGTCCCCCCATTATCAGACTCTCACAGCTAAAAGTGAGTGTGTTTGTGTGTATGTGCACACACTGTGTGTGAGTGTGTTTGTTTGTATGTGTGTGTCTGAGTACTTCCACATTTCTTTCTAAAACCTGCTGCTGTGTCTCTGTTATCTTTCACATGAGAAAACTTTTTCTCCTTAAAACCTCTTCGAATATCTAGCAGGGGTGACAGACATTCCCTTTAAACTGAAATGTTTGAGTTAGAGGAAGATAGAGAAAAAAAACCATGCCAGTCAAGAAAGTAATGAGGAACTCCAGACATGTCAAACGTTCCCGAGCCAAATTCCTGAAAAGAGCTGCGGCTGCTGTCTGGCTGCATGAGTTTCGCTCACCTTCCAACTGACAATAGTCATGCTTTGAAGTGTGGTGCTTGTGTGACAGCAGGATCTTTGATATTCCAGCTTTCTTGAAGAAATGTGTGTTTGAAGTTGTCTATGGTGACTGTTTGAGATGCCACTAAAGGTCCCCCCCTGCCTCGCCTTCGCCCTCCCCCATGTCTGGTGTGTTACTCACCCGTACCAGTAGCGAGGGTCACTCGGCATGCAGTGGTTGAGACTCCTTTGAGCGAGCGCTTTCTTCTTATTCAGCACAAACTCCTGCAGACGCATCTTCACCTCCGTACTGGCCACCGCACCTGCCAATCACACAGCAGGCACTGCTTAGCAAGCGTCTATAGGAACCCGCAGACTCAAACACAAAGCATCGCCCGTCAGGAGAGGTCAGATAGTGTGCTCAGTTTAAAGCAATAGATCAGCAAAAAAATCTGATTTATTGAATTGCATACTCAGAACGCAATCCATGAGTAGGGCAAGCATAGGCAAACTGCATGCTTACACACTTGCCTCTTGCTTCATATCGTGTCAGTAAGACTTGCTTACGTGGTTTCTGACATTGTTGCACAATAAAAACAGTTAAAGCAGCAAGACTGTACAGAAGCCTTAAAAAGCCATGGATTTACTTATTTATGCAATTTTCGTTTTCTTGAAATCTTGACTTTTCATTATCACTATATATATATATATATATCAAGAAAAAAGCTTTTTTTATACAACGAAATAATTAACTTGATATCCTGTGAAAACAAAACAGATTTCATGCACACTGCATTTCACCCTCATAGGTTTTATTCAGTGTAATCAAACTGAATGAGTGTTCCTTTTGGGAGAAACTGCTTACCTCTGTGTGTCTGTTAGGCCCTGAGTGACAGACCGAGCTCTGTGGTTGCTGTGATGATTTAGCACAACATGCCAACTTTCTGTAAAACCAAACTTTGTGTTCATTCCGAGAGAGGGAAAAGCCAGGTAATTAACGTTTTTGGCTGCTGAACCTAGCGAAGCATGTCCACAAGCTTCACACAAGTAAAAGTGGTCAGAAGATTTAAGTGCTCATTTTGTTTTCTTAAGAGACTTATTTTTAATAGTATATTCAAAAAACCTTTTTGAATAGTATATTGCATTGTCAATATATTGCAGTAAGCTTCAGGGATGTAAGATTTCTGCTTTTTACTTGTTATCTACCTAGAGATTCACAGTGTTCCACATTGATCAAGGATAAAAGCATCTTTCTGCTCCGGGGTTACGTTCCAGACCTCCACTCAGGTGTCACTGAATGCAGAGAGACCTATCAGACAGACACACTGAACGGTAGCGTGTTTGGGTAGAAAGCCTTCCTCTTTTCTGTCTAAAAGAGATCGAATGCTCAGAACGACACCACAGAGACTCCCGCAGTTAAACACAGGCGTGGTTTTTCCACTCTTTAAAGGAGGAACTTCTGACGGAGTGTTTTCTCACAGTTCTTTCTTCAATTGTAACCTTTCCCAACGTCTGTAAACAAGCCCCTGGGGGCCGCTCCCAGCTTTCACACACTCACAAAGACGCGCACACACACAAACTTCCGCCGCCAGGCAACACAAGCTCCCTGCAGGCAACAGGTGGCCGCGGTGGCAGTGTCTCATGTGGCGGATAAGAAAGCGGCGGTTGGTGGCAACAGAACGATATGTAGGCGCTGTAGAGGATGCAGGCTGGACTCTCTCAGCACTGCTTCCACACAAGAACATTTACTCAAACTGGAGGGGTTCATGGGTTTACGCTACACTTTGACCAGTATGGACTTATTTGCTCAAATATCAAAAAGACTCCTGGAGCACAAACGTGCAGCCAGTGCATTCATTTCATATTTAAACGTCATTGGGCAGCTGGTGCTTAGGCCGTTGCCCCTGCAATCAGAAGGTTGTGGGTTCAAATCCCAGCACTGCTCATCGCAAGGTACCGTCCCATACACTGCTCCCCAGGCGCCCCTCATTGATGGCAGCCCGATGCTTCACTTGGTGAATGGGTTAAACGCAGAGAAGGAATTTCACATTGTTCCCATTGTGTGCTGTGCTGTGGTGTGCTCACGTGTGACTATAAGACTTTATGTATTAACTTTACAGTCATTTGAGATATCAACAAACTCCTACTTCCATTCTGTCAGTACTCCAAATGCGTACTACTAAAGATATAAACTACAGTCTGCAGTCGACTCTTTTGCCTGTCCATTAAAATAGTGCTGATTATTCAAACTGCAGCTGCAGTCCATTCAAGGACTGCAACACACCACACTGTAAACAGGGGTACCTACACATCATTAGTCAAGTTGGTTTTAATGCTAGGGTTGATTGGTGCAAAGTACAAATACCAAACAGTCTTTTACTTCTTAAATTCGAATAAACAGACACTCTCAAAGAATTAAAAAACATGATTTTCTTATATGACATACACAGAAACATTATCAGTGCTGCATCAGTAAGATTTCCGTTGATAAATCTCCAGTTTTGCTGGGGAAAAAATATATATTAGTTTGGCCTTAGTTCACACCCCAGCAGTGAGGAGAAAGTGAACTCAAAGAGAGAAACCCTTATTTAAACTCAAATCAGCAGCTTGTCCGTCTGGCCTTGCTGTCAGTAATCCTGCTCACTGAATGTGTGATGTAGTTCTGGGTCATTCCTGTGTTTTTGCCTCAGGCACATTCCACTAGCAACATGCAGAGTCTCAAGCAGCTCTACATTAAAAAGACATAAATGGGCATGAGAAATTGACTGTGGGCATGAAAAATCTATTTGATCAGAATTAATCAGCCAATTTATCAGTCTATTCGATCAGGCTCAGCAGAGATGTCGACTCAGGTGGAGCTGATATGGACGTGGACTGCTTTTGTTAATAAATGAAACAGTTCTTAGTCAGTTCTTGTCAATATATAGGTGGAGGGAGCACAGCTTTAGACAAAAGATGTTTTAAACTGGAGCGTGAGCTAAACTCACATCTGCTCCGGACAGCTCTCATTCATTCTCTGGAACAAACACTGAGAGCACATAAGACAGCTACCAATTCTCCAGAGGACTCAGACTTCACCTGGAGTTAAAACTGATAAGAGAGTGAGGACTGAAGACTCTCAAAGTGATTCCATAGTGCACAGAGTCTGATGTGCAGAGCTGGTAAAGGTTTCCATCACCTTTGAAATGTGAGGTTTCACAAGAGTGGAAAACTATTATATTTTATTAGTTTTTCAAATAGCTTTTTATTATTTTAATTATTATGGAATGTACCAATCACTGATTACCTGTTGCAGCAATAGTCTGCATAGGCAACCACTAATCACTTGTTGATGAGTGAGTTTTTTGTGTGTGTGTGTGTGAGTGAGTGTGTGAGTCACTCACTCTCTTGGCCACGCTCTTTGTTTTTAAGCTGCTGCAGTTTCTGCTCACGCTGCTGTTTCTCCAGCTCCTGCTCACGCCGGTGCCTCTCCAGCTTCCTCTGGTGCTCCAGCAGCTCCTGCTGATGCTTCAGAGCCAACAGCTCCTGCTGATGCTGGGGGAGAGAGAGAGACAGAGACAGAGAGAGACAGACACAGAGACAGAGAGAGAGACGCCGGGTGAGAAAATCACAAAACTGCCTGCAAAACAATTACAAATATGTTTTTATATGTATGAGAAAATGCAGCGAGTGAGGGTGACTGTGTAATTAAGACATGACTGCAGTTAACTGATGATAAATCATCAATATATAAAAAATACTAAATAAAAAAGCATGTGAGCATAAGGGTGTGTTGCAGTAGAGCCATAAAAAAAGTGATTGAGTGTGCTCTCTCCAGCTCAGTGAGACAGGGCAGTAAAGTGGCATTGCCTTTTACAGGCAGCGCTGGACTCTCTGCTGGCTGCCCTTCACTGAGATTTGGCCATTCTGCTCCGTTAGCACTATAAATAGCTGAAGAGGTGAGCTGAAGGAGAGTGCGTGCATGAGCACAGTCTTGTGGCTGCTGATAGATGCTCCAGTTCTACACAGCCTTGCAGGCAAACACACCACTGTGTGTACTCAGCAGGACACACAAGTGCCTACAGAAAACATACAGACTTGTGATGCTTTCAAAATACTGCCACAAGGCATCTAGCTCAAGTAGGTTTCTTGTCATTTCAGCCATATACACAATATAATGTTTCTCTAGGACCATGGTGCAACACAAGAACAAAAACAAACAACACAAGACTGCATAAGTGAAGGACAGGACAAAACACAAGAGAGCAGGAGAGAGAGAGAGTAAGAAAAACAAAAACAAAATAGGACAAGACAACATTTAGTGCAGTCAACATTTGAATGAATACAGTATTACGACAGATACTGTATTCTAACAGCGGAGTCACCAGGTGTGCAAAATGCAGAAAAGCGACAGATAGCAACAAATAATAATTGTGTAATTAATAACAGCAGCAGTATTTAAAAACTAGTATTCACAGTGGCAGTTGTGGTGTAAGTTATTTGTTTAAGGCAGAACAGCCCAGTGTGTATATGAATTGTGTTAGGAGAGGAGAGTGCTCATTCTCTGCTTCAGTGTAAATGCAGCCAAACATCCCAACCTGAAGTTCGGACTACTTGCAGAGCCAGCTAGATAGAGCATATCCACTTTAACATTTATTTGAAGCACACAAATATCTCAGATCTGATTATGAGCAGATCTGTAAAGGTACTCAGATTATGAGCTTAGAACACCTCTATTGTAAAGAGTTAAAAGATCCCACATCAGGCAGCTGCAAAGGGACACACCTGTTGAACAGACACTGTGCACTGCTGAAACACTACTGACAGACTACTTACAAACTGAATGACACAGCGCAAAGTCACACTGCTGAATTGCTACTGCATTACAGAATACTGATGAAACACCCCTGCATACTGACGCAGTGCTGAAGCACCACTGTATACACACAATTCTGAAACACCACTGTATACACACAATACTGAAACACCACTGTGTACACACAATACTGAAGCACCACTGTGTACACACAATACTGAAACACCACTGTGTACACACAATACTGAAACACAACTGTATACACACAATACTGAAACACCACTGTGTACACACAATACTGAAACACTACAGTATACACACAATACTGAAACACCACTGCAAATGAACACAGTACAAAAACACTACTGTACAACATGAAACACTACAGTATACACTGCACTGCATAACAACACAGTGCTCAAACACTAGTGCATTTTGATGCATTGCTGAAAGATCCGAATGTGGGCTTCGAACTGCAACCCTATTTACTGACATATTTCCTATAGACCTAAATGCAGATGTCACTTTTGTCGCTCTCCCTAGTGGAACATTTGCCACCTGAGCAGTCTGGGATTAAGCTCCGGCCATCCATGCCCCAATAAAGAGCCCTCTTTCAAAGTCACTTTCCTCCTGCCATATTGATCCAAAATCGAGGTCAGCTTGGCCTCTGCAGAATTTTTACACAGGTCACAGAGAATGGAAGGATGTTAATCATTTAACTGTATCAAACCTGGCTTAGCTCTCAAGTATTTGCTCTCAATAGGGTTCATTTACAACTTTTCCTTACCTTTTTTCTTTGGTGTCAAGCACTAAGTGCTTAATTTCAAAACTTTAAACTAAGATTGTATAGGTCTTGCCACCAAAATACTGACCCATCATGGAAAAGACTCTATAAGACTCCAAACCTTTGAAGGTTTGCTTTGGGTTCTGGCACCTGGACATTAGCAGCAGATCCCCAAGTCCTGTAAGTTGTGATGTGGAACCTCCATGGATCAGACCATTTTGATATATCTAAGAAAGACACGCGGAAAGCCATTCGTAAAGCGTGGGGGGGTGCTCTCGATGTCGTTCCACTGGGAGGGGGGTGCTGCTGGTGACTTATTCCACGCAGCCGGGGCCCCACTCACTATCGTTCTTTCGGGGGGAGGGGGGATGATGCCGGCCCAAATTTATCATTGGCCCACCAGGCATTTTCCCGATGGCCTGTCCAGCACTGCCTATGCCAGTCTTTGTTTTGATACACTATTTTGTTATAGGCCTACAGAGAATGTTATTTTATCTTTCAACAGTTTTTAAAGCACTTGTTCTGAATGCACTTTTTCAGAATATTAAAATGCACTTAGTTTTCATTAGTTTTATGAGAGAAGATATTGTATAATATTTCAGCTATCTTGCTTTTAGGCTCTTCACTATTGCGGTCAAATAAATTATTTTATTTCAAATTTTATTTTATATTGTGCATTGTTTGAATGCTAAATAAATATTTTCATAGTTTTGTAACAGATTTATTCTTTTAATAATTTAATAATAATAATTTCTATAATAAGTGTTGCCTCATTTTCGGTTTTTGGTTTCGGTCCAAAAAATCTTGCTTTTTATCTTTCCCACGTAAGAAACGCACATAAAAGAAAATACAGTTCATCCAGGTCGTGGTCATTGCTTTATGGCCCAGGTCGGATGTTTATGTGCCAATTTACCAGCTTTTGGTGGTAGACAGTGGTCGGCACAAGTGCTCTGATCAAGTCTGCAGATATGCAAACCCATTATATCACACCCAGCATTAACTTTTTCATCAATTTGTGCTACAGAAGTTCAGACCTTTGCTCCCTGCACCCATCAAGGAGTACCACACCCATGATTCTGATGCCAGCTATCTTTTTTATCAATTTTGGTAGGTGCTAGTCTGCATACTAGGAACATCTCACAAGAATATATGCCTTGACAGGCGCCACTGTAATGAGAATCAATGTTATTCATTTCAGCTATCACTAGTTTTAAAGTTGTGACTGATGACTGTATAAATGTAAAGGGTCACATTATGCACACATAAAAAATGCAGCAATTTTACTGTGGCATTAATTATCAACCAAGAGTATCCTAACTTATATGACTGTGTTATGTATGAAAATACAATAATACTCATGAGTAAAGTACTTGAAACAGACTACATTTATAGACACAGTTTTGCACATCATCTGATACTAGGACTGGACAACGTACACCCTGCTAATCACTATAGCAATATCAGTCTCGGCAATACTGATAGCTTCAAAGGCTGCAATGTGCAAATAAGCTTTTAAGCAATCACAGCTTCGGATGAGTTACTGGGTTTTCTGATGATTCAAGGTCCTTGTGTAATCCAACAATCTTTGATCTTTAACCGTTTTGGTGAATGCATAAATGTGCGGGCCTAACTTAATATTGTGAAAGGCATTACAATCGCAATGTGTAGCAGCAAAATCACAATACTGATGTGTTGTCCATATTATGCAGCCTTATTTGAAACGGAGCAATTTGGGGAAAAAAAAATAATAATATTGACTTTTATAAATATTTTCCAGCACTACACTGCAGAAAGCCCTGCCTCCTTTCCACCACAGCTCATCACTATGGAGTCACTACAGAAAGAGCAAACACCCAATCAATCAGCACCAGCCCTCCTTCTATCCCTCCCTCACTCCTGTGCAGATACAGCCTACAGCCCTCACACGAGTTATTTATAGCCCAGCCAATACTGCTACTCTTCTATTGGTCTGGAGGTTCGCAGTGGCAACGCAGCAAAGCCAGTGGCGTGCCAGGCTCATTGCTTCTGAGTGTTTCCCAAGGACAGGGTTCCCATAGCGATGGAGCCTTTCCCTCACCTGACCGCAGCGTATTCCTCCACACACATCCTCCCCCAGCCAGAGAACACTGACAGTCAGCTCCACACATTCCTTCAAAACACACACATACTCCTCCCCACAGCATGCTGGCATTCTGCTGAGCACATTCCACTCTGCAATCAAGGGCTTTACGCTGAGGCCTCAGACAGGACACCACTGACAGCAGCATAGATTCAGGAAACCACAGAACCCCCCCCCCCCCCACACACACATAACTATACGCAGCCCTAAACAAACCTTAACACACATGCAGGCACACAGCAGCAGACCAGCTGTGGTGATGCACAAATCTTAAACACATTTGTACACACGCAAACACGCATCCAGAACACCAATCTCCAAACAAAAGCACACAAATGCACACATTTAAACACATTTATCTAAATGATAACTTAAAAGCTTAAAACTCAATTTAGACTATTTTCTCATCATCCCACAGTGATAACTACTAGTAACGGAGAAGCAAAGACATGTTTGGTATCTAAAATCTGCCTCTTTAGTTTTGCACTGCAGTTAACCTATATCAGAACTTTAAACTAAGATTGTATAGGTCCTGTCACCAATATACTGACCCATCATGGAAAAGACTCTATAAGGCTTCAAACCTCTGACTAACCATCCATCGAAGTACACATGTCACACGTTATGACTGGGCAAACTGCATGCCCAAATCATTACACTTTCCTTAAAGAAATCACATACAGACTTGCTCATGCGGAATCTGACACTATGGCATAACATTTCTATAAAAGTGCAGTGATACAGTAGCTGTAGCCACCTCGAGGCCTGGACTTTGAAAGAGAGGAGTGAAAGAAGTATTGAAGTCTTACCTTGATGTGCTCCTGCAGCTGGGCCTCATGCTGGCGCGAGAGCTGCTCATGCTGTCTCTGAAACTCAGCGATGAGCAGCTGGCGCTGAATCTGCTGCTTCTGCTTGAGGGCCATGAGCTCCTGCTGCAGCTGCTGCTCACGATGACCAGTGTCTACTTGTCCCAGTGACACGTGCTGCTGCTGCTGGTCCACACGCAGGTCCATCGGGATGGCAGCCGGAGGCACAGGAATGGGCAAGGCTGCACTCACATCAACTACAGAAAGAAAGACAGGAGAGGGGCTGCTTAATAAGGGAGACTTGACAATCATTTTTGTTACTGCAACTATAGGATGTAAAAACTATTACTACTACTACTGCTATACTACCGCTACTACTACTACTACTACTGTTCTACTTCTACTACTGCTACACAACTACTACTACTTTTACTACTACTACTATTACTACTACTGCTATACTGGTACTACTACTACTGCTGCTATTGCTATACTACTACTACTGCTATACTACTACTGCTATACTACTTCGGCAATACTACTACTACTATTACTACAGCTACACTACTACTACTACTGTTACTACTACTACTACTACTACTGCTGCTACACCGCTACTACTGCTACTACTACTACACTACTATTATACTACTGCTATACAACTACTATTACTACTGCTATACTGCTACTACTATACTGCTACTACTACTGCTATACTACTACACCACTACTACTATACTACTTCTACTACGGCAATGCTACTACTATTACTACTGCTACACTACTACACTACTACTACTACTGTTACTACTACTACTGCTGCTGTTACTGCTACACTACTAATATACTACTGCTATACAACTACAACTACTACTACTACTACTGCTGTTACTGCTACTGCTATACTACTACTACTACTACTACTACTACTACTACTACACCACTACTACTGCTGCTATACTGCTACTAATACTGCTATACGGCTACTGCTATACTACTACTACTACTACTACTACTATACTACTGCTGCAATTGCTATACTACTACTACTACTACTACTACTACTGCTGCTATTGCTATACTACTACTACTACTACTACTGCTGCTATTGCTGTACTACTACTACTACTACTGCTACGACTACTACTTCTACTACTGCTACACTGCTAGTACTACTACTACTACTGCTATACTACTACTACTACTACTACTACTGCTACACTACTACTACTACTACTGCTATTGCTATACTACTACTAGTACTACTACTGCTGCTATTGCTGTACTACTACTACTACTGCTGCTACGACTACTACTTCTACTACTGCTATACTGCTAGTACTACTACTTCTACTGCTATACTACTACTACTACTACTACTACGGCTACACTACTACTACTGTTACTACTACTACTGCTGCTACACTACTACTATACTGCTAGTACTACTGCTATACTACTACTACTACTACTACTACGCTACTACTGCTGCTACTGCTACACTACTACTACTGCTGCTACTGCTACACTACTACTACTACTACTGCTATACGGCTACTGCTATACTACTACTACTACTACTGCTATTCCTATACTACTACTACTACTGCTATTCCTATACTACTACTACTACTGCTGCTATACTACTACTACTGCTATACTACTACTACTACTACTACTACTACTACTACTACTACTACTACTGCTATACTACTACTACAACTACTACTACAACTACTACTACTACTACTACTACTACTACTACTACTACTGATAATAATAGAAATAAAAATACAATTGTTCACAATTCTATCCAAAATAGCAAATAATTTAATTTTATTCACTGTCCAACTGCACAGCCTACTGGGACAAGTGAACTGCCAAGTCAGGAAAGCAGTGGTTATAATCACTTCCGGTGATGTTTTCATGTTGAGGAAAACTGATTTGGTAAACAATGCACTTCATTCACTTTAATATTCAAAAAAAGATTGCCCTTAAGAGGTGCGTGTGTATGTGTGTGTGTGTAGTAAAAACACTTTTTCTGGATAGTAAACATTAAAAGGATGAAGATTACATTTTAATTTCCTATTCAATTTAGAAAGGATTATTTGAGCATGATTGCGTACATAAGCCACGCTCCTCCCTGTACACTTCATTTCTGATGATGCCAGATTCTGACCAAAATATTACTAGAATTAAAATGATTTCAATATCCATACAAAGGATGAGCAGTATATTGACATTTTAGAGTGTAAACTTTCTCTAACATTTATTTTCTAGATATTTCAGTGCTATTGAAAAGAGGCCTGATTATGAATAACAACAACTGTGACAACTGTGCATTGTGGAAAATGGACATCCAATTTATTGTGCCACTTAACAACATACTCGAGCATCCCCTCAATCCAAAATATCACTGCAAGCTGTACTAGGATTTTTCTTAAAATTAAACTTTTGCCTGAAATAGTATGAGAATACTGAATCATGAACTCAGTATCATGGATTAAATTGGATCCAATTCAATGTGCAATGCTCTTAGCATTTTCACAGAGCAGTGAATTTAAGGAAAACATTGTATTATTCCCAGTTAAACCAAGAGTGAAGTGACTCATAGTCCACCTCAGTTTGGCCTGCTGGCTCTTCTGTGAGGGGACGGCCAGGACAGAGTGAATCACACAGCTCGCGCTGCATTAAAAAGTCTTCCACACCGTAACACTGAGCGAGTCCTCTGTTTCTGTTCTAAAGAGTTGTAGAGCCTTATGGATAAACGGAGGCTGGATTCTGTGCCTGTGCCAGTCCCAAGACGTCACTTTACTGGCACAGCCCCAAGCTGCAGAATGGCCTTCTGACCCCACACTGACCAAGGGCCCGGGTCACATGGTTTTTCATAGCGCAGAAGAGAAAACCACCCTTTCATCCCAAACCCACGACTTAATAAAATCATAATCGTGACGCAAAAGTGCCCATACAAAGCCAGTATTGAGCCACAGGGCCTGGAGGAGACCTCTTAGCTGCAAACTCGCCCACACTCAGCCGGACAGGAAGTCGCTCGGGACGAACAACTTCCTTCAGTGTTACTGTGAATAAGCGAGCAGCGATAAGGGCATTATTTGTTTGCACTTTCGCAGAAATAAGACAGGCAAACATGTTTACTTTCAGCACGCGTATCCGACAAAGCCCAGCCACCAAATCAACACAAACAACTATTAGAGCTAATTAACGTGCCAGTTAACACCACCAGGCACAGACACCAAACAAAAGCTTTAATTAAACGACTTTGCTAGAACACTAGAAGAGTCTCCTTTTAAACAATACGTGTAACATCATAAAAAAACAAAAAAACAAAAAACAACCAATTTAGGATTCATTTGTCACAGGCTGTTCAAAGCAGTGAATAACTAAAACACGGTCCAGGAGCTGCACGGAAAATCTCTTGAAGCTTTTTGTCCAAAGTGTACAGCAAAGCTGTAATGGATAATTTCTCTTTCTGCTAAAGCACATGCTCATAACTTTTAACCCACTGCGAATCTTCTCCTCTTCTGTTGGCAAACACATTTGCTTTAAAGTGCTCATATACGGGAAAAACGCATTTTATAAAAGTAAAATAAGATAAGATAAACCTTTATTAGTACTACAAGTGGGAAATTTGCTAAAACCCACACGTTGGGTCTCAAAACAAGGGTGAAAAAAAAAACAAACAAACAAAAATGGCAAAAACAGTAGTGCACAGTGTCCGATTTAAGTTGCTAATATTAAATAAAAAAGTTAAGAGAATACAAAAGCAAAATAAGAAAGAAGCTCAGAAATGAGTTGCCTTAACTGGCTGCCACTCGCTGGGGCCCCTGAAGAATAAATGTATATGTAGCATCAAACTACAGTTTCAAATCGTACTATTCAGGCCCCACTTCATTTGAGCAACATATGGAAACTAAATTGTGAAAGCAGCCCGCTTTAAATTAATTGTTTTTGTGGTGTCATGTGAAGCAACACATTTACATGTACCCACCTATTCAGCCCACACCCACCCAGTCATGCACTGGAAAAAGGTTATGCACATATGAACCACTTTTTTTTTTTTGTTTTTTTGTTTGGTATATAACACCACACAAACATTAAACGGACCTTAGAGGGGAAAAAATACAATTCAAAAATGTGTAGCATATGGGTTCAAATGTGCTCTTTTGACAGATTCTCTTTACTTGTTTCAGTGATTGAATGACATTGGCCCTGTGGTGCTTGGCCCCTTCAATGCCACTTGCTGTATTCAATGTTTGTTACTCTGATCCACTTACACATTTTCTTTATTTTTATTTTACTTGTGTAATGTTTCTAATGTCTTTCTTATGTCGTACAAAGACATTACAGAATCCAGTTAGCATCAACACTGCATGAAAATAATAATTCTTACATTTTGAAGGGTTAAGCAGATCTTTCAGGGTTAGTCACGGCAATCATCTCTCTTATTCAAAGCAGCAGAGCTGAGGGACAGCCATATGAAGCAGACAGCCAGATACAGCAGAGCTACGTTTGTTTACTCGTGTCATTATTAGATCAGGGGGCGAGGGGGGATTAGATAACATTAGAGCTCAGAGTTTCAAACACGCAGCAGAGAGTAATCACGGGCTCTGTGTACACTGAGGATAAGCCAGTGGTGTATACATGCATACAGAGAGCACGAGCAGGATCTGAGCGTCTTCTAAACCTACTGAGTCAACAGTGAGTGTTAGTAAAGTAAGATAATATCAAAACTGTGTCAAAACTGGCAAATAAATGTAAAAAAAATCTGTGTTTAGACTAATAAATAAAATTAACAGTAAATGCAAAAACTCTGATTTATTGTAATCATTTCAGCAAAATGTGAATGCTAGACTTCTTTACTGCATTTATACTCTTTTAAATGTTATGTTACATCTCTCTCTAAAACTGATATAGCCCCAGTGTGGATATCGTCAGGCTGTAGGACAATGCAAAAATATCATGACACGTGATATGCATAAAAAACGTTTCTGAGATCTAACTAGAAAAAAGTAGTGTCACATTCAGCAAACACTGCCAAACACAATAAATCGAATGATGTTCATCCAACTCCACTGCACTAACTGCAATAATTAAAATTAACTATGTTCTGTTTGTAATAAAGCATGCGTTTGTCAAATGATATGCTTTGTTGTTTTAAATAAGTGAAGTGATCTACAGAGAACATCTTAAATATACCATTACTCTACCAATGCAGTGCACAATTTCTATGCATTTGCTGACATTAACATGTTGAAATAGAGCATAAAATACAACTATGCATAAATATAATGTTGCATGAAAACACGGAACATTGGAACATAGATGTTTGTTCTCTATTTATTGACACTTCGGAAAATCAACTAAACATTTAGCCAGCACTGTCCGAACAGTAAGTACATGAAAAATGTCAGATATCTTCATTAGCCATGAATTCTCATATTAGTAGGCATTTGCAGGCTTTTACTCCAAGCAATTAGCAATCGAGCAATTTATCATTGCAATATAGTCCACCTCGAACAATGAGTCAAGTAGCCAAGTGTATTAGTTAGACAGACCTTGTGAAGAGAAATGTTCGCACATCTACAGTTTCAATGATCTAAAGTGGCTGAAAAGAGGTTCAGGATTTGCTGACGTTAACGACACTGGTCAGTATTTGTAAACTCTGCAAAACAGAGGCTTATGCACAAGCGAAACACACACACAGACACACACACACACAGACACACACAGACACACACAGACACACACACACACACACACACACAGACACACACAGACACACACAGACACACACAGACACAGACACAC